>CM002476.1:18192718-18232353 GCA_000325765.3 Leersia perrieri | reverse complement strand
TATATATATATATATATATATACACACACACACACACAGCTTTTGTTGAGTTTTGGTTCAGCTTGAGTTCTCTAGTTAGTTTAGACAGGATACAACACCGCCATCTCTGTCTTCTTCAACTGCACCTTCGGTTTGCTTCGTGAGAGGTTGTGCCGGCCATCTTGCTCAGCTCGGGCAAGGCCGATTTGTGTGACTGATTAGGGATCGACTGATTTGTCTGACCTATGATTTCTTCGTCCGATTTTTTAGGATCCCGACTAAAGACTCGATATTTTGCCATGTCTTTTTTCATGTACTGCTATACACTCCTTGCTTGCAATATTTTGAAGCATAAAATGGCACTAAATCTATTAATTTGCTACACGTGTAAGATATCCTATTTTTTATAACTTAAATATATACTATGACTTGGCACACAAAATATTTAGTAAATCCCTCCAAATTTGCTATAACATGGACATCCCTGAATTTTATATAACTTAGACACCAAAATTTTTTACTAATTCCTTGAATTTTCCATAGCATAGGCACCAAAAGATTTTCAATCGCTATTTTCTATAACTTGGATGAATGCCCTAAAATTTCTATCTTGGACCCTGAAAAAATTGCTTTAATTTAGACACTAGGCCAAAAAAAATTAATAATAAGATATCACAATACTGAGTTTCAACATTATGGTTTTTTATTATGTGGATTTTATGTGTTTGACTACTTTGTCCGATAAAAACATTCCGAGACAATCTAAATGGTAGAATCAATAGCCATTTGAGGCATGCAAGATTAGCCTCGAAATTGAATAGCACATTGAGACAATTATTTTATTAGGCTCAAAAATCTTTTGAGGCAAGCAGTCTTGCCTCAAAATCACACCCTCTGACTCAAAAGACTATAACCTATTAAGGCAAAACGAATTTTGTCTCAGAATACCTTTTGGAGGCTAACACTGTCTTGGAATATTATTTTGAGGCAACCTTGGTCAAGTAGCCTCAAATAGGTTGCCTCCAAAGGTTCTCCATGGTGTAGTGTAGTGATATTTCAATTTATACAGTACTTCCGTTTAAACTGAATCGTCCAAATTAATCTTGATGCTTGGAACCATCTGTTGGCCAGTCGGTCCATAGATGTTGTAGTTGACCAAGAACAGTGGAGGAGTCCAAAGGATTTGGTACAACAAAATCCAAATGGCTCCCCGGCCCTTGGTCTGGCAGAAATATGAATAATTCAGTTGCATGAAACAATTTTCAGCAGCAAAATAATCCAAAAAATGAAAAGAATAGAAGAATAAAAAAATCCAAGTGAGGTATATTAATCTATGCAACATACACGCATCTTTTTATTGCAATGTTTTGGAAGTGTGGAATCTTATCTTTAGTTATTATTACATTTATTCAAGGATACATGCTGCTTAATCCTTCTTTATAGGTTTCATTTTACTCACCTAATAAGTCATGCCATTAAGAATTTATTGTGATAAACTATTAACATGGGCGTCATTGTGCTCATTACATTCCTATTAATTTAAAACTTTTTATATATTTGGTTGTTAAAACATCAAATTAGTAGACTAAAATTATATATGTAGCCTCCTAAAGCTTGGTATACTGATATTATGATTTTGCGTACACATGACTTTGGTTAACAATTAAAATGACCGTCTCCCCAAATTTGGTGGCAATTAAGGTTTCAATCTATATCATTCATTAGCAGACTCACAACTATTGACATAATTTCTTCCGAACTTATACTGCCATTTTGGTGGATGTCGCTTGCATTATTGCTTCTAAGTTTTTGGTCATAATATTCTATTGTCACTTGTGCTCAATGAATATTTCACACCATTTCACCAAGTCTGATGACTATTTGACATCATTTCACCAAGTGTGATTTGAAGTTGGTATCTTAAAAAATAATTGGTGCGCATTCATGAAAATGAGAAATTGTAGTTCATTCTTCAAAACGGCACCACAATGGATCTGCAAATTTCCACTAAAATTTACAGTTACATGTGTGCACATTTCCATGGAGTGCATGCACGAACCGCGGGAAGATGTGCACTCTGCGATGTAAAGAGAAGGTCATGCACGGTGATGTTGTACAACGCTAGCTGCAAGCTCAGGACCGCATGATCATCCACTTCCTGTGTCAGTCCTTGAGCAGTAAATTTGAAATCACAGATAAATTAAAGGGAAGGCGATTAATTTCCGAAAGAAAATTAACTTGGTATATCGTCAATGTACACAGATCCATACTCCATAAACTAATAACCCAATTTCCACTAATTAATTCCCTTGGTTGAAATTTATATTACATTCCAAAGTTGAAGAAGATTGTTCTTCTTCATTATTACAATAGGACGTAGTAACACTTCCTTATATATAGAGAGAGATTGATCTGTACTAGTAGCAGCAGATAGATAGATCGATCAACTCACACAGTACTTTAGTTGAATGCAATGTCAAGACAACTCTTCTCCAAAATATGATGAGCGAATCAAAGTCCGCATGATAAAGGGCAGGCAAGCCTCGGCTAGACAAATATTTGCCGGTTCGAGAATTTGGCAATTATCCTTAATTTTCTATTGTCCATACAAGCATACGCTAGCTAGTCATCTGAATTTAATCTCTGAACATTGGGTGGAGCTGGAGGTTTATCTTCTTCTAATTTATTTTCTAAATTGAGGATTTTAATCAACCATATCATTATAATTTTGCTCTTCCACAAAGAAAGTATTATAATTTTGCTCTTCCACAAAGAAAGTGCTTTCTTTTAGGTTTTGACTTGGTTTCCTAGCTATAAGGAGTTGGTCTAATTTCAGAAAAAAATATATACTAATATGAGACAAGATATTTGTTTTAGGGGGGCCATGGCCCCTGCCGGCCACCCCCTAGCTCCACCACTGGTTGTATATGTAAATTGTTTGGCCGCCAACATCATTCCAAAGTAGCAAGCACCACGTATGTTAAAGAACGAGCCTCCAGTATAAGCTAGTAACTATCAATAGTTTGACAAGCTATGTGTACCAGAAAAATCAAAATAAATAAATATATATTGGTGTTGGACCATAGGACATGTGTATGGCTTATAGATCATACAAGCTTAACCAACGTCCATCATGAAATAATTGACCAAGAGAGAAGGGACTGATCACATTAATTAGTTCCCATAGTGCATGCCACACATTAATTTGGTGGCATATACCAATAATTATTTTTTACTTCAAAACTTGTTATATTTATGAGTGTGGAACTTGTAAATTGTTTGGCCGCCATGAACATTCCGAAATGGCAACCAAAGCAATGAGGCCAAACGTCAAATTTCTAGTGATACATCTATTTGTTTGAACTAAATCATCCAAATTTCTGGTGTTTGGATTTATATGTTGGCCAGCGGGTCCCTCTGTAAAAGAGGTAAGGAATCATGAACTTAGATGTTGTCGTTGCCGAAGAACAATCGTGGAGTCCGAAGGATTTGATATGACAAAGTCCGAAGGTCTACTCTAGGTGTGGCAGAATTATGAATAATTCAATTACATGAAACAATTTTTGGCAGCAAAAAAAATCCAAAAAAATAAAAAAGATTTTAGAGCCGAGTGAGGTATATTTCACTATGCAGCATACACGCGTCTTTTTATTGCCATTTTTTTGGAATTGTGGAATCTTATCTTTAGTTATTAATTATTCTTGCATTTATTAAGGATACACACAGCTTAATCCTTTTTATATGTTTTATTTTACTCACCTAATACATCGTGCCATTAAGAATTCATCGTGACATACAATTATTGTGGGTGTGATTGTGTTCATTAAATTCTTATTTATTTGAACCTTTTTATATATTTGATTTTTAAATACTTCAAATTAGAAGACCAAAATTATATATGTAGCCTCGCAAAGCTTGGTATACAGATATTATGATTTTGCATACGCAGGACTTCAATTTTATTAATAATTAAAATTTTGCCCTCCCCAGTTTTGGTGGCAATTAAGGTTTTCAATCTAAACTTTTTTTTTGCATATACACTCCAATCACATCATGGCACTGCACACTTTGCTCTGCATTGTGTCTTGTCGCTATGTTGAATCGATGTCTCAAATTCATTTTTAATTGCATATTCCTTAATAACAAGCATGAAAGCTGCATTGTCTTCAAATGTAGATCCAACCTCAATCTTTGGGTCATTTCTATTGTATGATGTGTGGGGTGCATATGCATCATCAAGCACAACAGGTTCATCATCTGGGAAACTATCAGTGTCAAAGTTTATTGTGTTGCTCTTGATGCTCTGTGTTTTGTTGCCTTGTAATCTCACCACTAGTTCATTTCCACTATTTTTCCCTTTTTTTCATCATTAATTCCTTTGCTCTTGTTAAAATACCTGCATTCTTCATCTACTCCTGCTGGTTCATCCCCTTCAAGATCATAATCTACAATCATGCAATGCTCCTTCTCTACCTCTTCTACCCTAGGTGGCCCTACAACTGCCTCCCCAAATTTTGCTCAAAAAAAAAAAACGTCTCCCCAAATGGGGCACATCTGCCCACTTGTCAATGTTCTCTACTCCGCCATTTGAACTGAAATCTTGCCTTGTGTTTACAACTAGGTTCTCAGGAGAAACATGATCACATTTGCCAACAGTCATCACAAACCGAGCAATTCCCGAAACCTTGCTAGATGTCCTTAGGAAAGGAAGTAGTTCAGCATCACTACCTAGTCTTAAAATCCGGTCCTCATTCCCATTGTACCAAAAGATCAACTCTTGGCCCTTCCTGCACGATAATATGAAGGAATGTCATTCTCCAAGTCCAACAGTGAGTATTCTTGTGTGATGACATCCCAATGTAGCAGTTTAGCACTGCAATGAACTTCTTTACCATCATTGACTGTCACAAATGATCTTACTTTAATCTCTATTTTACAAGTTGTATTTTGATGAATCCTGCAACACCAGCATCAATTAAACAAGAAATGTAACAATCATCAATCAAGAATTCCAATTCACTTGTTGTTCGTGTTCCAAAAACACATGCTTATTCCATTGTCCATGTTAGAGTTTATGTCGAATATGTGTACAAAGTTGATTACAGTCTAGGACTTGGAGTTGTAATGGGTTATAGAATAGTAGTGGAGTCAGACACTAGCCTAGGCTCTCCTTAAAATAGGAAGGCACACCTGGTGTAACCGCACGACGACAGTAGCATAGGTACACGTAGGGAACGACCGTCGATGGCATAGTCGACTGGTCATGGTCGTTGGTTACCCTGTAAGCTGAAATTATGCTAGATCGTGGAGGAGCGCTCATAATCAGTGCCCTATGGAGTAGGCTTGTCCGAACCACGATAAAAAAATATCGTGTCTCGATGTCATTCTCAAGATTGGATCTCCTATGGCGTTGTTCTTGTGGTTCCGCGGTCATCCGCCGATGTCGATTTTGGGGTCGATTTTCTAAGTGCTATCAAAGCCTGAGGGAGATTCAAGGATAGAGACATGATGGAGGTGCTTCACACCTTGATTTCTACACAATAATGTCCAGGTGGGACATTAACACAAGGTGGAGCACAGCGATGATCAATGGAATTTGATCAGTGGTTTCAAACACTTCAGGTGGCAGCCTGAACTGTTCAATGAGCTGCATCAACAAAGAGACAACCAGACGTGGTGCTCGGGTTGATGGCTACTGAAGCAATTGGCGTACCAATCGGTGGTTTCGGACATGTCACATAGACAGCTCAAACTTTTTGATGGGCTATGGGGAGTTTAGACGTGAGACTCGGGGTTGATTGAAGCTGGAGGCGATCGACATTCTCTATCGGTGGAGTCGAACACTGTGAGCGGGGTGGCTCATGCCTTTTGATGAGTTGTATTCGACAAATAGATGGTTAGACGTAGCACTCGAGTCGATCGGTGGCTAAGAAGACGTCATGGTGATTCATCGACTTCAGCTCGTGGCTAGATTGACGGGTGGTCGATCAGAAGTCCGAGCGGGTGGAACCTTGATGCTCATGGAGATGTGTTGATGATGAGGTGGTGCATGATGGATGGCTACAACGGTGGCGTACTCGCGACGGGCAATGTGGAGATATCAACACTGGTCATGGATTGGCGGTGGTTGCCGATGGGTTGGCGTGGGAAGTGTTTGAAGGCAATGTGGGAGGTTGTGCCATGTACGCAAAGCTTGGATTGCCGGTGCTTGTAAACGGGAGTTGTAATGCCATGTTGTAGCAGACCAGGAATTGGGATTGTGCGGGGTGACTTGATCTTCACGGTCACACGGTTTGGGAGAGTCAGACATGGGGACGCAGAGCTGTCTTTAGTTTGATTACAACACAGGTGACATGAAGAATTTGAGTCTATTAACCAAGTCAGACACGAGTTGGATGTCATTGCGGACTCTGATTTGGAGAAATCGGATGCAATCAAACCAACCAAAATCAGCAAAAGGAAACTCTAGGATTGCACCTGCAAATCACTGAAGCAAGGCGAGATCGTATTGACTGGATTCGTCTGCGACAGCGATTTGTGGAGACGAGCTTCGGGCGTGATGCACGGCAGAGGTGCAGCGACATGCAGCGGCGGGACTCAACGTGGAGCTATTTCTAGTGAAGGAGACAACAGGTCCGATGAGGAGGCAATGGACTCGTGCCCTCTCAGCTGGAGGCGGCGGCGACTTGCCAGGGGAAGCTATGGCCGGCCTCTAGGAGTAGGAGGTGGACCGGTTCCCAAGGTCGACAACGGTGTCCTTGGAGGCGGATCCAATGCATAGGCAGCGGCGATATCCATAGCGCGTAGGTCGGTCCTGGAGAGCTATGGCGGCATGGCGTGGTTCCCTTGCGGCTGAGAAGCAGTGGCGCATCCTTCTTAATGGAGTCCCTGGTAAGTCTTTCAAATGTAGAAGAGGGGTCAGGCAAGGTGATCCTCTCTCTCCTTTGCTATTTGTCCTTGGTGCTGATCTCTTACAGTCTGTTGTCAATAAGCTTTTCTCAAGAGGTTTGCTGTCAATGCAAATACCTGCCCCAGATAATGATTATCCAATTATGCAATATGCTGATGATACATTGTTATTCATGAAAGCTTGTGCCTTTGAACTTTTCACTTTAAAGGCTATTTTGAACACTTTTGCAGACTCAACTGGCTTAAAGGTTAACTATCATAAATCATGTTTGATTTCAATTAACATTGATCAATCAAAGGCAGAAAATTTAGCAGGATTATTTGGTTGTGTAATTGGGACTCTGCCTTTTACTTATTTGGGTCTGCCCTTTGGGATTACAAGGCCAAAAGTGATTGTTATGCTCCCCTAGTTGACAGAATTGAAAGGAGACTATCTGCTACATCAATGTATCTCTCTTATGGCGACAGGTTGACTCTAGTTAATTCTGTTTTTTCTTCAATGCCAACCTATTATATGTGTTCCTTGTCTTTGCCTCAGTCAGTCATACAAAATATTGATAGGGCAAGAAGGCATTGTTTATGGAGGGGTTCAGATATTAATTCAAGCAAGAAGTCTTTGGTTCTTTGGGATAGAGTTTGCATGCCTAAAAGGAAAGGTGGCCTAGGGGTAATTAATCTAAGAATGCAGAACACAGCTCTTTTGATGAAGAATTTGCATAAACTTTATAATATACCTTTGCCTTCGGTAAATCTAATATGGTCTACTTATTATAGAAATAAAGTTCCTCATGTTTTAACAGTCAAAGGCTCATTTTGGTGGAGAGATATTTTGAGTTATGTTGAACTTTTTCGAGGAATCTCAAAATGTTCTATTGGTGATGGTTCTACCTGCCTTTTTTGGGATGATTTATGGAATGAGATTTTAAGGTCAACCAAGTATCCTAGAGCTTGCTCCTTTTCTATTAATCGTAATACTTCTGTCCAAAGCTACATGTCAACAACCATTGAGCAATTTTTTCAGTTGGCCCTGTCGAATGAAGCATATGTTGAAATGGAGGCTATGATGGCCTCTATCAATTATGATACATCTAGTAGTCCAGATGTGTGGACTTATATTTGGGGGAATAGAAGATTTTCCTCACAGAAAATTTATGCTTTAAACTTCCTATCAGTTGAGTCACCAGTACATTTGAGTTGGATATGGAAAAGTAAGTGTACTATGAAGATCAAAGTATTTGGGTGGCTTTTTCTTATAGACAGACTAAACACTCAGGACATGCTTCGTAGAAAGAAATGCGCACCCGAGGAATGTACAGAGTATTGTCAACTTTGCAACAGTCAGAGCAGGGAAACTTTGATTCATCTTTTTTTCCAATGTCCTTTTAGTGCAGCATGTTGGAGTCATATTGGAATGTTTTGGGATCATTCTTTACAGTTCGTTGATATGTTGCAAGCAGCGAAGTCCAATTTCCATATTCCTTTATTTACAGAGATATTTTTATACTCAGCCTGGAGTATTTGGAAGCAGAGAAATGGGCTTATTTTTTAAGAAAGCCAACCATCTGTTTTCTCTTGGAAGTCTACTCTTAGACAGGATTTGTTACCGCTTTCACATAGATTAAATGATGTAAATCAGAATTTGCTTTTTTCTTGGATTACCATCTTGTAATCCTATAACATTGTAACCTTTTTCTTATTTAATAAATTCCAAAACTGTGGGGGATTCCCCTGCAGTGAATTCCTTCAAAAAAAAAAGAAGCAGTGGCGCAAGGCAGACCAGGAGGCGCAAGCGTGAGGTGTTCTCGGTGGGCAGGCAACACGACATGGAGTCGACGGGGTGGACCAGCGGTGACGCGTGAGAAAGCAAGGAGACGAATTTGGCTTTGTGGCTCATTGACTGGCTGACCGGCTAGAAGAAAAGGTTTTTTTTTTGGCTGTGGGGTGTTTTTGGGCCAGCACTGTTCAATATGATTTGTCTGATACTGTTCACATGGAGCACATTGGGTTTGGTCATATATTAGGTGCTTGTTTGGCTAAGTTCAAGGTGGCTTAATGTGGAAGTCAATAGTGCTGCAGGCCACATTATTCACTGTAATGTGTTGGTACATGGCCTAGAAGAGACTTGTGGGTGGTGCATGTGATGTTGGATACATACGTGTGCATCCTCAGGTTAGTCTCGTGGGGTTGCTGTACATGCAGAAGTGGAAGGGTGTATGCAGAGGTGGCATTTGTGGCATGTTAAGTCGAAGTTTGAAACGGCTGAAGGAGCGAATGATCGAGGCATCCGGTAAAATTCTGTTAATGGTCTTCAACGGTGACGTTTGGCGGTACAGGTATATCCGGATCCGCGGGTTGGGGAGATGGGGATGTATAAAAACTGCGTCACTCAAGGCAAAAAGATGGCTATTGTAGTAATTCTTCGAATGACTTTATGTGATGGTGATTTTCTTGGTATCATGTTTTCAGTCACGATGTGGGAAGCATGGATTATTGGATTTGTTAGCTCAGCCAGCTAGGGAAGAATTCAATTTCGCTTAGCAAGACGACTGTAATGATAAAAGAGAAGATTGAGCATTGTTGCAGTTGGAGTCTGGTGTAGGCTTGTTGGGGCGGCTCGGCATGGGCTGCAAAAGGAACCAATTCATATCCAGATATACGAAGGTTCGCGCAAGGACAAGATCTAGATTGGCGTGGCATATTCACCAAGATGGAGTTTATTAGAGTTTGTGTCGAATATGTGTACAAAGTCATTACAGTTTAGGACTTGAAATTGTAATAGGTTATAGAATAGTAGTAGAGTTGGGCTCTATTCTAGGCTCTCCTTTAAATAGGAAGACATACCAGTTGTAACCGCACGGCGACAGTAGCATAGGTATGCGTAGGGAATGATCGTCGGCGGTATAGCCGACCGGCCGTGGTCGTTGGTTATCCTATAATCTGAAATTATGTTGGATCGGGGAGGAGTGCCCATAATCATTGTCCCGTGAAGTAGGCTTTTCTGAACCACATTAAAAAAATATCATGTCTCGGTGTCGTCGTCAAGATTGGATCTCCTATGACATTGTTCTTGTGCTTCGGCGGTCAGCCGCCGATGTGGATTTCGGGGCCGATTTCTAACAGTCCATCAGCCACATTACAAGACCAGATTGCAGTATGTGTTTTCTTCTCTCAATGGAAGGAGAGAAAAAAAATACAAAGGTGTAATTCTGATTAGAAACAAAAATTTGATTTCTCACCCAAGTGCGATCTCTTCATGGTCTAAATCCATTTTCGTTGGCGCAGCCGGAAAGGGATAAGAAAATCGCCGACGTCAGGAACTTGTGCCGGCAGAAGTGGCGTCATGTGCAACAGTTATGGGGATGCCGAGGCTTACTCAGCGAGGCTGGAGAGGAACAGAGGCATGAAGCTCGTGCGTGTGGAGGCGGAGGCGTGCTAGGAGCCGGACTAGCCTGCCGGCAGCGGCGGCAGTTCTGGAGAGTGGCGGCGTGATGGGAAGGGCTGAAGTGTTGGTAGCTGTTTGGGTATTCCACATTCATATTGCTACTCATGATGTACAAAGATCGTGTCTATAGTGATTTTAAAATCAGGTCATGTATGCGCATGCATCAGGAGATCAGGCCATGCATGCTCATGCAAGAAAACTGATTAAGGGTAACCATGTAAATCTATTATATTCCATGTAAAGATAAATCAAACGTTGTATACTTACCTTATTTTCCCTTGTGCTAATGACATTGTTACCCTCCCACCTCTCTTGTACCTTTCTGATATCTAAATACTTTTTAGATGATACCTTTCATTGTGGACCATTTAATCTTGATGAATGGCTCATGCTATCCGCAAACACCGTAAAAGGTCTTTTTTTCTATTTTTCTATATAAGATCCCTTACATTTGAGGAATGAGTGAGTACTTGCTTGCTTCTTGTTGCAAAGAGGATCCGTTCTTTTAACCTAGATAGAGATTTATCTGCGTTCTCATCACCATTCCGGCGAAAGAGAGTAAATAAGGACAGTTCTAACCATCCAACTCAGCTAATTTCCATAATAGTAAATATGCTGTCGTGTAAGAAAAAAAATTGAAGTGCAGGAGAGTTAATCAGGGGAGAGAAGAAGGTGAATAAATCATTTTTCATGCAAGAAACCAACTCTACACAAAAATTAAGTAAGAGGTGATAGATAGATTATATAAAATGAGAGAAGAGAAATAATAATTTATTTCGAAAACCAACCAATAAACAGATTTAGTTATATATACCTCCTTTTCAT
The DNA here is from genome assembly GCA_000325765.3 of Leersia perrieri. Taxonomy (NCBI): domain Eukaryota; kingdom Viridiplantae; phylum Streptophyta; class Magnoliopsida; order Poales; family Poaceae; genus Leersia; species Leersia perrieri. The sequence continues at coordinate 18,221,198 of CM002476.1, read as the reverse complement.
AATGCAAGGTATTTGAATTTTTTGTTTGCAATGTTTGACTATTTGTATCATTTAAAAATTTAATATAAATATAGAAAATAATAAGGTGTGCTTAAAATATTTTTAATAATAAAGTAAGTTACAAACAATACTTACATAATTTTTGAATAAGAAAAATGGTTAAACGTTGTAAGGAAAAGTCAAAACTCTTATAGGCAAATATGGTAAGTAAACATAAGATACAATAGTTTTTGATTAGGATTGCCCTAAGCATGAATATCCTCGGTGACGACGATGTTATCCCTGCAAGTCCTCCAATGTCTTACACATGTAAATTTAGATGTTCGGTTCAAATAATATTTTGGTCCTTTGGGACTTTTCTGCCACCCAATTAGCCACTTTCCTCGACATCACCGGCAACCTGAACCTAGCTGGCAGTATCTTTCGAAGACTAACCACCAAAAGTTCATTAGTATTACCGGTTCAACCACTGGGAATTATCTAATCTGTCGGATGACAAGTTCGTTTATGCTGTTCCAGGATATTATGAATAATTTACACCACTTCATTCTTCATTTGTGTAGTTCTGTTCAGATTTGAACTCCAGCATGCCAGCAGTAGAATGTTGGCATACCCAACAAGAACCAGAAATAAAAAGGGGAATTTCTGTTCGGTTCTTTCAGAACTTTGAGGCAATAAAAGAGATTTTTGATTAAAAAAAGGACAAACTCCTTGTCTAATTTTACTCGAAGTTCATATTTATTGCACCAAGAGAACTCTACCCTCATGCCGCCCCACCCTAGCGTGACATGCTTGCCAGTGTCACCACCACCACCTCCTCCTCCCTTCTGCATCGTTGCCACTCGAGCAGCCGCCGGCAAAGTCAAACGGCTGTAGGGATGGTAACGATGGGCCCTCTCCCTCTCTGCTCGCACTCTCTCAGCTGGGGTACGCCAGGGTCAGGCACCGGTGGCCACAGCCGCGCGGGCATAAATGAATGGATCTGGTGCCCCCGTGCACAGATCTGTGGCTTCAGCCGGCAGAGCGTGACGACAACAGCGGCTAGGCAATGAGTTGCGGCGGTGCAGAGGCCACACTAGTATGGAGGTTGCGGCGGTGTCGTGAAGCGATGGCATGAACAATGGGTGGTCTTTCTAGGCGATGCCATGGCTGGATCCGTTGACTCCTCGATGGATGTGGCTGGGGTCGACCGGTGTGGCATGATGACAAAGGAGGTGGTATGCTGCGGTGTCAAGCTCAGGGCAAAGAAGGTCGAGGACGCTGACGGCAACCTTATTCCTCCTTGGTGGCCACCACTGAGGCTATTGGCAGTGGATATGAGGAGCAGTGCCACCACTGAGACCGAAAGTGGATGTTGGACGTGTTTGGCTATGGTGTTGGGGTTAGGCTGAAGGGTGAGGACGCTGGCAGCAGCGTACCCTTGTTGCCGCACAACATCATAGGCGCCCGGATGTGTAGTCTTTTTCGCGGTTGTACCCTTTCTCCTCTCCTTCGAGCTCCTGCCCTTCTATGGTAGTCCTAGTCGTAGGGAGCTCCTTGGAAGCCGGTGGAGGTCATGGCACGGGAGGAAGGACGATTCATTTGCTATCGTGTGGTGGTGTGTGTGGTGACAGGGACCTTCTTCTCCTTGGAGCTCTCCCAAAGCTCCATAGGGTGGAAGGCTCTGGCCGCAATAGGTGATCTTTTGTATCCATATGTAGTAGTTGATGGTTGAGGTCGTATCAGCAACAGGTTTGCCAATGCGACAACTAGCTAGTGGAGGGGCACATGCTTTGTCGGCCGCATGCTTGCAATGGAATGCAGACAGGTTAATTACGAGCGAGAACCCATGTATGTTTTGTGGCCAACAGTAACAACGTCTTCGTATGCTACCACCCTCTTGATAGTCTGTTCTTGTCCTAATGAAGTTCACATTGCCTTTTAATAGCTGTTTCAATACTTGGCCGCTTTATTAGAGTATGGTGGCAGTGTTTGCACATGGTGTGGTGTGTTTTTCCTTTTTTTTTCCCGATTATAGCCTTCTGCGGTTATTGTCTTTTGTAATAATCTCTCTTAAGTCTTAATACAATGATATGCAATCCTTATATGTTCCGAAATTTGTTTTTCATTGAACCATAAGACAGATCGTATTTCGTCCATAACTTTCAAATCAGACACATAACACTCAATAGCTTCCAAAACCACATAACACCTGTAGCATATTTCACCGTGATTTTAATCGACATAATAATTTTCTTTAAGATAATGGAACTTATTCGGTACTTAGCTTCAAAAAGCTACATCCAGTTATTGCATAGGTTGTAGGTCGAACAATCGCGGATTAAAAATCACAGTTTGATAAAGAGAAAACAAGAAAACTATTTAATAGACCTTCCAACGACAGAGATAACACCTATTGTGTCTCATTAATTATTTGATCATTAGTATTTTACTTTTGAATAACATCATGTCAAACTTTTCATACTTTAACCATTAATTTTGTATTGGTATAACTTAAAAAACACATATAAACATATTGTGATACTCCCTTTGTTCTCAAATATATGTCGTTTTAGAATGCGTGCAATCAAATCTCAAAATCATAAATGATTAATTAATGAGAAAATATTAGAGTTTGATATGAGAAAAATGATATTATTAGATTTGTAATGAAAAGAGCTTTCTTATAATTATACTTTTAATAGCTTTTGTAAAACATATATATAGGAGACCGTGTCGACGTCCAAAACAACATTTATTTGAGAAAGGATGGAGTATCACTTTTGAAGACAATTCTACATGTACATTGAAGTATTTAAAAACTATTGGCGATTCAAAGTTTTTATAAATTTAATCAAATCTTGCGATAACATCGATCGAAGAAAGTTGTAGGATGCAACAAAAGGCTGGCGTCACTGAACAGATAACATTTTGCCGAGTCTCGATCATGCAAATCTGTACTAAGATAACTATCGAGGTATCACACGGATATTCTCCTTAATGTCCATTAAGTTCGTTAGGCCCAAGGGGAAGAAACCACTGCTCTTTCACCTCATCCTGCCCAAGTCAATTTCATTGCTTCTCTTATAAACCCGATTACAATGAAATATACAAGATAAATACATCAGCAGCCGCCACAACAGCTGCTATATAAACACACTACACATAGGTACTAGCATCCTCGTACTAGGCACCAAACGAGCACACGCCAGTAGCAGTAGCAGTAGGAAACGAGCTTAATTAGCAATGTGCACTGAGAACTACGACCCGTATTATCCCGACCGGCCGGTGGTCGATCAGTACATCCCTGTATGGGCCAAGCATCCCGCAATAGGCTCAAAACCGGCCTTCATCTGGGCCGACGACGACCAGGTCGGCAACGGCGGCAGTGTGTCGCCGCGCGAGACACTGACGTACTCCGAGCTGGACTCCGCCGTGCAACGCATGGCCGCCGCCCTACTCGGGGGTCTCAGGAGAGGTGACACCGTCCTGGTGCTCGCGTCTCCTGGAATCCGGCTCGTCAAGCTGATGTTCGCGTGCCAGCGGGCTGGGCTTGTCGCGGTGCCCGTCATACCGCCCGACCCGTCCGTGATCGGCACGCCGGCGGAAGGCCCGGCTCACCGCCACCTCCTGCGCGCCGTGTCGCAGACGAGGCCCCACGCCGCCGTCGCGGACGCGCTGTACGTCGGCGTCGTGATGAGGTCGTCGGTCGCGGCGTTGACCAGCCTGCATTGGGTGTCCGTTGATCACTTGGAGAGCTTGCCGGATTCTACTTCGACTGTGGCCGCTGGGTACAAGGGCTGCGGACCGAGGGAGACGTACTTGGTTCAGTACACGTCGGGCGCGACGGGCGCGGCGAAGCCCGTCGTGGTGACCGCGGGCGCCGCGGCGCACAACGTGCGCGAGGCGAGGAAGGCCTACGACCTCCACCCGGGCAGCGTCGTGGTGTCGTGGCTACCTCAGTACCACGACTGCGGCCTCATGTTCCTCCTCCTCACCGTCGTGTCCGGTGCCACGTGCGTGCTCTCCTCCGCCACGGCGTTTGTGCGGCGCCCGCGCCTCTGGCTCGAGCTCATCTCCGAGTTCAAGGCCACCTGCACGCCGGTCCCGTCCTTCGCGCTGCCGCTGGTGCTCAGGCGCGGCCGCTCGGAGCACGGGACGCGGCCACTCCAGCTCCAGAGCTTAAGGAACCTGATCCTCGTAAACGAGCCAATCTACAAGTCGTCTGTTGACGAGTTCCTCGAAGAGTTCGGCCGTGCCGGCCTGCGCGCGTCGTCCATCTCGCCATCGTATGGGCTGGCCGAGAACTGCACATTCGTGTCAACCGCATGGTGCGGCGCGGAGACAAAAACTCTCCCGTCCTACAAGAAGCTTCTGCCGTCGGCCAGGCTGCCGCCGCCGTCGTCACCTTTGGCCGAGGCGCCGGATGTTGAGATCGTCGTCGTCGATGCGGAGACAGGCAAGCCAGTGAAGGACGGCGTCGAGGGGGAGATCTGGCTGTCCTCGCCAAGCAACGGGTCGGGCTACCTCGGCGACTCGGCGGCGAGCAGCGAGGTGTTCGGCGCGAGGCTGCAGGGAAGAGACGGCCCCTGCTTCGTGCGCACCAGCGACATTGGCATAGTCCACGGAACGGAGCGGTATCTCTACGTTCTCGGCCGGACAACAGATGTCATTCTGAGCGACATCCAACGTCCTGTCCCCGCGCACTACATTGAGACGGCCGCCTTCGAAAGCTCGCCGGGCTGCCTGAGAGGCGGCTGCATCGTCTCGTTTACCACGCGATCCGCGTCACCGTCGCCGGTGGTGGTCGTGGCGGAGCTGCAACAAAACGGGAGAGGCGGCGATGTGGATATGGCTCGCATCTGCGACGGCATAAGGCAGGCCGTGTGGAGAGAAGTAGGTGTATCGATTAGGCGTGTCGTGCTAGCCAAGAGCGGCGGCGTGCCGAAGACTACGTCGGGGAAGCTGCAACGTGGAGCAGCAAGGGCGAAGCTGCTCACCGGCAAGCTCCCTAAAATTTTCGAGGCACGATATGCCGGATTGGAGCCCGCTTCTGGCGTTGTTATGGCCAGGGAGAGTACAAGCCACCGGGTTCGCCTCCAATCTCCTCTTTGATGTCTGTCTGAAGAACTTGGAAACTTACTTACTATCCAGTCATGCACGTATCCGGGTAGTTAATTGCAGGTTTGCAGGTACTCTTATACTTTAGAAAATTGCGGAAGCGATGATACCAGTTGATATGAAAATAGAGCAATAATGAAGACAGATTTAATGTGGAAAACCCTTGCGAGAAAAAACAATGGGTGCTGATCAGCAACTATCAGTATGGAGTAATTGATACAGAACGCAGTGCTACAATGGTAGCAACACACCCTTCATGTATATAAAGAGAAAAAACATTGAAGTCCTAGTAAGGAAAAGATAAAGTCCTAATAGGGAACTAATCCAACTCCTAGGAAACTTATCAGAATATATTTGGTATATAGAAATTCGGACCAAATTTAACGATCTCCACCTTGAGACGAATTTCTCTTGTAGCGTAAAAATCATCATCTCCGAAGAACACCTATAAAAGGTAAACACAACACCAATAACCCTGTGACTTAATCTCTAGGAGAGGTAGATCATACTTCAAACTCTCCATCGGGACGAAACCTGAATCTGCCGACATAAATTTGGAATCCTAGCAGAAACACGAATGTACACGCCAGTGTACAAAACAAAGTACATAGATCTCCTTTTGTAATCTACTGTGAAATCCACCACATCAATGTCCAAAATTACTCATATGTTGATTTACTAAAACAAGAATCTCGTAACACGGTCAAAGAGGAAAATATCATGCTTCATAATCGCCATTAGGAATAAATCTTAAGTCTACTAGCAATAAACTGGTGAAATCTAGCAGAAACATGAAACGACAGTACACTTGTCGTGCACAAAGCAATGATCAAAGAACACCTTGTAGATGACCGTGTGAATGTAGCAAAATCTATCTTGTCATACCCATGAATGCCAATCTCAATAAAGAAGCGGTAGATCAAACTTCCAACTCACTATTAGGATCAAAATCTTGAATCTGCTAGCCCTGATACCACTTGTTAGAAAATTGCGAAAGCAATGATATCAGTTGATATGAAAATAGAACAACAATAGACACACAGATTTAACGTGGAAAACCCTTGCGGAAAAACCACGAGCGCTGACCGGCAACTATCAATATGAAGGAGTTGATACAGCACGCAGGGATACAACGGTGGCAACACATTCTTCCCGTACGGCTTACAAGAATATATAAAGGGGAAAAACCTAGGAATCCTAGCAGGGAAAGACGTAAAGTCCTAATAGGAAACTAATACAACTCCGAGGGAACTTATCCAAATATATTTGGCATGTAGAAATGCAACATATTTGATTTTGGTACATATAATTGTTAAAGTATGATCCTAGTTTCTATTTGCCAAATATATTCAGATAAGTTTCCTAGGAATTGGATTAGTTTCCTATCAGGACTTTGTGTCTTCTTCTATTAGGACACCTAGTTTTTCCCCTTTATATACTTTTGTAAGACGCACGGGAAGGATGCGTTACCCGGTGTATTCCCTGCGTTTCTATCAACTCCTCTGTACTGATAGTTATCGGTCAGCTTCCACGGTTTTTTCTCGCAAGGGTTTTCCACGTTAAATTTGTGTCTCCGTTGTTGTTGTATTTTCATATCAATTGGTTTCACCGCTTCTGCAATTTTTTAACAAGTGGTATCAGAGCCAATTGGTTATCACAGTCAGACTATCAGAATCGGATTGTTTAGAGCTAGATTATCAGAGCTATTGGAGATAGTTCTATACCGCGCTTGCCGCCGTTGGGTTTCACAACCAATTATTCATCAGTCTACAATTTTTGTCGAAATCAATTCGGCGACGTTAATCACAAGTGGAATTGATTCGAGTCAGACTGAGACTCAGGCAGAGCCCAACACCTCCACACGTGCAGTTCCTCTATGCCAGAGGTTATTTGGAGATTTATAATTTTTATGCTACAAGAGAAATTCGTCTTAAGGTGGAAATTCGTCTCAAGGTAGAGATTGTCAAGGTATGATCTAAATTTCTATATGCCAAATATATTCGGATAAGTTTCCTATGATTTTGATTAGTTTCCTATTAGGACTCCTAGGTTTTCCCCATTATATACTCTTGTAAGCCATACAGGAAGGGTGCGTTGCCCCGGTGTTTACGCTACGATCTGTACAACTCCTCTATACTGATAGTTGTCGGTCGACGCCCGTGGTTTTTCCCTCAAGGGTTTTCCACGTTAAATTTGTGTCTCCGTTGTTGCTCTATTTTCATATCAATTGGTATCACCGCTTCCGTAATTTCCTAACATATATGTGCACTGCACAAAGAAGACGAGGGATGGAACTACACCGCGAGGGGTAACGAGTCTATGAAGTAATATGCACAACTATAGATAGTACATCTATGTTGGATATACACACACATTATCGAAGGGATAGAATGGTGTGTCAACTTATGTGCTTAGTTTCCTAATGCACCCACGCAACTAGTTTAACAAAACTTGGCCATTCTTCTTTAGAAACAAAAAGAATGTTTTGTTTGGCCAAAACAGCTAAACTAGCTTTGATTGCAGGGTTGTGCCACAAGGAACAATGGAGCTTGAACAAGAAGGGCAAAAATACTACCTCACTTGTGTACTTAAAGAGCATATCTAATGATTTTCATTTGCTCCTGTCCTTCCAAAATTTGTGGGTCACCGCTAACTACGGTTGTTGTAAAAGTTCTTTTCCAATTCTGTGGCCTCATAATGAAAATTTTCTCTGCTCCACTCGTAAATGAACATGCGTGGTGGCATCCTAATATTGTCATCAAGACCGGTTCCAGTTGATCCATGCAATGTTCTTGTCCACACAACCATGGTAACCTCTTGTTTTGGTCGCAGAAAGCTAAACATAGGAAGGTCATAGAAAGCTAAACGTAGGGGATCATAGAAAGCTGAACTATAAAAATACATGCACTCATGCATTTCCATCCGGTCAGACACACAAGCAAAGTATAGAGAGAAAACTGAGAGGGTGAAGCTCAACAATGGTGAAGTTCCATAGCGTTAATCTAATCCTTGCAGTGTTGCTCATCTCACTATGGACGGTGACCCCGGTGTTGTCCTATAGTGAGCAAGACTATGGACGACGGTATGAAAAAATATTCTCCTAAATACAAACTTGCATATGCAGACCGTGCTGACTAAATTTGATACATATTTTGAACGTCAATCTTCTATTTGCATGTATAGAAAGTGACTTTATTTTTTCTAATGGCTACAATTTTCATACATTTATATCTTTTCTACTTAGGGTGAAGAATGAGAAAAAGCCAGATCATGACAAAGATATGAGCAAGGAATATGGGAAAAGGGTAGAGCATCATGTAAACCAGGCAGCAGCCGATGCTGCCCTTGTTCTCAAGGCCAAAGAGGAAATTGCAAAGCGTACAGCAAAACACATACAAAGCTCCATTGCTAGTGCACGAGTTGCAATACATATAAAAGAAGAGATGCTGGAGAAAACGGCTGAGGTGATGAGCCGTATGGCAGGAGAGGTCTCGGTGCAACTCTCAAAAGTAGCAAAGGAACACACAAAGGTTGCAGTGGGTGATATTGCAGCTGCGCTGAAGTATAAGCAAGAGATATTAAAGAGGGCTGCAGAACGTGTGAAGGATGTTTCCGAAGATGTTAATATGGCAAATAAGGCAAAGCAGGAAATCTTGCAAAAGGTTGCGCATGATCTTGGCAAAGTTGCAGGAGACATGGCAACAAGCATGGCTAAGATGGCCGAGGTTGCGGCTGGTAATATCAAATATCACTTGTATATATCAAACACTAAAATAATTAAGATCCAAATATACCGTAGTAGAATTGAAAATACATCTACTAAAAGAATTGCATTAAGCACTACTTAATTAATACAACTTTTTTTAGAAAGTGGATATTATCAGTAGGGATTTACTTGTATAAATATAACACGACAACTTTGCATGCTTTGTAGGAGTGGCTGGTGGCGCGGCAGCAGGAGTTGCAACCGGAATTGCTGGAGGTTTTGCGGGTGGAGTATCAGGTGGTGCTAGGGTTCACATATCTGGAGGTATACATGGAAATATCCATTTTGGTGCTGGTGCTCGAGCTGGAGCTAATGCTGCTGCAAGTGCTGGGGCTGAAGCAAAAGCAAGTAAGAGTGGGAGTAGCAATGTCGGCGGCAATGCAGAGGAATATGTAGGTGGAAGTGGAAGTGCATCTGAGGGGACAAAGGTTGAAGGCAATGGCAATGCAAAGGCAGGTGCTAGTGCTGGTGTTGGTATTTCTGGAGGTGCTAAAGTTGGTGGTGGTGTTGGAGGAAATGCGGGCGTTGGTAGTAATGCCAATGTTGGTCTTGGTGTCGGTGCTAGTGCTGGTATCTCTGAAAGTGCTAAAGTTGGTGCTGGCATTGGAGGGAGTGGAGGGGTTGGTAGTAATGCCAACGCTAATGCTCATGCAGGTCTCGGTGTTGGTATTTCCGGAGGTGCTAAAGTTGGTGGTGGCGTGGGAGGAAATGCAGGTGCTGGTAGTAATACAGATGGTTATACTAATGCTGGTGCTGGTATCTCTAGAAGCACTAAAGTTGGTGGTGCCGTTGAAGAAAATGCAGGTGTCGGTAGTAATGCCCATGCTAATGCTGGTCTTGGTGCTAGTGTAGGTGCTGGTATTTCTGGAGGTGCTAAAGTTGGTCGTGGTGTTGGAGGAAATGCAGGTATAGGTAGTAATGCCAATGCTGGTCTCAATGCCGGTGCCGATATATCTGGAAATGCTAAAGTCGGTGCTGAAATGGGAGGGAATGTAGGTGTTGGTAGTAATGCTAATGCTGGTCTCGGAGCCGGTGTCGCTGTCTCTGGAGGTGCTAAAGTTGGTGGGGGTATTGGAGGAAATATGGGTGCTGGTAGTAATGCTAATGCTAATGTTGGTCTCGGTGCCGGTGTTAGTGCCTCTGGAGGTGCTAAAGTTGGTGGTGGTGTTGGAGGAAATGCAAGTGTTAGTGCTAACGCAAATGGTTATGCTGGTGTTGGTGCTGGTATCTCTGGAAGCGGTAAAGTTGGTGGTGCCATTGAAGGAAATGCTGGCGTTGGTAGCAATGCCAAGGTGAATACTGGTCTTGGTGCTGGTGTTGGTGTCGGTATATCAGGAGGTGCTAAAGTTGGTGCTGGTGTTGGAGGAAATGCAGATGCTGGTAGTAATGCCAATGCTAGTCTTGGTGTCAGTGCTGGTGTATCTGGAAGTGCTAAAGTTGGTGCTGACGCGGGAGGAAATTTAGGTGTTGGTAGTAATGCCAATGCTGGTCTCGGTGCCGGCGTCGGTATCTCTGGGGGTGCTAAAGTTGGTGGTGGAATTGGAGGGAGCGTAGGTGCTGGGAGTAATGCAAATGTTGGTGCTGATATCTCTGGAAACTCTAAAGTAGGTGGCGCCGTCGAAGGAAATGCTGGTGCTGGTAGTAAGGCCAATGCTAATGTTGGTCTCAGTGCTAGTGCCGCTATCTCTGGAGGTGCTAAAGTTGGTGGTGGCATTAGTGGAAATGCAGGTGTCGGTAGTAATGCCAATGCCGGTCTCGGTGTTGGTGCTGGTATATCCGGAAGTGCTAAAGTTGGTGCAGGTATTGGAGGGAATGTAGGTGTTAACAGTAATGCCAATGTCGGTATTGGTGCCGGTGCTGGTATCTCTGGAGGTGCTAAAGTTGATAGTGACATTGGAGGAAGTGCAAGTGTTGGTAGTAATGCTAATGCTGGTCTTGTTGGTGCTGGTATCGGTATCTCCGGAGGTACAAAAGTTGGTGGTGGCATCGGAGGAAATGCAGGTGTTAGTAGTGATGCAGATGGTTATGCTAAAACTGGTGCAGAAAAAACTAAAAACACTAAAGCAGGTAGTGGAGAAAATGGTGGTATTGGTAGTAATGCCAATACTAATGTAGGTTTTGACGCTGGTGCTGGTATCTCCGGGGGCGCTAAAGTTGGTGGTGGTACTGGAGGAAATGCAGGTGTTGATAGTAATGCCAATGCTAATGCTAATGCTGATCTCAGTGCTGGTGTCGGCATCTCTGCTGGCGCTAAGGCCGGTGGTGCTATTGGAGGAAATATGGCTGGTGTTGTAAATGCAAATGCTGGTCTAGGTGCTAGTGCATCTAAAGATGCTAAAATTGGTGGTGGTATTGGAGGCAACATTAGGAGTGGTGGAAATGTCAATGCTGGTGTGAATGCTGGTCTCGGTGTTGGCGTCTCTAAAGACGCCAAAATTGGTGGTGATACTGGAGGAAATGTAGGTGGTGGTGGAAATGTTAAGGCTGATGCAAATGTTGATCTTGGAGCTAGTGCATATAAAGACACAAAAATTGGTACTGAAGCCAAAGGTAATGTTGGTGGTGTTGGAAATGCCAATGCCGGTGTTGGTGCTAGTATATCAAAAGAAGCTAAAATCAGTGGTGGTATTGAAGGGAATATAGTTGGTGGTGGTAATGCTAATGCTGGAATTGGTGCTAGTATATCTAAAGAAGCTAAAATAAATGGTGGTATCGAAGGAAATGTTGGTGATGGTGGAAATGCCAATGCCGGCGCTAATGCAGGTATTGGTGCTAGTATATATAAAGAAGCTAAAATCAATGGTGGTATTGGAGGAAACACCGGTGGCGGTGGTAATGCTAATGCTGGTCTTGGTGCTAGTGTCGGTATCTCGGGAGGAGCTAAAATTGGAGGCAACATCAAAGAAAATGTCAATGGAAGTAGCAATGGAAATGATGAAAAGTCTGGAGCAAATAAAAAGAGTAAGGATAGTGAAGCATATGTAGGTGGCAAAAGTAGCACCAATGTTGGTGCTAATGCTGGAGTTGGGATTTCTGGAGGTGCTAAGATTGGCGGTAACGTTGGAGGAAATGCAGGTGGCAATGCTAATGGTGGTGTAGGTGCTAATGCTGGAGTATCTGGAGATTCTAAAGTTGGTGGTGACATTAGAGGAAATTTGGGTGGTGGTGTAACTGCCAATATTGGTGCCAATGCTGATCTTGGTGCTAGTATATCTAAAGATGCTAAAATCAATGGTGGTGTTGGAGGCGGCGCAAGTGGTGGTGCTAATGCCAATGCTGGTTTTGGTGCTGGTGTCGGTATCTCAGGAGGTGCTAAAACTGGTAGTAATGTCGGAGGAAATGTTGGTGGAAATGGCAATGCAAATCTTGGTGCTAACGCCGGTGTCGGCATATCAGGAGGTGCTAAAATTGGTGGTAACGTTGGAGGAAATATTGGTGGAAATGGCAATGCAAATCTTGGTGCTAATGCTAATGCTGGTCTTGGTGCTAGTGTTGGTATATCAAGAGGAGCTAAAATTGATAGTAAAGTTGGAGTAAGTAAAAGTAGTGACATTAATGGAGCATATGCAGGTGACAAAAGTAAAACCAATGTTGGTGCTAATGGTGGACTTGGAATTTCTGGTGATGCTAAAGTCGGTGGTAGTGCAGGAGGAAACATAGGAGGTAATGCTAATAGTGGTGTTGTTGCAAATGCTGGTGTGGGTGCTGGTGTTGGATTCTCTGGAGGTGCTAGAATTGGTGCAGGCATTGGAGGAAATGTTGGTGGGAATGGTAATGCTAATGCTGATGTAGGATCTAGTCCCAATGTTTATGGAAATAACAAAGTTGGAGGTGGTGTTGGAGGAAAAGCAGGAGCAAGCGCTAATGTTGGTGCTAACGTTGGTATTGGTGCTGGTTTTGGTGTCTCTGGAGGTGGTAGAGCTGGCGCTAGTGTTGGTGAAAATGGAAATGTTGGTATTGGTGGCAATGCCAATGCAGGTGCTAATGTTGCCGGTGGTACCAGTCTTGGAGCTCATTTTGGTGCAAGCAAGCATGTTGGTGTAGGTTTTGGAGCAAATGCTGGTATTGGCGGCGGCTTCAATTTTGGTGCATCAGGCAAGGCAAATGCAGGTGCTAACTCCGCTATTGGTGGATCTGGTGGTTCTAACACAGGCATTGGAGCTAGTGCGTCAAAGAGTGTTGGTGCCGGTGTAGATGTTGGTGCAGGTTCTAACGCAGGCATTGGAGCTAGTGCGTCAAAGAGTGTTGGTGTAGACGCCGGTGCAGGTTCTAACACAGGCATTGGAGCTAGTGCGTCAAAGAGTGTTGGTGCTGGTGTAGACGCCGGTGCAGGTTCTAACGCAGGCATTGGAGCTAGTGCATCAAAGAGTGTTGGTGCTGGTATAGGCGTTGGTGCAGGTTCTAACGTGGGTATTGGAGCTAGTGCGTCCAAGAGTGTTGGTGCTGGTGTAGGAGTTGGTGCAGATTCTAATGCTGGAGTTGGAGTAAGTGCGTCGAAGAGTGTTGGTGCTGGTGCAGGCATTGGTGCATATGCTAATGGAGGTATTGGAGCAAGTGCGTCAAAGAGTGTTAGTGGTGGTGCAGATGCGGATGCAAAAGTTGGTGGTAATGATGGTGTAGGTGCTTCTGGTAAGGACAAAACTGATGTTGAGGAAGGAGCAAGCAAGGAAAAAATTGATGGCGAGGAAGAAGCAAGCAAATCAGCTGGAGCCACTGCAAACAAAGGATATGTTATGCACAAAAAAGAATTCTAGAGAGTTATGCCCACTATAAGAATATTGATGTGCTCAGTAAATATGATCGAGATGGTTTTTTATGCCTACGATGACATGTATTTTTTATATATTTTTTAAGTGGAGATCTTATGGCAAGAAAAGTTACTCCTTATCCTTGACATAAGCCACTAAATAGTTAATGTGCGCTTCAGTGAACAAATGTTGGCTATGCATGTAAACTAGAAATTTAAAGGTGATTTTGATGATAAGCGTCGACATTTTATAGTTGATGGTGTATGATGTTTACTTCTGCCAATGAGATATGGAGTTCATATTAAGTATGCCTTAACTCTTGTTACTTACACACTCTCAAAGATATCATACTAACAATGGTGATAAACTTCATACATTTACTAGATACCCATTTAGAAAAGTTGAAGCTGATTTTTTATTATAAAGTTAACATTGATAGTAATTTTTTTGTCACTCTTATTGGCCAGTTTTATCCATGAGGTAAAATGACAAGAGTAAATTGCATAATTCCAGGCTGACCCTACTTTTTTGAGTATGCATTTTTTACCCCGTTTTTTCAACATTATAGGTTGGGACTAACCTTAGTCAATTAAGAGAAAATTATAGTGCTAAAGGAGACCTATATTGACGTTTATACCCTTGCAAGTTTGACACTATTTTGTCAAAATCTCTTATATATTTGGTCCAATTATGCATCTAGTGTATATATAACAAATATTTATAATATTTGACTTATGTTTGATAGATATAAGACTTAATTTTAAAAGATTTGAGACATACTTGACATATTTGATTGATATTTAACCTAAATTTAACAAATTTCAAATTAAATTTGAATAACTTTGTGGTAAAAACATTGACATAGTTATGGCTAATAAATTTTGATAGTGTATTGCCCATTATCATCTATATTCCAAATTGCATACAATGAAACAAAAATACACAATCATGTTCATGTGAAAAATAGCTAGACATTCCTATATTCAAATAGTGACCATCTTGAGGGGAATTGATCTCCTTGTTTTGCCATTACTCTCCTCGTGAATCCCAGAAAGAACCATCAACATGCAAAGCTCCGTTTGTAGGGGACATGAACTGTCAGATCAATATCCATAGGCATACTTCCAACATTAGCACAACCCATGAATACACAACGATATTGAGCATGCCAGAGGCAGAGGTTCATTAGGGCCAACATGGGTCATGGCCCCTTCTATATTTCCTCATTTGCCACACAATATACTAATTTGTTGTTAAAGTATTGTTAGCTTCTGTATCAAATGGCCCCCTCTTACATGTAAAGTTCATCTTTATATTCTAATGGCCATCCCTACAAATTGGTTCAAGCTCCGTCACTGGAGCATGCAGTCAAATACAATAGCCATAGGAGTCAACTAACAGTTCAACGAGAACTATTTCAACACAAATTATTCTTATTCAGTTAATATGCATGGCAAGTTCATCAGAAATTCCACAAAATTATACCCCACAAATGGCGGTGGGCTGGGACGATCCTAGGGTATGCCATGCAAGATTTAATTGTAGATTTTTTTTCACTATGTTTGTGGAGCCTGATTGCTAAATGTGCATAGCTGGTTGGGTACAATTTTGCTTCGTCTTCATGCCACCTTGTCCATCGCCTTGCTCCCACACATCTGTATTCTCGAGCTAACAGTTGGGCAGTTAAATATCTATATTGGTGGCTGATGACTGGGTCCTAAATGTTTAAGACCCACCCATCAGCTATTATTAGTGGGACTCGAGTGAGAAAAAGGGGTGAATTTCAGGAAATAGATTTTAAGCATGTGGATACATGTTCACCTACATCTTGCATGTCATCTAAATAGATATGAAAAAATTGAGAAGATAGATTAGTATAAAATATATGACTTCACAAACATGCAAGTTTAAATTTGATCTCTACAAGTTGTAATAAAAATAACAAATTGAACTACTTTTCTACATATATTTATAGTCATATTTGTTACTTTTGCTATGAAATTTAAAACTTGTATATTTTTAGAGTGATATATTCATATTAACCTATCTTCTCAATTTTTTTAAAAAAATTTATAACTATTTGGATGACATGCAATATGTGGGTGGACATCCACCCGAGTGCCAAAAAAAAAGATTTCCGTGAATCTCATTGGAGAAGGAAACTGTGAGGTGAGGAGGATCGGCATGGAAGGCACCTTCCTCTCCATTTCTCTCATTTGCCTTGGACAGTGATTCACCCTATACGTGGTGGAGAGTGTGATAAAGGACAAGAGAGTACTCCAAAGAGATGTATGTGTTTTAAGTGAGAGCTTATCCTCTTTTTATAGGGTGGTATGGCGATTACTAGGTTGGCAATCACCCATTACCACCATCAGGGGTCGACACGTGGAAGCACATGGTGAACGGGGTTGAAGTCAGTTTGTCTGAACTAGGGGTTTGGTCGACCCTTGGATCCACCGTCTTCACTGGTGCATGGCCTGGACAGAATCCTGGAGTCGGTGGGAAGTCGCTCACCAAAATTGAGGTGGTTTGGGCCAGTTTTGGTTCAGCCGACCTACTATAGGCTCCGTTCAAACTGCCTCTTCTCTTCTCTGGGTGACTTATATATAGGCCCTAATGATGGTGTAAGGTGGTTTTTTCAAACATGAGTTGGTTCCCTATGGTTTATGGGCCATTTAATCTTTGTACTCGTGCTTGATTGTCTGGAGGTGTGTTTCTTCACATGACAGGTGTGTTTTCTTTCTTAATTCCCTAGATAAGCATATTTCATCAATATTCGTGAAAAAGATTAGTAATTAACCCTACCACTGTTGGATATATCATTTAATATATTATATGCAGGAACAGATGGTTGGATTTGGCATTTAAGGACTGTCAACAGTACTCGTTTATTATGATGGTACCTTATTCTTCATAATCTCTACAAAATTAGCAGCTTACAACCATAATACATGTACTCCAAAAGTATCTAACTCAAACTAATCTAAACATGACAGTGCGCGTATTTATCAAAACCAATCGGTATATTGATCGATGCACAATAACATAAAAAAGGAAAAGAAAAATCATAAACCAATCAATATATCATTTAGCACTTAGCCGTAAGGGGGAGTTAGGGAGCTCGAAAATGAGAGACAAAGAATACGATCTCCCTGGTAGAGACCATGGACTCGTGGTGTGGTTGTGTTCATCGTATCTTCCCTCCTGATTGAAACTTGGAAAGACTAAAAAAAAAAAAGAGCGTACATACGTACTCCTGTGCCCTGTGGTGTTGACTGAAATAGGAATAGGCAAGATGTGATTGTTTTCTGATTACTCCGTCCGTCCTAGTATAATACTGGAGGATATTTTCTTTTTAGAAAGATTAAGGATGATAAAGATAGATTATAATAACCTTGTGGTAGTGGAGGTAGAAGGGTACGTAGAGATAATTTTAGAAGGAATTCAAATAATAATAGATTAATATGACTATTAGTACTACTAGATACCTTATACCTGTGGATACAATTCTAAATCCCATACAGTGGAGGACGGAGGGAGCTAATACAATGAATCGGCGAGACTCTCAGACGGTTTCTGCCTTCTACGGACGTGGCACAGGGTGCACGCGACCGTGCAGGTGTCACGCTGGAACGTAATACGTACAGGGGCGGAGCCCAATAGGCTGAGGGGGGTGCCTAGGCACCCAGGCCCAAAATCATTTTAGCCTGTTGACCCCATGTATTCTTTCCATGGGCACCCCCCTCGGCCCATATGCAGGCACCCCCCATCTGAAATTTCACGGCCCAAGGAAACGAAAGGTGTGGCCGGACGGCTGCGCAACCAGCTTGCTACCAAGCTCATGCAGACTGTGACACAATTAGTGCCTTAGTTTCGGCCGTGCAACACTAGGCCGTGCCACAGACTACAACACGCCAAACCATGAAAAGATTAATTCAGTTCTTTGCTACACTTTCCTTGTCGATCTCCAGTTGTTTGTCAATTAAAATCTAAGTTTAGTTTTTCATCTAGTAAAAATTCAGATCCTCTCTAAAAATCAGATTTCACAACAAGCCGTCAATGTACTGCCTTTGCAACGAGACAAATTCATTAGTTATTGTATTCCTTTTATTCTAACTTCACAACTGATTTGTACAAAATTAAGAATGAGAGGTACGTCATTTTCATTTGGCCATCATTCAACAAGGTTTCGTTAAAAAAATGGGCTTTGTCTACCATTATTTAAGGCTTTACTATCATTTAGACATTGTTTTTCAGGTATCTTGACATTGTTTCTAACACTACTATCGAAAGAGATACTATAGAAATGGCTTTTACAGTTTTTTGACTAATTACCTTTTACCGCTACTTTCTTGTCATTATCACAATTTATGATTTTTAATAAATATTTATAATAAAACTTTCCTCTAAAATATGATATTCATTATTTGTAAAATACTCTATAGAATTGCTTAAAATTTTCCAATTCCTTTGGTAAAGTGGGGGCACCCTCCTCCTTTCGGCTCTGGCTCTGCCCCTGAATACGTAGACAGACGACGGAAACTTCGTGAATATTTTAATATGGTAAAGATATCGTATAGATAAGTAGAGAGTCGACACTAACACAAATGACGTACCAGAAAGTAGTGCATAGTTATTAAGATCGGATCAGATATTAAACTGGTAGGACCACTGGTTTCATGTAGGTTCAAATAGACACAGATCTATAGCAAAATCACCAAAACATGCATAGCCTAATGGTACGTGGAGGGTTTTTGTTCGGTGGTGAGGTGTTGGGGGGAAGGGGCGCCGAACCCCAACCCATGCAGGTCAGAGCCATTTTATCTCCTTCCCCCTCTGCACCGCCGGCCAGTCCTGTGTACTGACATCCAGTTTCCACAAGACGGCACCGCACTACCCATTCCCACGGGACAGCACCGCACTACCGTGTGCCGCCCTGTGGTTGCGCATATCTCCCGCGCCACAACTCCCGCGCTAGGGGTCACAGCCGCACACCTCTCCTGCACCTCCGCCGCTGCCAATCGTGCCTTGTTGACGGTCCTTAAGTACCATATATTATGTCCAATATATATTGTGGTAGGGTTTATTACTAATTATTTTCATAAATTTTGGTAAAATATGTATATACAAGGAATTAATAAATAAAATACAGTCGTCATGTAAAAATACATGCTTCCGTTTTATTTGTGTTCGTGAAATTTATGTATACAGTGAAGAGGTGCGCACACTTTGCACTGATACGGTGTCTGATATTCTGCGTGGGCCCGGATGCTTGGTAGAGAGGGTTAATCAAGGCCCAGCAACCAAACGACCCATTGATCGAGCGCGTGCGAACTCTGCCGCGCCGTCGGTGGTCAGCACCGGCCGCGGGAAATAGCAACGCGCCGAAGCGGCCAGTCGACGTTGCAAACCGGATCCCGCGTCCTCAAAAATATCCCCGACACGATCAAAGTATCACACCTATCCCACCGCGACGACCACGTATTACAACACGCTATTCCCCCCACCGAGAAACGCACGAGCCGCCCGCCGCGGCAAAGCCACGGTTTACACAATTGCACTAGCTGCACGTACGTGGGATGGAGCTCAGCGGGCACGACGAGGACGCCGGCTACGCGGGCGGTGGCTGCTCCCCGCCCACGCCGCTTCACCGCGGGCCTGCGGCCGAGACGACTACTACGAGGAGTCGGTACCACGAGTGCCTCCGGAACCACGCGGCGGCCTCGGGCGGCCACGTCGTGGACGGCTGCGGCGAGTTCATGCCAGCGTCCACCGAGGACCCGCTCGCCTGCGAGGCCTGCGGCTGCCACCGCAGCTTCCACCGCCGGGACCCTTCCCCTGCCCGCGCGGGCGCCGCCCCGCTGCTTCTGCCGTTGCACCGGCCGGCCTCTGTGAACCCGCGCGCACCAGCGCTGCTGCTGACGCCAGCGGGCAGCAAGCAAGGTTTGCCGCTTCCTGTCTACGGCACCACGCCCAGCAGCGGCACCGGCACCACGACCGCGTCCTCCAGCGAGGAGCGGCTGCGACCTTCTCCGGCGCCGGCGCGGAGGCAGTCACGCACGACGTTCACGCGGGAGCAGAAGGAGCAGATGCTGGCGTTCGCGGAGAGCGTGGGTTGGAGAATCCAGCGTCAGGAGGAGGCGACGGTGGAACAATTCTGCACGCAGGTCGGCGTCAGGAGGCAGGCGTTCAAGGTCTGGATGCACAACAACAAGCATAGCAGCAAGCAGAAGCAGCAGCAACAGCTTCAGGAGAATAGACAGGAATAGCAGCAATACGCAGGCAGAGTATAGCCATTGCAAGAGAGGGGACAGGTTTCCACAGTTGGCGCCTTGGCGGCATTGATGGTGATGAACGAAGGTACGAGACGAGACCCCTGTTCCGATCATTCGATTTTTTGTTTCATTTTCTTGTATCCTGCTTGTGACTTGTAAACTCATCTGTACGGTAAGATGCATTAGGTTGGATTTGATTGTTTTAAGACCAATGGGTGGGCTAGATTTGGACAGTCAACGTTCATCTGTGAGCTTTATAGGAGTACATCACTGTATTATATCTTGTAAACCAATTAGAAGAAACATTGACCATTGAGAATATAGTAGTGAATAATGCCATTAAAGTCGAAAGGAATTTATGTCAGTCTTTCACTCTTTCTACTTAGAATGAGATAGTCGCAACTGTAGGGGGAAAAACCTTTTGTCGATATCGATACACTGCCTTGATACCTGTTAGCAGTTCATACTCGCGGCTTTTTTCTCTGACTGTAACTTGAGCCAGTGAGAAGGGTGGTGAAAACACAGATCAGAAATCAGAACTATGACCGAGCCCTTGCTCCCTAAGCTCTATCAGTGTGAAGTTGGCTCTAAAGATAAGGCAATCTATTTTATCTCTCCACGTTTTCCTTGTTTCAGAGATGTGTTGGTAAACAAGAAGAAAATTCAGCATCGATGGCATTTAAGCCGTCACCATTCGTTCCCGGTTGATTTTTTTTCGTCCCGAATTAGGGTGGGTCAGGGAGGAAGAGATATGATGGAAATGGTCTGATAGTAACCTCAAGTGCTGGACTGTCTATCTATTAGTACTTGCACTTGCAATCTGAACACTGGTGGGTAGTTGGGGTTTACGTGCATGGCCGGACATCACATGGTATATGTCCATATCAATCATCTGTAAGCTTGATTTCAAGGATTTTGTTCGAAGAAATTGTGAGGTCCATTTCGCAGAGGAAAGGTGTGACAAGGATGTCATAAATGCGCTCAACAAGAGGGCAGAACAGACAAGCTGAAAGAACCAAAAAATTTTGGAAAACTTCAGCATCTAAAGATCTTGAGTTCTGTTCGGCGTTAATTGTATTCATTAACGCTTGAATGGTGTGAGAAAAATCCATGTGTAGTCCAAAATAAATCTAATAATAAGGACGAATAAACTATTATACGAAGGTTTGTCCATTGACACTCCAAATATATACTTGCATTTTCCAAATGCCCACAGTAGAAAGCAAGTTTTGAAATTTTGTTTGAAACTATGTTTCATTATATAAATTCATCCGCGGCCAGATTAGTCAAATTCATGTTTAGCATCAGGAATTCAATAATACTCGGTTTAATGCATGTCAACCAAGATATTTATTTCTCAAGGCAGGTGCTAACAATTTTAGCCTCCGCTGCTCAAATGATTAGGCTGTAGTCAGCAGAACTACAGGTATGTGGTGATCTTTCTGCCACCATTATGGGTATAATACATCAGACATACTCACTCTATTTCGGGTTTTGACTTTTCTTATAACATTTGACTATTTGTTTTATTCAAAATTTTAGTGCAAACTTTTTAAAAATTTAGTTATGCTTAAAATACTTTTGGTAATAACATAAGTCATAAACAAAATAATTAATATTAGCCATTTTTATAAAATGAATGGTCTAACATTCTAAATAAAAACCCTTTATCATAAAACGGAGGTAATAATACTATAATATTTACCTACAGAACTGTCACATTTAGATAAACACTTCCTAGTCAGCGCAATTTAGGCATATCTAGTCTGTGGCTTAGCTATGTATGCGTCATCCGGGTTTGTGATTGGCGGAGCTCTGCTTTTTACATCTTTAACTAATGGTGACATTACCTAAAATGAACAAAGGACCTAAAATTAACTAATGGATTGTCCGTTATTTATGTAGCTCGACCGCCTGGACAAGGACAGAAGACAATGTCTGATAATGGTTAAGTAATCTGGTAGTCTGAAGTTTGCACAGCAGTGAATTCTGCGTATACTGATGTTTAATACTGTTGTACGATTGTATTAAGTTTGTAATTTCCAGGCCTCAAAAAATCTGGACCTTGGGAGAACGTTGGATCTAATACCAGGATTGATCTGAAGGCATCCAGTGTAAAGGTTTTCATATAACTAACATTGTCCACTATCACAATTCACAACAATTACGACCAGAAAAAGAATGTGCTCAGTTTCATGCACGAAAGAGTCCGGAGGTGGATACACATGCAGGTAACTAGCATCAGTGAGAGTATGTTATCATTATGAGAACCAATCTTCAACTTTTGTTGTCCAGTTACTTCTTATTAGCACGGGGCTTTCCTTTGACCTCAGAATCCTACACATAAAAATAATGACAAACCAAGCAAACGTTAGAGAAGAATAACCAGACCAAACATATCTGTCGTCGTCCAAGAAAAACAGGAAAGATGATGGTGGACAGGTGGTCCCTAAAATAGTATTTGCACATTGAAAATTTGGCTCAAGCAATTTGGCGATTTTGCTTAAATTAAAGAAGTTAATGTAACCTATTAGATATTATACAGAGAGTAATACAGCTTAGGTCTATTATTTGATAAAAAAAACAAACAAAATATGTTATACGGCACACAGTTACTATAAGAGAACCAACCTGGACACTATGAAGAAAGATATTTGGTTTTGCCGAAGGATTGTGCTTCTCGGCACCCTTGCTCCAATCATAGCATGCCTAACACATAGGACCGCAAGACAAGTTGCATGAGCAATTTAATTAAATTTTCAGAGAGATCTGAACTCTAAAGAACGCAAAATCATTTATGGTTGATATTAGTGCCGAATAAGAAATTAAGAACTTATATCCACACATCCTTTTTAACATCGAAAGCTCCATAGTTCCAAGAAGTCGAGTTTAGCATTTCTACTGTTCATGTATTAATGAATATTCCAAAATATTAAATTGAACTCTGTAATATAAGTTATACCCTGATCTGAAATACTATGGTATTAGTTAGGTATCCCGTTGGCTATGTGCATCCTAGTTATACAGAGGCTGAGAGTGTTATCAGAACAATTGTATCATCTCGATGGAATTTACTGGGTTCAATAAAGTTTCCATTACCTAAAAAAAAATTAGCTAGGTATCCCTAGCTCTTGGCTACTGTTGGTTACATATATTACTTGTGGATTAATCAACCTAGGAGAAATAAATCTAGAAAAAATACCAAAAGTAACTCATGTGTATCTAACAAATTTATTATGGTGCCAATCAAAGCAAAAAGAAAGCCTACCGCATAAGCAAATATTGAGCCATCCTGATTGAACGTACTGCATGTGATGGGTAATGGGCACTTATTGAAAGCCTGCAAAACAACATCAAGGTACATCATGAGACAGTAACATGGAAAATTTGCAGTACTATACACTGATATGACAAAGGAAGATTTAATATAATGAATTTTTATCATCGCCTAACCCTTGTATGAACCACAGCAAAGATTAGTCTGTTAACCATGACCATGACCATGACCGCTTGCAAGCTAGATATATAATAAACGCATTAAAAAATCAGAAAATTTTGCATAGCTATCCAATGTAGCACTCACACCAGTGACATTAACATGACCAGTGAGGAAGGGACCATACAACAAACCCTGATTCTGGTGCCCGTCTGCTACCTTATATTTATAGCAGTTGGTTAAGTAGAGTATGATTGATATATCCTGTTAGTTATCTCATCTCATCTCTTAGTTGAGTGCTAACTCTTAGCTGAATTGCTAGGCTCTATTTAACAAGAGACCTCATTTTGTTAAAACTTGCACCAGGATTGGTTCTCAGATAACATGCACAGTGAGAAAGGAGCCCAGCTATGAGACAAAGGGCTAATTTTCTTATGAGACCCTATCTCATAAACATTTGAGTGTGAATCATCAAAAAAAATATGTTGCAGTTCTTAAAACAAGGGCTTCCTTTTGTGAATTGTGATCAATCTGACCCTATCTCTACTACTTAAAACACCTAAGTAGGCAAGTATCGCAGTTGTATGATTTTTTTTTTTACATAATGGCACTGTGCACACAAGTGCATACATACATGACAAATAATTTAATTTTATTATTCATAAGATTATAACGTATGACAAATTTATTTTAAAAAATTCCACATTGCACAGGCATTATTATGTCTAGAGAATCAGCAGTATAACTACATCATTCCCTTGTTAGTTAATATAAATACATATGTGATGTGCAGTACCTTAAGCCTTTGCTTACTATCCTTGTCCCAGAAGTTGAAACCTCCATCAGAACCCGAAGTGGCAAATGTATGGTGCACCTAGATGAAATGCGCAGCATAACAAAAGAAATGTGGTTATTCAAGAGAACTATTGCTAAGTTAATCCTGAGGCAGCATGCAAGTAATCAAACACTACTATAGTTCAAATGTACATCCACAATGAGCGTATTTAATTTACTTCTCCAGAATTCAAAATTCGCTCAAATTCTTCCATCAATCACAAGAAGCAAGTAATGAAAACACTAAAGAGGAAATAATATTGAGCAAGGGGTCTTACAGGGTGAAAGTTCAATGCGTTAACAGAATATATATCATTGCCATCACGGTGGCATTTAAATGTAAAGTTTTTTCCTTGTTGACCATCATCAATATGATGAACACCAACTCGTCCTTCTATCGATCCAACCTATAGAATAATAAATATAGGTTAATTTAAGCATTCAAAATATCAGAAACACATTAGGTACAACAAACTATGCAGCGAAGTCAAACAAAAGACAAATTAGAAGCAGTTGGCAATGGATATAAAATGATCAAGAATGAGAAATAAAATGCCTGAGAAAACTAACAGATGATATATTACCTTCAATTTGACTATTGAATTGAACATCTACAAAATTAACACAGATATCTAGTACTTAAGTACTCAGGTAAAAATGTACTGCATTTTCTTGTCTGATGAACAACTTATTGTTTCAACCTTCAAACATCGGCCATCTACATTATAGTTGCCTTTTACAACACCTTCCAAAGTAAAAAGTTTAGTCCTTTTAGACATATGTTAGATTAGAGATAAAAAATGGCCACAGTTGAAGTTGGATGCAAGCTACCTAGTTGACCTTACTCTTGTTTTTAATACAGAATTTAGGCGTCAAGCCAGTTACTACTGAAGTCATTGCAATTATGATGTACAAGGGGGAGCTAAAATTATAGGATGAACATTGAATAGAACCACATGTTCAGGCCAAAGAAAAAAAAATGTGGCATTACCAGAAACCCTTGCTGATCAGGAAACGCAGCAAGACACCTTGTCTGGAGTTTTAAAGGTGACACAATCCTCTTGAATTCAGCCTGTCGAAGTGCCGCAAGAGTCAATTGCAAATGACATTTAGAGTGTCAAGCATATACAATGTATTACAGTGATAAACACAGAGAATTCGATTGGATGCGGTAATGGGCACAGCTGATCCTTGATTTATTTACTTTTATTCTAGAAAACTCATTTCATCTCCTCATATAACTTTTCATCCTCCACTTCACAGTTCACACAAACTAAATGTCGATCACATGAGGACAAAAGACCTAACACATACACAGTTGGAAAGCTAAATGATATAGGGTATATTGCAACATTTAATTCTCAAATCCTTTAGCAACTGATTGAAGGCAGAACAATTGCTCTCACTGCTTTATATGTACCACCAAAAGCATTTTGACTCGCTGAAAGTAACTATGGTAAAACCACTTCAATGAAATTATTTCATTTTCATTTAATAAACATGCTAAACTAAAGAAAAGGACAAAATGAACTTAAAAATGAGAGAGTGAATTAAACATTTCATTATAGTTAGTAGTTTAGTTAGAAAAAAAGAACATATGTGTAAACAATATACAAAAAATTATGCATAAAGCTCACATTGATACTAAATTAGGATAACTATAGTTGAATAGGAAAGCAGACTGTCCTAACACTATATAAGAATAATGGACAATAACACAACTGAGCATGTATCCCCTACATCCTTGCACATAACTAGGATAAAAGTGTAAAACTCGAATCACCAAAAGAATTTAATATAAATTACCTGAGGATTCTGCATATTGAAGACTATAACATTGCGATCAGCAGTGCCAACCACCATGAGAGGGTAACTAACTGAGAGAGCATAACACCTCTCAGGTAGTTGCTGAACATGTGCTGGCTGGGGTTGTCGAACATCCCAATACCTTAATGAATAGAATGTTAGAAAAAAAAATTGTTTGTATGTATGTACACATTAGGACATTGAAGTTTGAGGTGCTTGAAAATAATGATACATTGTTCCCTGAATTACATAAGAGGGCATGCTCTATATAACAAACAAAAAAGGTTGAAAATTTTGTAGTTTGTACAAATTTGCTCACCGCAGTGTCTTATCCCAGCTCCCACTGACAAGAAGGTTCATCTGTGGTATCCAGGCGAGCTCTTTGACAGGTCCATCATGCCCTGATAAGACCGTGGGCTGCCCACCGGAGAGCAGTGGCCACATCTTAATCTGTTTATCACAACCTCCTGAAAAAACAGTTGTCCCATCATCCTTCCAAGCCGAGCACAGCACCTACATCAAACAAAACAACCTAAAGATCACATCGTCACACAATGCAGGGAAATCCAGAGCGGTCTAGTAATTCTAAAAGGGCAGAAACCGAAAATTTCCACATCCATGGTGAATTAATGGGAGCAAACTGTAAGGAAGGACCACGGTACCGGTTGGTCATGCGAGATCGAGGCCTTCGCTTGGCATTGGCCGTTAGGTTGGACCTCCCAGCAACGAACCTGCAACATTACAACTGCAATCTTAGCATTCTACTCACGGATTCGCTGGGAAAAAAAAAACTAAGCGTCTAGGGCTCGGGCAACGGTGGGCGGGCGGGACTCACCTGGTTGTCCCAGGAGGTGGCGACGAGGTGGTTCGCCTTAGGGCTGAAGCTGAGGGAGGAAATAGAGTCCCCCGGCGCCGGATTCACCTGCAGGAAACGCGAACAGATCCCTCAAAATCGAATCGACTCGTGCAGGAAACAGTTGAGCCGTTGCAGGCGAAGGGTGGCGGTGGCCGCGCGCACGGACCTCGATGGACTTGTTGGGGTTGTGGTTGGCGGCGCCGGCGCCGGCGGTAAAGCTCGCCATTGGGTTGAGCGCGCCGCGTTTGGGAAATTTTGGGGAGGGATGGAGAGGAAGCAGAGCCGAAGAGGGGAAGAGGAGGCGGGGTTTTGGGAAGGGTTTTGGTTTTTAAGGGGAGGGGAATCGCGTGGGATGGACGCGAGCCCGGACGAGGCGGCCGAAAGCCCGAAAGGGCCCATGGCTCGCGTGGGAGTGTGGGACGCTTGCAGGATTGCTCGGCGGCGGGGGGCAGTTGTGTGATACTTCGGCACGGCTGGGCGGGCTTGTTTGTTTGGATGCTTCCCACAAAAACGTGTCTGACGTAAGGCATGAATGTCGAGCGTTCATTTTTCTAGATCTGTGGTTGGATGGACATGTCTGAGCAAGAGCCCTCACGCCAGGGCACCATCCAAACTATTTATAAGCCCATATGTTAGTGTCAATGTTTCGGGAAGTTAAGTTAGAGGATTTTAGTCCGATCTAATGTCCTTCCGGCTCGAGGGATGCAGATTATTTAGGAAAGAGAGTCCAAATTAACTAACGTGCTTAATTTTTCTCTAAAAGTATCAGGACGCACGTATAAATATCCAGCAATGGTAATTTATCGCCATAAAAAACAGTTATCAACATCGAAACTGCTCCAGCATTGTACTCCCTTAGTCCCAAATTAATTATAAGTTTTGTTTTACTTGTTAGTACAAGAGCCCAAGGCCACCTCCACTGTTCCCCTCTCCTCTCTATCTCCTCCACCAACTCCACCCTTTCCTCTCCCCGTCCCCTCATTCCCACGACCCCACCAGTGGGAGCAGCGGCGTCGACTCAGCTTGCGACGTGTGGCAAGAGCAGTGGCGTCGGACAGACAACGACGATGGTGGCCCTCTGGCGTCTCCCGCGAGCGGCACAACTGGCTAGTGGCATCTCCTGCGAATGGTGACAGCTGACACGCTCGGGGAGGTAGATCCGCCAGCGGCAAGCTCAAGGACGCGGATCCACCGGTGGCAAGCTCTGTGGTTGTGGGTTCGTCGACTGCGAGCTCGATTGCAATAGCTTGAATGCGACGTGAAGACTGTGTCCATACGGTGGTGGCTCTCCCCCACTGGCAACGGCGATGGCTGAGTCCCCGGCGGGCGGCGGCGGCGTCCTCCACGCCCCTGGCACAAGACACCGATGATGACGTTGGCCCCTGTCGATGGTTGTGGCCCTGGCCCCAGTGAAGGCAACCGCGATGACCACGTCCATGCAGCGGCGACGCTCCCACATCGGTGGCAATGGTGATGACCGAGTTCTCAGTGTTATTCGTTTGATACTGATTTGATTTGGTTATGGAATTTCGCATCTAGGCATCGATTTGAACTTCTCTATTATTTCTATTATTATTATTATTATTATTATTATTATTATTATTATTATTATTATTATTATTATTATTATTATTATTATTATTATTATTATTATTATTA
>CM002476.1:18171288-18189825 GCA_000325765.3 Leersia perrieri | reverse complement strand
GGGGAGCTAGCACTGAGAATAAGGGATAATTTTAACCGAGCTGGCCACTAGAGACCTGCACTATATGAATGATGAGATTTGCTGAGAATAAGGCATAACTTAACCGAGCTAAGTACTGGAGGGCAGCAGCCACTAGCGTGACAAGCTTTGCAAAAGACGGAACAAATATTTGTGTCCCAAGGGAGTGGGGATCTATATATCTCACCTTTCTATCTCTTCGTCCAATCTCTCTCTTATCTCGCAAGATCTATCTATCCATCGACAGTAATGGTACGTATTGTGTTTGTCAACTGTGATATGCACGTACGAATTCTGGTCTTTATCTGCACCGGATTGGCCGGATGCGGCTGGTTTCTGGACGAAACACCTCACTGCTCCTCAAGTGTGATGTGTGCAATCGGAGACCACACGAGCAATTGTCCGGAGTCATTATTGGCTTATATATTGGGGATCAAAGCACTATTCCCAGGTATCTTATTCCTATTTCCTACAGGCTTCTTTCTATGTTTTTTTTTTGTGTGAATTGCACTTTGAGCCACCTCTTATTGTTATTGTTGCAATTTAGACTAAACCAAACATTTTACTTTGGACCATATATCTTTACATAATGTTTTAGTTTGGACTATACTGTTCTTCCTCTATCTTTCTTCCTTTCTCTTCTCGGACGAGCTCGAGCTAAGGGGCACATGTGGAGCCAGAGAAGCATAGGGCTCTTGCGATTGCAATCATCAAACAATGTCTATCCAGTTTGACTCATCAGAGGTGGTGGTACCATGCTAATATTTAGGGCTTCTCGGCACAGAAACAATCATCAGTCCATCTCATTTAGTTTGTTGGAGCTGGCGGTCGGTCCATTATCCTAATGTTCATGGCTTCTCAGTGCAACAACAATACGGGCAAGCATTGCCATGTGAAGAATCTAGGAATGGAGGATGCTCAATTTCATGTTCAACTCTGCTAATCTTGGATACTCGAGAATAACCATTGCTAAACCCTGCAATCAAGCTTTGCCTCCGCGGCGCTGGGATGGCTCGTGCTTTTCTCTGTACGTGTGTTTCTTCTGCTTGAGCTACAACCTAGAGAAGAAAGAGAGGAAAAATAGAGCTGAAGGAAGAACAATATAGTCTAAATCGAACCATTGTATAAAGGTACCCGGTCCAAAATGAAAAGTTTAGTTTATCCCTAATCCAAATTACAATAATGGCAACAAACGGCGGCCCAAAGTGTAATTTATTCTTTTATTTTTAGCTTACTTCTTTCTGTGTCATGACTTTGCGTGGTGCACATTGGCTTGTAACATGGTTTTATAGAAGAGGTGGAACAGAGCAATATTACACTATTGCCCCCTCCCCCTTAAGCTAGCAAGATATAGCACAGCTGCTCAAGGACAACCTTCCACGAATTATACCGCGGTGAAGGAAAATATTATCTCATATATAATGTAAAAAAATACTTGATATTTTGGACATCTAATCAAATTTAAAACTTTAACCATAAATGAATTAAAATACTTGGTTCAAACATATTAAATGTGTAGATTTTTTTTAAAAAATGTCCTATCACAATCCCATAAATTTATTAATTTTTATATACTAAATCATAGCGCACAATTGTGGTTAAGATCGTACTTCAAAAACCTAAAAAAAGGGCAAACATCAAGCTTATTTTACCGGAGAGAGTACTAACTAGCTAGTACACTACAAGGATGAGGTAAACTGTTTAATATATTTATTTGTCAATTCCATAAACATTAGTTAGTTGGAATAATCTCAGAACAGCAAGTTGAGAAACATTAGATGCCATCACAAAAAAGAGTGTATTCTTATCATTCATGAAGCGTCATGAATGATACTTCCTCAGTATTTTTAATAGTATTTTATTTCCACTTTTACAACCATTCAAACACCCTGCTTTAAAATCTATTAAAATATAAGTATTGACTTTGAAAAGATCAAAACATCATACATTTTGAAATAGATTGATATATATTTGAACCTTGCTCGATGGTCTATGTATGCCTTTGTTCCAGGAACATCGACTGCTCTACTCACTTGTCCCATTTATAGTTCATCGATCTACTCTCTCTCTCTCTCCACCCAATGTTCTATATATTCACACCGCATATTTTAGTGAACATAAACTGCATGCAACTCTTTAGCAAAATATTTCTATCACATCAGGTTTTATGCATTCCCTATAATGTGTATTCAATTTTCTTCATCACGGTCTCGAACATAATGTATTATTCGAACATAATTGTATGCATTCCCTACAATGTGTATTCAATTTTCCATATAAGTTTTCTCTTCTCGAAATGAATGTAAAGTTCATATGGAAAAGAATATTCAGATTGCAATGTATTTGAAGAATATGTTCTTTGATAGAATAAAATTGTTGTCATGTTAAGCAAAGTTATAAAGCATAATGTGCATGATTCTTTTATTGATTTCCACCATACTTTCATGCTAGATTTCAGGTACTGAATAATTTAAAGCCTGCATGAATGCACAGGGTATCATCTATTATTCCAACTTATGGTTCTGGGGAGGAGCAAAGATGGAAGTCCGCATTGCTTGAATATTGATGTATAATTGATGTATCTGGACATGCCTGGACAGAGGGAGTAATAAACACAATTAACCTGCTTAGAACGAAGATAATGGTATCTATGGCATGCAATAAAAATTTAAAAAGAAGCAAGCTACACCCATATTTGTGGAATAATTACTATTAGCTTGTCAACACTTAAAGTTGGACCAAGAGTATCTACAAGATAAGCAATCTACAATATGTGTATCAAAACTATTGTGTTTCTCCTATGGAATAACTATTCTATACCCCCTCCCCTCCCAAAGCCTAAACCCACCTCCCACACCCTTCCAAGGCCCAACCCCCTCCCGCCCCGGTCAAAGTCTAGTCAAAGTGCTCTCTTGCCGGTGAAACCCATATGTTGACTTCCTCCACAACCCACCTTTTGCCACTCCTACCTGTCTGAAATAGTGTAGTAACACAAAGGCTAAAATATAGCAACATAACAGGCTAATTATGATGGATTTAGTTTTTAAAATTACTCTTTTTACCATTGTGACGAAAATGATTTTTTTTTAAAATAATATAATACACGAGAGATATTGCTCTCTAAAGATTGGGAATACAATCTTTTAGCTCTCCACATATATATACTAGTAGTATTGTAACAATATTATACAGCCACACGCCACGTGTTACTATATTTTTATTACGATGTTACTGCGAGATTGTAATTCTCGTGTTATTGTATTTTTTTATCACGATATTATTGCAATTGTAGCAATTGTACAGCAACAACACACATATATTTTTAGCAACATAGCGTGTTATTGCACTTCATTATAATGTTATTATAATGTGTTATTACATAACTGTATTCTTAATTTAGTATGCGTCTTTGATTTGCATGATACTGTAGATTTGACATCCATATGGAACTATGTTTCAACAGATTGTGAGGAAGCGGGATCATTACTATGTAGAAGGTGCAACTTTAGCATTAGTGTATACTTGTACAATTCCTATAGGTATTCCTAAGATTTCAAACTTTAAACAACTTTATCTCTAACCGCATATAATATTTTTTTAAAAACGTCTGTACCATGTTGTTAGAAAAAAGTGCTTTAAAAAAGTAGATCTCCCATGACTGTCGAACTATGTTTCGATGTTGTTACTACATATAAGCTATCTTGTTACTACACAATGATCATATTGTTACCTCAAAGTTTATGTGAGGCGAGAGGTGGGATTAATTAGGTGGGCATGGGGGAACCTAGAAGAGGGTTGACCCGCGTGGGGAATTCTTTGACCGGCCTTTGGTTGAGATGGGAGGTGGTTTTGGGGCCTTGGGAAAGTGGTAGGAGGTGGGATAAGAATAGTTATCCTATAGGGGAACGCTCTCTCTCTCCTCTCTCTCTCCCACCTAAGTCATACGCTGCCTCCCCCAAAACCTATCCATATCCTTCCCTACATGCTCCTGCTGCCTAGCTCGCCTCCGATTTATACAAACTCCTTACACCTATGGTTTGATCATTACCTATTGCCTAACACTATATATGGATTAACACTTATATAATAGCCATCCCCAACATAATAAAGGAATGGAAGTGGATGCAAAACATAACAGAAACGATGAAATTCATTTGAGAAGGAGACCATTCCCAAAGAAGATGTATGTGTTTTCCTACAACATGAATATAAACATAGATATCAAGGTTGTAAACTTAATTAAATTGTTGTTTTGGGCATAAAGTCCAAGAGATATTTATCAAAACCATGAATATGTAGCTCTATTCCCTTTCTTGCCAAGTTACCGATGTAGTGAAGATGAATGCATCCCTCACAAGCCATTTTGAAATTAACATTTCTAGCTAAGCTAGGGGTTATACTTGCATATATTAATACATTTTCTTACAAGTAACTCGGGAATATATTATCAACAATCGCGCTCTACATGAAAATTATTTGTCATCGTAGTGTTTCACAAAACATAATTCCCTCCAATCACAAATTAATTGAAGTGTTCTCTCCGTCCCAAAATATAGCAATCTAGGAGGGGATTTGACCCCTCCTAGGACAATTATCCATGTGCTGGATACATTGTGACGAAGGTAATATGTGATTAATAGAACATTGTGACCTGCATGAGAAGAAGCATGCATACATAAAGCTTTGCTATCACATGATGGCTATACCAGATAAGCTTAGGAACTATTTTAATTAGAGAGTTTGTAGTAGATGAAACTTCTGCCAGAATCTTCAGCCCTCCCCAAGAGCCCCAACTTCTCACCCAGATTATAAGATCAATAGTCATATAATTCAAAAAGTAAACTTAGAAGCCAAAAGCTAGAAAATCCAGCCTTTAAAGATTCTTACTAGCTAGTTGGTTACTAATAATTACTAGATACTTCTTAGAATCTAGGGTCCAAAGTTTCGGATATGATACACAACATCAAGCCAATTCCATACACTAACCTTCACACCCTACGTATGATAGATAACTAGCTTGTCCATTTTCTGTTTGAACACACATACATGTATGTCGACGTCCATATTGATAAACCTTCTCTATGAAGCGAACAAGTTCTAAATTTGAGATATATATTCTTCTCCCATGTGTGATGTCATTAGACATAGGCATCCTTCAGTCCCTTCTTCTCACTGAAGCTTTAGATACTTCATCGACCTGCACCCAATGCAAATTATAATGGTCTATAAAAATCTAGGGGTGTTCACATGAATTGTATATATGCAATAAATTCTAGTCAAATGGAATTGTAACATCCTATCACAAATTGCAGATAAATCTACAAATGAAATCATTCTAATAATATAAGAATAAGAAGATAATTTGACCAGAAGTTTTCATTTAAAAAAACTTGGCCATGGGAAAATATATACAATAGTTAATTAGAGTATTGAATGAAGCACAAACATGCATATATACGCCGCAAGAGTCGCTATATCATGGGTAGCATGTCTGAAAGATCTATGCCGGCTAAGCATCACGGTCATAGGTTTCAGCATATATTAGGGCCTGTTTGGGAGAGCTTTAGCTTCTAAAAAGCAGTTGGTTGATATCCAATGGTGATAATATAAAGAAGCTAGAAATCTCAATTTCTACCGATTCTGGCTTACGACTTCATTTTCCTGAATCTACAAATTCTCAAAAGATAAGCCAAACCTATACTATTTGGGAAACTTATGGTAGTTGTGTCTTATAAGAGAAGCTGCAACTACCAAAAACTTCTCTAAACAAGGCCTAAAGAGATATAGAGAGATAGCCAGTCCGGAGTCCGGTGGAAAGTGCCTAGCTAGATCAACTGAGTTATGGTGCGACCATAAATGTGCGTACATTCACCTGTAAATGCACACAAGCACGAAATTATTACGAGCGTCTCGCTGTCAATGGGTACATAGTTTATCATTGAAATTATACTATCAATAAATACGAATATTTATGTCACATCCAAGATTTGAATATGGGCAGGCAGTTCTCCCACTTGGGACCTAATAATTGAGCATCAAACACTTGGCTTACTGTCCATATAATTATTTATAGGTAATAACTAATTAATTAAAAGTTGATTGTAGACGATATAAAGTATACAATGATTCATGTGCTAACTACAAACAAACGAGGTGACATTGTATAAAAAGTCTAATTGATGGGATGAATTATACATGCATATCTAAACATGATTCTCGAGGCACTGGAACGACAGAATATTAGCGCGCGTAAAATGAGAAATATCATTAGTACGTGATTAATTGAGTATTGCTATTATAAACTTGAAAAATGAATTAATTTGATTTTTTTTTTAAAACAACTTACGTGCAGAAAAAATTTCTAAAAACACACCGTTTAACGGTTCAGAAAGTATGCTCCCGAAAAATGAGGGGAAAATTACTGTTCTGAGTAGCCATTTAGCCACAAACGAACACGCCCATGTACTGCAATGGTTACCATACCAATTAGCCATTGGAATTATATATCGGTCGTCGTAAGTCTGTAAGATAAGATAGTAATTAAGTTATACACTGTCACCCTGACACCATATCATGATTTCTCTAGACTCTAGAAAGATGGGTTGAACAAAGGCTTAGGCTGGGTTGGTCTGCTTACGCTGTGCCACCCGATCACGACTGACTAGGACAAAGAACATGACATGTAGGGCTGGAGCAACAAGCTTCAATATTTCAGAATTTTGGGCGACATATATTTTCTATTTTCATTTTTTTTCTATCTGGCAAAGTTTTTGTCCTTCATTAAAAAAACAAGAACATGACACATCACTTTTCGAGTATATCTTTGTTAGTGATAAAACCGACAATGGTTAAAGGTCACATGTCGTGATATTTTTGAACAAATACTATACATTGTGTTTGTTGGGTTTCAAATCGGCGATCGATCTATCCTTCCTTGCAAAGCCATCTCACCATCTCATCACTAAATGTATATAGTGATATGTTCATAGCATTATTTTTTTTCTTATATACTACCTCCGTTTCATAATATAAGACGTTTTGACTTTTTGAATGCTATGTTTGACCATTCATCTATTCAAAAAATTTAGTGTAAATATAAAAATGATAAGTCATAATTAAAGTACTTTTATAATAATAAAGTAGGTCACAAACAAAATAAATAAAATTTTCATAATTTTTTAAATAAGACGAATGGTCGAATGTTTGTAAGTTTACATTATAAAACAGAGGTAAAACAGAGGGTGTATGTCTAGATTGTTTCTGTTAAACAAATATCGTTAGGAAATAGGAGTGTCTATATTTAAGGGGCTAGGTTAAAATTAGGGTTCCATATGGTAACCAATACTAGTTGTAAGTAGTAAGCAATATAGACAAAATATATCCGTTAAATTGTATGCCTATTATAGTAATTGATCGAAGTTACCCATCACACCATCAACTTTAACTAGTATGCCATTATGAATTCACGACGTTTGGTTTCTTCTATAATGAGATCACACAATTTTGACCATCATTTCTATACAAATGACATGTGTACTATTGCATATTACATGTGCAAACTACCATATATACTGACCATTAGTATTTATTTAATATTGATTGTTTATTTACTATTATTATACACTAGTATTGGATACCGTAAAAAACGTTAAAATTATAGAAAATTACAATTATTTTCTTAATCCTTGAATGACATTGTAAAGGTTCACAACTCTCACCAACACCCCCACTGTTCATTGTGTATATAAAAGTATATAAATTTACAAGGGAGAATAGCCAATACGGTTCTTTAAGTTTCACTATGGGTCAATTTAGTCCTTGACATTTTAAATGGTCCAAATAAGTCCTTAAAATTTATCTTTTAGTTTAATGTAGTCTTTGGACCCACCAAAACTACCACATCGGCGTGACACATCATCCACCATACAAAGTTAATAATTAAATGACCAATCTACCCTTGCATTGAAACTTGAGTTGATTGAGTACATGGGTTTCCATGCATATACTATTGAATTTTTGTCGTGCATATATACTTGAGATGATAGCTCAACATTATCCAATATTCAACCGTCTACCTTGTACTTTTATCACACAATTTTTTTTTGGATACTCTTAAAAGACAATCGGCTAACATAGGAACCACATGATAGAAATATTAGCCCGGCATGCTATAATTATTTTTTC
Organism: Leersia perrieri; assembly: GCA_000325765.3. Taxonomy (NCBI): domain Eukaryota; kingdom Viridiplantae; phylum Streptophyta; class Magnoliopsida; order Poales; family Poaceae; genus Leersia; species Leersia perrieri. The sequence goes on along the minus strand of CM002476.1, from coordinate 18,181,623 downwards.
TTATTTTTTCTTATGATATATAAGGGTATATTGGTCATTTAATTATTAACCTTGCACGATAGATGACATGACATACTGATGTGGCTGTTTTGATGGGTGCAAGGGCTACATTGAACCAAAAGATAAATTTAAAGGACTCATTTGGACTATTTGAATGACTAAATTGACCCTAGAACGAAACTTGAAGGACTGTATTGGCTATTCTCCCAGTTTACAAATAATAGTTACCTTACGCATGCAACTACGATTACTATCAAGTATCAGCTAGTTCACAACAGTAACAGATAACAGAACTGGTAAAGTTATATTGTTACCGGTTCTATTATAAGTAAATCACATTTTTTATATCAAGGTGTTCTGAACCGACAGTGACCAATACTATTACACACTGTTATAAAGGATTTAATTACCAGTGATAAGGGATTTGGATTTATGCTTTTTAATTTCATCAGAAATTCAGAATCTTCGTTCATAGTAATATAAGTGAACGATATAGCTGACTTTATCTGCATGATTTGTCATTAAAGTATTGTGTCATATAGAGTACATTGTTCCTATAATATTATTATGCACTAGTTTAATCAGATCACAAGATAGTTAATTAATTAGAGAGAAGAAATGTACAGTAGTAACAACTTGGAAGTGTACCTGTTCGTTAAGGGGTACCTACAGTGATACCAAAGGAACGAGATCAATGCGCGTTAATTAATCACCTTTCTGCGACGTCGACGCTAGCGTCGGCGCCTCCACGGCCGGCGGGCGGCGTGGCACCGTAGCCCAACGAGAATGGCGCGCGGCCGGCCTCGATCAGCTCGACGTCGTCGTAGAGGAGCTCGTAGTGGCGGCGCACCTCCTCGGCAGACTTGGTGCCACCCATGTAGCGGGCCACGTTGTGCCACCGGTCCGGGGCGTCGGTGTCGTACACCGCCAGGCCGCGCTCGAACAGCTTGTTCTGTTGCTTCGTCCACACCGACGACGACGGCGCGGACGCCGACGCCGAAGACGATCCCTTGGAGTTGGATGCCATGTGTCGTTTTGAAACGGACAAACGGATCCTGATATCCTGGAGATCAGACTCTATTGCTGCCTATGCGCGCGTAAAACAAAACGGTCGGGATGCAGGGAAAGTTGTTCCTGAGAATAGAGTCGCTCATGGGGGGCTGAGTATATATATATATATAGGATGCGCAAAGGCTGCTTTAGGCAACTCCAACGGGCAAAATGAATCTTTATAGAAGTATATGGCCATGGGCATGTTACCATCGGTTTAATGTATATGAGTGTAATGTATACTCTCCATGTATGTAGTTGATTCATCATTTCTGCTACAAAATTACCACTTGAATATATACGTGAAAGATTTCCCTTCATCGTCATCAACCATGCATCCCCAATCAGATTGTTTACCTAAGACCTATTGTTCACAGCTCAAAAATAAATACACAGTTTCTCTATCTACAAAATAGCTACCTTTAGAATCCAAATATCTCAAAATATAATTATTTCTATAATTACCTTCTACCTCATCTTCACCAATCACAACCATCATCCATTTAATTTCTCTAATATATTCTCCTCTCAATTAACCAATAACAACCATTTCACATCACAGCCTTTAGCTATATTTGAGATGGATGGAATTCCTATTGTTCTATTATGTATTTAACATAAAAAAAGATTTGAAGATGTAGTAGTATCATCTTTAATTCCCATGGAACTATAATACTCCTTTAACATGGTTGTCTCATCTTTCCCCGTTGATATGGTAGATTAGAATCCTCACAAAAATGTTTGGATGCTCCAGTTTCCATGGGCAACTTGATCAGAAAGATTTGGTCTAAAGCAGCACAAAATATCTTAACTTAACTTGTCCTCCTAAGACAAAGGAGAAAGGCGAGAATATAATAAATCAATGCAGCAAGATGAAGAAATGCATATGACGAAAGGGCAGAGTGGTGGTCTGAAGTGATTGTGGACTAGTCAGTCTGATTAAGCCGTGTTGCATCGTATCACAAATTTTACAAGAAATCTACAAGGATCATAAAACAAATCATGTTTATTATATGCAGTTCTCAGCGAAACAAATACGATGTTTATGGTTTGCACGGCACATAGTATTATTATTAAATAATTACACAACTAACTAATTAAACACATGAATCGGTTTAAATTTGACCAGTGCATATGTGACGCTGAATTGAGATCTCATGGTGGCCGAGACTTAAAGGTTTAAAATACATGAATGGGTTCAAATGAATTACAAAGGAACAGTAAATGCCATTCGTTTTCAAGGAAACCACTAAACGAAAACCACGTTTTCCTATTCCTCCAACCCAATGTTTCTAATCGGTTGACTTATTCAACACCCATGGAGAAGTTTCCTATATTTTTCAATCCTTAAATTTACACGTCCTATAGTATTTTTATCTTACATTTTTCCTTTTACTAAGTTTGAAAACCTCTAAACCGAACGAGCCCTCAGCTTGAATTTTGAAGATTATAACTTTTAGGTATATTCCTAGGCATAACAATCCAATTGATACGCATGCCTTTAAAAAGTCAAATTTAAAAACATTTCACTATGCCATCTAATATGTCTTCCTAATTGTATGTTTATATGGGTACAGACAAAGTATAAAATTTAAACAAAAATAGCATATGTGTTCAAATTTAACTAAAACTTGTCCAAATTTGTTAGTGAACAAAAGTGATCATCAAACCCTAAAAAAATCAAAATCTTTCATACTCATTTAAATTAGCTATATCCAATTTAAACTCTTTAAATCTATGCAACATGAGGCCATAGATTATTTATCATATATATATTCCAATGAAATTTCACGTTAGTTAATCCCTGTTATACGAACAGTCCAATAAAATCAAATCAGTACCTAGTTTGATCAAGGTAACAACCCTCAACCAATTGAGCCTTATTGCAACTTATTATAAAAAAATATCCTCATGTAATTATATTAGTAGGAGCATCTACTATATGTTAGGCTTTTTGGCTAAGTATAAATGAGGTGGTTTTTGATAATTCTCTAACAAAATCATATATGCGTATTACAATTTTATGTAGTCTTTAATAGGTTACCTTGATCAGGGGATTTCTTTATCTTTATTCCCTCCGTTCTAATATCTATAAGGCATATTATAATTGTATGCAGTCTTTAATAGGTTACCTTGACCATTAATCTTTTTTATAAAATATTATAAAAAAACTATAAAGTTCACATAATATAAAAACACATTCAAATATAAACTAATAATGTTATATGCATAACACTATACTTTTAAATATTGAAACATTAGCTTTGCAGGAAACAAGGACGCTTGTACTTTAGGACGGATGGTCTATTAAATAGACATAATAAGTCGGTACAAGCGCCCATAATTAAGGCAGCAAAGAAATATAAAGGGGAAATTTCGTTCTTGCTCCTGCTTTGATGTCTAATATTGATTTTATCCTCACTTTAGGGTTTTTGTTGTTGCCCCTATTTTTTTTAAAATGAAATCACATTCTACCCGTACTTTGGATGGAGGTGTTAATGGTGTTAAGTCATTAATAAAATGACACTTCTACCCTCATTTGATATTGCACATTTGCCCTTATAATTATTCATTAATTGTGTTTTCCCCTACTTTTTAAATACTGCTTAGAGCTAAAAAATTTTGACAAAATTTGAGACGTTATGATGTCTAATTTTTGTGCAATTGCCGCCAAAAAGGTCTTAAATTTTGTCACAATTTCAATTCTAAGCAGTATGTAAAAAATAGGGACAAAAGTACAGCTAATGAATAATTATGAGGACTAATGTGCAACAACAAATAAGGGTAAAAGTGTCCTTTTATCAATGACTTAACACCGTTAACATCTCTGTCCAAAGTAGGGGCAGAATTTGATTTCATTTCAAAAAAAAGGGGCAAAAACAAAAACCCTAAAAAAATGAGGGCAAAATATTGGATATCAAAGTAGGGCAAGAACAAAATTGTCCCAAATATAAAAGGAACAAAGGGAGGGGAGGGGGCTCAACAGAGATTGGCATGGCAGGCAAGACACTACAATATATAATTCAAAGGATATACATGTAACGTGCCTTTGTTTCTCCTGAAAAATATGCAGTTCTTTAGACATAATATGAATACATCTCCGGATTGCAAGAACATATGGCCTCAAAAAACAACTATAGTTGTGACTTTCTAATCAAACGAATTTGTGCGGTTGCTGTTTGGTATGTAGTACTGAAATCTAGACAAACTGATCACAGCAAATGAAAAAATCAGAACTTATGCAATCCAACAAGGCCTAGCAGGCTGCCGGTCATTTTTGTAAATAGTTTTTACTTTTTCGTCACATTAGAATATCACCTTTAAAATTGTTCTTGTTCGTTCGTGTGTCGGCCATGACCGTACCTCTTTTTCATACAACGCCGGACGCCCCTTGCGGTGCCTTTGTTCGATCTACCGTCAGCCGGAAATGCTTCACGATCTTATGCATATCGCACACAAGATTCTTGTGGGATGAGAATCTTTGCTGTTAAAGAGTGATTCGATGACGGCACGAATTCTTGGTTGAATTAGCTTTATCAATGGAAAAACGTTAGCAACCATGGTTGCCATATAAGGTTGTAACCAAAGTTACCATTGATGGTGCTCTGCTAACAAAGACTGGCTTCATCAAGGTCTTCAATCCCTGTCAGTGAGAATAGTCTTCATAGAAGAACAACCGCATGCAATTATTTCAGCTAGCTTCCAGTTCCAGGCGCAAGAATCTTTGAGCAGGTAAACCAGGAGCTGCGACAACAAGATTCTCTGCTCCTAGTCCAGTAGTCCCCTAGATTCGAGAAGAGGAAGAAGAAGAAGAAGAATCCATGGCAGAAAAGCAGCACCACTTTCCACGCAGAGAAGCAAATTAAACTGCGGCCAGGTGCTTATCTACAGAACCAGCAGGTAAAGAACAAATTCCCGCGCGTGGCTAAAGCAAATTACTCACCGGCCGGCCGGCACTCGCTTTAAGCTTCTGCGTGCATCGTGCTGCAGGCTGCCTGGAATCACTCGCTGGGAAGCAAAATCGCGGCCAAGTTGAAGCAGCAGCACGCGGTTTGACGTTTCTTCATGGAGAGTTCTTTGCCCTTTCAGGGGAGAGAGATCCTATTGGGCTTGGGCCAGGCTAGGGCCCACAGGCTGTCTTGCAGCTGCAGAACCCAGACCCAGACCAACAGCACCTATTCGTCGCCCGGCGGCCACGCGGACGATGGCGTGCCAGAGACGCCGAGGGCGGAGGCTTGGAGCTTGGGAGATCTGGCCTCCTTCTAGCTGATGACGAAAGCACTCGGCGGCGCCCATCGATGGTTAGTCTGACTTGCCCTAATTTGTGTTCTAATCATGGGACATCAGTGGTTACTCCTTGTTTAGCTTTCCCTCGCTAGTTAGTAGTAGCTTAATAGTCGATTCGTATGCACAAGTGCACATTGGAGGAAGACATATACTCTTAGTTAAATACCATGGATAATTGCATACTATGTTCTTTATCGGAGGTACATCAGTACATGCTAATAATAATCTCCTTTGATGTATTTCTTTAATTGTTTTACTTCTTGGTGCTGCTGGTCCACAATTGTCCTGACAATGTCACCGATGGAAATCATACCGACTACCTTCTCATCAAAAACTGGAACATGTCGAATATGCCTGTCTGGTAATGCAGGGGAAAAAAGAACATATTAGCTCGAAAATACATTTGCCTGTGAAGAGATGTGATACAATCATTGTAGTGCATATCTTTATGAAATGAATCTTCCGTTACCAGTCATTAGCTCCATTGCTCGCAGAATATTGGTATTGCTCGACACTGTTATTAACTTATCCTGCAACACAAATAATGACAACCATCAGGGCTAATTAAGGAGCGGTGGAATATCATATTTGGTGTGTTAAAACTGTTCTCAATGTTCCAATTAATTGACCTCTTCTGTCATGATGTCTTCAACTCTTGTTTGTTCTGAAGGTCGCCCTGGTAAAAGTACCTTCCTAGCGAAATCTGTATCAGATAAGGATTAATTTTAGCGGAGTTTCTCTTTTTTTTCTGTGGCACTTCCAACCTTTTTGTAGAAGCATGTTTTGTGTTTTTACCGAATTTTACATTTCCGACTTTTTTTTGTATTTAGAGCTAAGAAAATCACATTGTCTTCTGTCATAATCGAATCACCTTTTACACATGACATCTTATTATGGCCACGTCTCTCTTATTACTTTCAGCATAAGGGGAACATCAGAATGCACACTCCCCACAAAAGAAAGAAATAAAGAAAAAGGGAAAGTTTGTTGTTTGCCTCTTGTTAAAAGAAATGTTGGAAGTAGCCATTATAAAACATTTTTATCCTCTAAAAACACTTTTTCTACAGTCAAATTGAAATGTATGTAAGAGGGAAGGAATGCCAGTTGGCCCACACCCCACTCTTGATTTAAAATCTTAGCTCTTTCAATTACAAACTCGAGATTCAACTGCAGTGTTCGAAAAAAAAAAGACTCAAGTGCCGATTTCATCTTACCTCTCTCAGTTACAATTCCAGCCAGCTGCTTCTCATCCCCTGACTTGAGTACCACCAGAGCTCCAACATTGTGCGCTGTCATCTACAAATTTAAGCATGGTTAGCCACTTAATTAGTAGTTTTTCCTTAAAAAAAACACCCTTTATGCAACTCATCTGCAGAATATAAACTCTTACGTGCTTGACGGCTTCATGTACCAAATGGCTGGTGCTGCACCAGTAGACTGCTCCAGATTCAGCCTCCCCTTTGGCATTTAGAATCTCTCTGACTGTAATGTTCTCTAGTCCGATGTGAGGAATAATTACAGTCGGAGATTCACTTTGTATGCGCGATATCAGGGTCGCCCAGGAGAAGATCCCCTTGTTCATATGTTGTAAAACCGTGAACTTAAGATGCTTCCCATGGAGGCGTAGCGCCTTTGTAATTCCTTGCATATTTAATATGCTGCAATGACATGATGGAAGGTTAAGAGGCTTGTTTGGGTCGATAACCGGATATTAGTTGATTATTAGCTCCTCATATAACATGTTGATATTTTATAGTTATGTTGTTTCTTCTTCTTTTTTTGGCCGGGCCGAGTTATGTTGGGCTATTTTGGTTTGATGAAAAACTTGCCCTACCAAATAATTGGCAACTTTAATAGTAGTTTCTAGATGTTTGGATTGGTGCCAATACTTACCAAAACCAATACAATTTATACAACCAAACTCTACCAAAAAATTGGTAGTGCCAAAACTTGTCCAAAATTTGGCACTACCAATAATTTGGTAGGGCACCAATCCAAACAAGCCTGTTGTTTCTTTGAGGTGCCATCTATATGAAATGCTAAAATTGTACATTGCCCTGTTCAATTTATATAACAAGCTGTTTGCTACAGTATAATGAGATTTTCCATTTGAGAATTTTCAGCCAGTCGTCAAAATGCTAGTTAGCAACAAGAAATGAAGAAAATGGCTGAAACAATCACCAACCTTGGAAATTTGCTGGAGCAAATGCTGCAGTCCTGCTCTCGTGCTTCTACCGATCGATATCTGTGGCTCGAATGGATCGGTGAAGACGAGGAGTTCTCCAGTGGGAGTTTAATAACGGGATTCAGGGCTTCATTGCCTCTTATCACATGCAAATCCATCACCAAGCCGGCACACAAGGATCTGTTCCTAACTTTCTTGTTTCAAGCAAAGCAAGGAATCCTCGGTGGCTTCCGTACCCAACAGGAGGAAGGTTTCCTCAAATTCCTTCAGGCCATAGTCCCTTCTCTCATGTATTTTATTTCTCCTGTTTGATGTTCAGACTATAGAGCTATTACCTCCGTTATAATTGTAAGATGTTTTGATTTTTTTTCTTACAATATTTAACCATTTGTCTTATTTAAAAATTTAGTGTAAATAATAAAAAATAATAAATCATGCTTGAATTTATTTTGATAATAAAGTAAGTCAAAAAATAATACTTTCATAATTTTTTAAATAAAACGATGGTCAAACGTTACAAGAAAAAAATCAAAACACCTTTACATCTTCCATAATTTTTTCAAATATAACTTAAGATTGTAAAAATAATACGTGGTAGTGGTGCAAGTGCAATAGTATCGTTTATATGGCAAAACATTTTAGAGATACGAGCAATATTTCTTTTTCCAGATTTTAGTGGGATGCAGGAAAAAAAATGAATCTTGTTGGCCATTCTTACAGAGGGATGGTGAAGAGAAGGGAGTAGTGGGGGGCTTTTTTTCCGCAACGTGGAGGCGAAAATGAAAAACAGCTACAATGCTGAAGATGCAGAGTCAAATGTTTTTTGAGACTCCCCAGCAAAAAAAATGTTTTTTGAGACTCACCGGCTCGCCGCAATAATGTTTATTTTTAGATTTGCAGAATCAAATGTTTGATGAACTTGCACATGTGCTTATCACACGATCACGGGCTAGAGGCCCGCGACGCATTTTGCCTTACGTTACATCTGAGCTAGTAGACCTAGACAGCAGTTGTACCGTTCTTTGGGCCAGTACAGCCCATCTTAGCATGAAAATCTTCTCTCTCTTTTTTTCTGTTCCGCTGTCCTCCTCCTGGAAAAAAAATTCTATGGCACCAACGCAAATTCTTATCCCCTCCTTCCTGCGCTTAAAGCACCATACTGCCCTTCTGTTTTTCTAAGAGGGCAAAAGCTTTTGCCTCGTATATATTGATAGAGAAGAAATAAAGAGTACAACACTATAATCCAAAATAGAGCTATAATCAGGAAAAAAGAAAAAAAACACCCACACTGCTGAAAAAAAGAGACACAAGACACCACAAAGGTACATGATCTTCTAGACGACGCCTCCAGCAAGGTTACGATACAGATCACGCCGCCGCCACCCGTCGTAGAAGTCCAGGACGCGGTTTTCACCGGAAGAATCCTATGTGGAAGGTAGGATTACACAACAAAGCCTTAAAAGGAAAAAGGCACCCGCAAGCGTCGTCATTGTCGGCCCGAAGGCAGGGTTTTCGCCCGTAACCTACCCACCCTACCGTGCCTTGGACCACCTGTAAAGCTCAAGAGCCACCGCCATTCAAAACCAACGACGCGCAGTCCTTGCGCCGACACCTCGTCGCCAGTCGACCATTCCTCGATCTTCGACACACTCGAAGTCTATCCGCGCAGTTGGGTTGGAAGGGAAGAGGGTGATAGAGATGGATGGATTCCCTCTCCCCATCTCTAGCTCGCTCGACGTGGCCATCTTGTGACGACAAGGTGTCACCACAAGAGAACAAAAGTTTGGACTTAAGCACGTCAGAAGGCCAGGAGCACCCGTCTTACGGTGCCGTCGCCGTCTCCGTCTCGGACAGGGATCACGTGACATCGCCGCCTCGGTTCCCTGGCCGCATCGGCGTCGCCATGCCGTTCTCCGCTCCACCTCGCTGCCCCATCCGGACGGACCCTCACTGGTTGCTTCGTCCATGTCAAGTGCAATACCCTCGCCGTCGCAGTGGGCATCACCATGTCCACCAACATCGGTGAGGCTGGCCCGAAAGCCAGCACATCAAAACCATCGTGGGATTCCGCCGGCCTCACCAAGGTCCAAAGACAGCAGAAGCAGTCTGCAAGCAACACCGGGCATCTCCGTGTACGCCTCTCTCCGCCAGGGCCCCTCGCCACCTGGCCTCCGCGCCGCACCTCCACGGGCCTCCTCGCCACGTCCGCTCAGGACCCCGAACGCTTGTCCGTTGATTTGGTAGACCAGCAGCCACCCAAAGCAGAACGCTTCGGCATTGCCCATCCCCATAGGCGTCGCGTCTAGTTGGATTCTGCCGCCTCTCGACCGCGCAGACGACCTCTCGCGCACGCCTCCTGCCACCCAAGCGTACGCCGTCACCGCTCCTCGCGCCGTGCCGGCGCCGCCTTGTCGCAGTCGTCGCTCCCCCGCCGACTGGGGCCGTGGATCTGGAGCGGGGGCGCCAGATCCGGCCTCGATGCGGTAGATCTAGTCGCCGTCGGCCTCGCTCACACCACCCCCCGTCACGGCGTACTCCAGTCGACGCGAGCAGGTTCTCCGCCGTCGCCTGTGCCGACCCCATCGTCGCACGCACCGTCGCCGCTGTTGCACGCACTAGATCTAGGTGCAGGACACCCAGACTGGAGCCCCCACACCTGCTCGCTGGCCCGTCGGTGTCTTGCTCCCCGCACTCCCATGCCGACCATCGCTGGACTTCGCCGGCCGCTCGCATGCGCAGCGCCGCCTCCGCTAGCCCGCTCCTTGCTGGTCAACGCCCGCGAGACCTCGCCGAGCCGCCGCGCGCGCTCCCTC
>CM002476.1:18114726-18171188 GCA_000325765.3 Leersia perrieri | reverse complement strand
CTGGGCGAGGCGACGCAGGGCCGAGGTGCTTCGCGTTGTTATACTGCCCTTCTGTCAGTCTTGACATAAGCGCTTTGAGATTTGTGTTCTCCACATGTTTTAATCTGGAAAGGGCCATAGAAGTTTTTTTCCCCTCCTTCGGCCATGCAACTATGCAAGCCGGTGATCTGAAATTGAGGGGAACGTATGTACTTCCTGAACATGGTTTGTGACAATAGAACAAAGCAATCTTGCCTTTCATTTTTATGGAGGTCCCGTAGTATGTATACTAATTAAACTGCACTCCACCACATAGACCGGATGTAAGCTCCACGGTGGCGGCTACCATTGTGTACAACTGCAATATTGTTCCAGCTATCCCGTAGAGGAAAGCCAGTAACCAATCAAGTAATAGCTCTTGAACATGAAGCATTTGGGTATGAGCTAGTCGTCCCAGAAATTAAACTGCGGAAAGCAATTTTTGTCAAAGAAGAATTAGTAAAGATAGTAAATGCAGATGAGTACGTTACAGTTTACACTGTCCCCAGAATCACAAGCAAGTAGCCATCGTTCTCTACCTAGGAAATTTCCCCTTTTGCAGCGTATCCTGTACCCATACCTCCGGGTGGAATGTATGCGCGGAGAGTACGTTCGTCGCTTCCTCCATAAATCGCCTCCACCTGCCCGCCATTAGTGTGCCTTCGTCCAAACGCGACATGTATCATGAACTGGGAACTCCAAGCGTACAGTGAGTTAGCTACGCTAGCTAGTTCTCGCAGCTGGATGCGGTGCTACGCTTGCACTGTTTTTCCATGTTGCCATCACCAAGTTAGGCAACCAGCTCACGTAACGGGACTCTGCATGCGCATGAAAGTTTGCAGCATGGTTGACCAAAACAATCGACTCCTACTAGTCTTATTCAGTACCCACATATATAAACCGCGACCCTGCACACCGAATGGCGCGAAAGCGATCGCCTTTGCCTTGAGCTCGAATCATCTCTTGACATGCCGTTATTATATGGGGTCAACCACGCACCGTGCCGCGGCAACAGGGCAACATCGTTCGCCCTGCTCTGCTCCTGCCTGGCCATCTCCTCTTGCTTCGTCTCTTCCGTCTCAATGCCGAGCCCCGTCGTCATCACGGTCGACCAGTCCGGCAATGGCGACCACCGGACGATCCAGGACGCGATCGATGCCGCCCCGGCGAACGACTCCGCCGCCGTCGTCATCCGGATCAGGCCCGGGGTTTACAGGGAGAAGGTCGTGGTGGACAAGCCGAACGTGACGCTGACCGGCACCAGCGCCAGCTCCACCGTCATCACCTGGAACGAGTCGTGGGTCTCCGACCAGTCCCCCACCGTGTCCCTGCTCGCCTCCGACTTCGTCGCCAAGCGCCTGACGTTTCAGGTGCTTTTAATCGTTTTTCCCCCGAGCTGAGCAAATGAATCGACCGCATTACTGCCATTACGCAGATGCGTTTCGCATGGCATCGATCGGCGAGTTAATGCGTGCGTGCGTCCGTGCAGAACACGTTCGGGAACACTGCGCCGGCGGTGGCGGTGCGGGTAGCCGGAGACAGGGTGGCGTTCTACGGGTGCAGGTTCGTGTCGTTCCAGGACACGCTCCTGGACGAAAGGGGGCGCCACTACTACCGCGGCTGCTACGTGCAGGGCGCCACCGACTTCATCTTCGGAAACGGCCGTGCCCTGTTTGACGTACGTACGCATCCCCCTCTTTACTTACCGTTACAACCTACATGTAATTGCCTCAAACAACGTGACGGTGAAACGTGTAAAAAAGATATGTCCAATCGCTGACAGGTGGTCCCCACGACTTCTAACTACATGAACCCACCTGTCAGCCTCATCTGTACATATATATTGACTGTTAAATGTATGTGGCGACAGAAATGCCACCTGCACTCCACGTCGCCCGCCGGCGCCGGCGGGGCGTTCACGGCGCAGCAGCGGTCGTCGGAATCAGAGGACACGGGATACAGCTTCGTGGGGTGCAAGCTGACGGGGCTCGGCGCCGGCACCTCCATCCTGGGCCGTCCATGGGGGCCCTACTCCCGCGTCGTCTTCGCGCTCACATACATGTCCTCCACCGTGAGGCCCCAAGGCTGGGACGACTGGGGCGACCCCTCCAAGCAGAGGTAAGCACCAAACTCTGCTTTTCGAGTGCGAAACACGTAAGGATTACTGATCGATCTCACGCGCGTTGGTCTGTGCAGGACGGTGTTCTACGGGCAGTACCAGTGCTACGGGGACGGGTCGAAGACTGACGGCAGAGTTGCCTGGTCTCGCGACCTGACGCAGGCCGAGGCGGCGCCGTTCATCACCAAAGCTTGGGTTGATGGGCAGCAATGGCTTCGGTAGAAATTCATGAAAGTATAGAGTAGTACTAGTTAAAGTGATACGTGCTGGATTATACTTAATTTCAGAATATTCTATAGTTGCTTACCAGTTTAGGTTATTGTTACCCGGTGATCATAGAACTGATCGTCTATATACAATGTAGAAAAAGTAATAGTACGAATGTCAATGTAGTACTCACTACTCGTTCTGTTAACAATAACCTTTGTACTCCAGATTCATGAAGAAAATTATTTCTTTAGGGACGAACAGCGTATCCATGAAAGTCGTCGTCAAAATGCAGTTGTATGTACGGAAGTGATGAGCCAGGAATGTTCAGTTTGGGTGTTCCGACTTTCGATTTCAGTGCGTACGGAACCCATTCAGCTAGAGAAATCACAACTATTATAAACCTGTAGTCAGTTGATTCTGCCATTGAACTGGCGACGTCATAGCTGATATATTTGTGTTCAGTTTTTTTGGGTTTACTCTTTCGCTTTGAAGTCAATCTACTACTCAGTACTAACTTATAACAATTAACGTGAGGTCACTATTTGTATACTACACATTCTCAGTAGCCAAAGCAACGCACACTGCATCTGTTATCTGCATCTCAGTATCTGTATGCATGGTGATGCTTCACCAACTGTAACCGTGGCTACCTACCTAGTCCGATTATCTTCTGTGTCTTCGAAACACCGCTTCTCCTCTTCTAAGTGACTCAAAGTTGTATGCTTCTGTAAGCACTAGCTAGTACTAGTAAACAATTAACTTTGCCCCTTTCTCTTCTCCTCCAAGACAAGGCCTGCATTTTGCTACACATCGCTTTGCGTTACCGTTCTTCAGAGGAAGCACGCGCATTGCGTGGTACGCATTCCATGCCAAAAATGAACATTCACACCCTGTTTTACTTTAGTGTAAAGTACCTGAAGAGACAACCATTGTTCACAACTGATTGTCTCGATCTGCATAGCTAGATTCTCTGGACGCACACATTGCACCATTTCGTTTGGAGGAGCAAACATTGGTTAAGATTTTCAGATGCCAGCGACAGTAACCGGTCAGTGTCACTTAGCCAAGAAGCATTCCCTGATCAAGGCGGACAGGCGTTATTTTTTTCTTCGAAATATCATCTAAATAAGCTACAAATATGCTGTTTTTCTTTATCTTTAAGCCAAAGACCACCCAGGTGTACAATCCAGGATCGATTAGCAAGGCTGAACCGATCGAACATGTATTGATGTATACATGCCAGATACCACTCTTAAACAACGCAATTATCTGAACAATATGACAGTTCAGTTAGCTTCGACGGCGCCATCTAGCAGAAGCTCCATCGATCGCCAGCTGCCGGCTGCCCGCACAGCTGCGACACCCCTCCATTGATGTCGCCGTCACAGCTCCCTTCACGCATCACCTCAACCCTGCGTTACTCTCCCGGTCATTCCAGCCTCGAGCACCGCGCCTCCCGATCGATCGCCACCAAGATAAACACCTCACCAACCGCCATTCTCCAACGAACTTAACAAAGTAATTTCCCTGATCTTCCAAACCTAATGGTCTGATAGTCTCCGAAGATATAAGGCACGACACCGAACACCGACGAGCAAAGCACAGACTGCAGGATTATTCAGTATGGCCTCACCTCTGTCCAACATCCCTCTGGTGGTTTCGTCTCTTCTGCTTGCACTCTTCGCCCTCACTACACATGCCGATGTCAAGAGATACCAATTCGATGTGAGTTCCATACTAATTAAGTTACTAACGAATCAATCAATGCCGTTAATTATGTTTTGTTAAGTGCTCATTTCCGGTTTTTGCATGTGCGTAGATTGTGATGAGCAACGTGAGCAGACTCTGCCACGAGAAAGCCATGGTTACGGTGAACGGGAGCTACCCTGGGCCGACCATCTACGCGCGGGAAGGGGACCGGGTCATCGTGAACGTGACCAACCACGTGAAGCATAACATGACGATCCACTGGCACGGGCTGAAGCAGCGGCGGAACGGGTGGGCGGACGGGCCGGCGTACGTGACGCAGTGCCCGATCCGCAGCGGCGGGAGCTACGTGTACGACTTCAACGTGACGGGGCAGCGCGGCACGCTGTGGTGGCACGCGCACATCGCGTGGATGCGCGCCACCGTGCACGGCGCCATCGTCATACTCCCCGAGGCCGGGGTGCCCTACCCTTTCCCCAAGCCCGACGGCGGCGAGGCCGAGATCGTGCTCGGCGAGTGGTGGCACGCCGACGTGGAGACCGTGGCGACGCAGGGCAGCGTGCTTGGCATGGCCCCCAACACGTCGGACGCGCACACCATCAACGGCAAGCCCGGCCCGCTCTTCCCGTGCTACGAGAAACGTGAGTGTCGCGAACTTAATTCGTGTGTGATATATTACACTCTCTCCGCGTTTGGCTAAACGTGCACGTGCGTGCTTTTGTGATGCAGATACCTACGCGTTGCAGGTGCAACGCGGTAAGACATACCTCCTCCGGATCGTCAACGCTGCAGTCAATGACGAGCTCTTCTTCTCGATCGCGGGCCACACCATGACGGTGGTTGAGATCGACGCGACCTACACCAAGCCGTTCGCCGCGTCGACCGTCCAGCTCTCCCCAGGGCAGACCATGAACGTGCTCGTCGAGACCGACCAGACACCCGGCCGGTACTTCATGGTAGTCAAGCCGTTCAACGACGTGCCCATCCCGGCCGACAACAAGACGGCCACCGCCATCCTCCAGTACGCCGGCATCCCGACCACCGTCGTCCCGGCGCTGCCCCAGACGATGCCTGCCACGAACGGCACCGGCTTCGTGACCGCGTTCCACGACAAGCTGCGGAGCCTAAACTCGGCGCGGTACCCGGCGGACGTGCCGCTCGCCGTCGACCGGCACATGCTCTACACCATCGGGCTCAACGTCGACCCGTGCGACACGTGCCTGAACCGGTCCCGCCTCGCGGCGTCGCTGAACAACATCACCTTCGTGATGCCGCGGACGGCGCTGCTGCAGGCGCACTACTACGGCCTGAAGAACGTGTTCGCCGCCGACTTCCCCGACCGCCCGCCGGCGCGGTTCAACTACACGGGCGTGCCACTCACCGCCGGCCTCGGCACGTTGCTGGGCACGAGGTTGAGCAAGATCGCGTACAACGCCACCGTTGAGCTCGTGCTGCAGGACACCAACCTCCTGTCCGTCGAGTCGCACCCGTTCCACCTCCACGGCTACAATTTCTTCGTCGTCGGCACAGGCGTCCGAAACTTCGACCCGGCCAAGGACCCCGCCAAGTACAATCTCGTCGACCCGCCGGAGAGGAACACCGTCGCCGTGCCTGCCGGGGGCTGGACCGCGATCAGGTTCAGAGCTAACAACCCAGGTGAGATATGTCCGGTGCATTTTTTTTATCGTTTCAAAAGTACACAAAGCTCATTGTCAGTTACTTTCTAGAAATGTGAGTTCACGTTTGTTACTTTGTTTTCTTTAGGTGTTTGGTTCCTGCATTGCCACCTTGAGGTGCACACCAGCTGGGGTTTAAAAACGGCGTTTGTGGTGGAGGATGGGAGCGGCCCGGACGAGTCGGTGTTGCCCCCGCCCAAGGATTTGCCCAAGTGCTGAAGAGACTATTAGTGATTACTACTACAGTCACAATCGATCTGCAAATGCCAGTTTATTATTTCTGTTCTGAGTTCTTGCTCCTAAGAGAGGAGCAAGGAACCCTTTTTGCATAAAGTGTGCAGGAAGGCTGATCTGTTCAAATTTCAATACAGCTATAAGTTGTGTATTTCCATGCCATGCAAGAGCCTGATTTTAATACTCTCTGGTATTAATCTCTTCTTTATATAGTAGTAGATGATAGACTTAACATTTCTTACATGTGCAATCACTATTAAGAGTATGCTTTTAAAACGGTACACGATTGATTGCCTCCCTCTGTTTCACAATATAAATATGTAGATGATTTAAAATTTGTTTGATATAAAAATTTATGGGACACTGATGAAATGCATACATTTTCAACCAATAAGATCGATGCTTAGGAGAGTAATCTTAGCAATTCAAAATTACAAAAATAACAATTGAGTTGACGTAAAAGATCATCTTTCCTCTCATTATTAATATTTGCTAAAAACCTAGAAATGCTTAATTATATTGTAAAAACAGGGGAATAGCTTTATTTACCCAAAACAAGGAGTATGTGTTTAGAACGGTACAATTTAAACTGATATTTTACACAGAGTATTGCTATTCAATAAAAAACATAGTGAAGTCATGAATCGCCACAACATCGGCATACTTGAGCGTGTGCTAAGGAGACGTGTTTGTGAGTGCGTCTTCCATTTAACCAAAAAAATAATAATATTGTTATATATTTTTTCCTATTTGAGATATAAATCTATTTAGGTTTCCTAATTTTGTCTCGTCTGGAATTCCTAGGTTTGTTTCCATCTTATTTGTCCTAATTAACGAATTAATGCTGTCCCAAATGGTTTTCATTTCTGAAACGGTATAAATGAGCAGTGACAAATAATTTCAGCCATTTTATAAAATGATTTTACACATGAATGTGTGTAAGACTTCGTTGTTTAGTTAACTTCTAATTTGATTGGCTAAGCAAATCACTAACTATAATCACATGAAGATTTCTTTTCTCAATCTTTAGAAATAAGCAACACACAGGTACAAAACAACAACTTTCCTTTACTTGCAAATGAAATGTTACTCTCCCTTCGTTCATTAATATCCACCCTTTTAGATAACATTGGATTAGCTTTTGAACTTGAGTAAATGAACTGTTATGGAGCTATATTGTGAAATTTCAGCCTTATTTACATGGACTAGACAAGTTCAAGTACTAAAACGTAGATTGCACCACTTGATAAGTTTGTGTACCACCGACGCAATTTACTTTTTTAGCACCCACTTATGGTAGATCATACTATTTTCCAACATATATAATTTTTTTCTTTTAAAACTAGACATTTGAAGGATTATTGATATGGACAAAAGTTTCAAATGTTTGACAAAATATATCTTAATCGTTAAATATTTGTAGAGGAAAGACATCAAATATTTACAGAAGAAAAAGGAGTTCTTGAGTTATGAACACGTCATCTTAAGCCCACATCAAATCTAAGCTAAGCATATTGTCTTAAGCGCGACGCTGAGATAGCTACCCCAATTGGTATATTGGACCAATAATCACATTTGACGAAAGTTCCACCCAATAATCTTCCTGTCGAGTGGAAACTCTTGAAATTGACAACGAACTGCTGAGCTTTGCATTCATAACATTGGCTCAATGGCTTACATAGTTACATGCAGTGCCAGGATATTAATGCGCCATAAATACAATTTGGACCTTTCAAGCGATCACCGACATTTCAACTTTGTAGTCGCACGGAGGGCACCCCATGACAAGCAGAAGTGGGGGCCTTCCTCCTAGGATTTTAACTTTTGTCAGTTGATTATTGAAGGTAACTTTTTATCATTTTGGGGGCATCCCCGCTTTTGTGTGTCAGAAAAGACAAAAAATTAAAAACATTTCGGTAAGATGTGACGTATATCACTCTATAACATACGAGTTACAATTCAAGCTACAAATCTAGCAGTGGCCCGGTTGTATTTTCAATGTTCATTTTCAAACACTACATGTTTGAGAAAAGCATGAGTAATTAAAGTTCTATAAATCCGATGATGGTGCGCTACGTGTCAACGTGCCATGTTTTATGCGCTTTTATATGTCTAAAGTTCTCAATTCTCAAAAACTCGATCTGTGCACGTACGCTCTAGAACAAACGCAAAATTCTAGCTAATTAATTAAGCTCGATCGACGACGTGTCAGCGTCATCCAGCCATGCCGGTTTGGTGTTATGGGTGCATAATATCGCATCCGTGGTGGTCTAGTACTACACTTTGGTGATTGATCGAGACTGTTTACATGTTGGCTGCACTTCGATTAGCATCAACTATATAGTTAAAGAATGTATATTTTGGAGAATATATATGACGGGACAGTGACGAAACAGACATGAACACCGACCAAACTCAAATATAAGACCATTATTTTGTGTTAAAAGGCAGCATAATTAATTAGATCGTCCACACGAGCACATCTGCATGGTATTGGTACCAGATCGTTCTAGTGGGTGATGTAGAAATAGAAATTATAAAAATAGTCACTAACCAGTGTGTTGTTATTGTTGAAACTATAGACTAAAAATATTTGACATCCAAAATATTGCCATCAAATGTTACTAAAAGTTATGCAAAAAAAAAATCAAAGTCCTATTGGCAAAATTTCAAAGTCGAATTTGGAATTTATATGTATAAAATTGTTGTATTTTTCAGGACTTAATAATTTGGAATTCATGATTCACCAATAGCAAGTTATATTAGGTTTATAGTCTCAGTTTGGGTTTTCCATGAATCAGTAATTCTAAAATATGGAATCAATAAATTTCGAGTCGTACTCAATCAATTTAGAGTCTCAGTTTTAGCTTTTCTATTATATGAGTTATATTCAGTTTGTAGTCTCTATATGTCTCCTTTTGGTTTAATAAAATTAACAAATACCAAGTAATACTCAGTTAATAGCCTCAATTATATATTTTGTTGATTTGACAATTCTAAATTTCAGAATCCATATGTTATTTTGAGTTGCATTTTCAACGATTACTAAAATTTTGACAAATGTGCTTATTTGGATTTCTACACATTTTTGACAAGATTAGGAAGAGTAGTACAGTCATCAAATCATGAAAAGGCTCCCTTACGGTACCCCATACCAGTGATAGGTGGGGTAGTATAGATAAAATCCAACCGTTGATTGTTAAGAGTATTATGGTAATTGATCATTTAATTAAATTAATTATCCACCATGCCATCCCCACATCGGCTGGCCTGGCGAATACGTGTGTCGTGCGGTGTCTTCCTCAATCAGCCGCCGCCATGACCGGGAGCAGAAGATCCACTGGCGCCATGCCGATCTCCCTCCCCGTTGTGTATCTATCCAAATCGAAAGCAAAAACGGAACCTCTTCATGATCTCCTCTTCAATATCCCCATAAAATTCCACTTCAATTCGTCCTTAAACTGACAAATTTAACCCCTTTTGCCGCGTCCACCTCCGCCGTCGTCTATTGTCGGCTCCGCTCTCGGCCGCGGTAGGCTCCCCCTCGCCTGGGCTCCGACGGATTAGATGGCTATTATTCAATGCTACCTTAATTGATGAAAGATTTTACATACATATCCAACATATTTTTTTTTCCAAATTGCCTATACTATATCATATTACAGGTGTATACTACTTGTACCACCCACTAGTATACATTTAATCTAATCTAGACCGTTGATTCACTGATATAGGTGACTAGTATAGACTAATATGGGGTATCGTAAAGGAGCCCTCGTGAAAAGGTACTCAAAAGGGTCATATTGCATGATTTTGAAATCGTTGCAGAAAAAAATGGCGAGGCTAACAATGAAAAGATAAAACAAGACATTAAATTAACCAGATGACGTGACATATTGCACTAGGTAATACTCTTATATTAATGATATATACACCTTTTTTATGGATATATATAAAACTAATAAACATTGGACGCAAGTATTGTTTGGGCATTCGATGTGAAGCAAAACATCAGATGCCGGCGATTTTGTTTCAACGCGTATAGAGAAATGTTTTATCGTTCAGGAAAAAATATTTCAGTAAAAATGTTTCAATGGCAAAAGAATGTTTCACTCATACCAACTGAAACATTTTTATTAAAATATTTTCTATTGAACGATGTTAAAACATCTTGTCTGTATGTATTGAAATACCTTCACGGACGTTTGATGTTTTACTTCACATCAAATGCCGGACACTAGCATTACTAATAAACATTTGCCTGCACCGAATAAAATTATATATCGTAAACTAGTTCCTTGAAAATTATTGTACACTAGCTACACAATATATCGATGATTGGATGGATGGTCCATGTCCACCGTCCACGTACATGGCATGCACGCACGTACGTGTACGGATCCGTTGTGCGCCTGTCTTCTGTGCAACGTCAACAGAAAACAGTCCAAATCGCACATGTACAACGTAGGTACAGACAAGTTGCTGTTGTCTGGTACTGTAGTACTGTACCATCCCAGGACAAGGAGGTCACACCCTGGGCACCAACCGATCCTTCATTTTACGGGTAGACGTAAATCGCTTTAAGTTTTAAACATCAGGTTGATACTAGTATACCGTAACAACTGTACAATTGTAAAACCTCTAGTAATAACTGACTCAATATGGGGTGCAATTTACGTTTCCAGTTTTTTGGAATTAAAAGCTCACACTCCGTTGTCGTGCAACAATAAATCTATGTGACTGACACTTCAAATTTTTCTCAGAATCCATGTTAAAGTAAAGTTAAACGCCAAACGGTCTGCTCCACCACGTATCTGTGTCCTATTGTCTCCTTTCCTTCTCTATCTCCGGTGCTCTCACCGGCGGCTAGGAGGGAGTGGATCCGTATCTTGGCCGATAGTCAAGAACAAAGGGGTTGATCCGTTGGATGTGGCTGCCATTGTGATTATGCCTCTGCTACTGTCTTTTTGCCGTGACCACTGATGTATTCTCTTATTTAATACATTCGGCCTTGTTAATAGAACAAAACCTAAAACTACGTCCGTTTTATAATGTAAATGTTTTGAATTTTTTTTCACAACGTTTGATTATTCGTCTTATTTTAAAATTACATAAGTATCATTTGTTTTGTTTGAGACTTACTTTATTATTAAAAGTACTTTAAGCACATCATATTATTTTTTATATTTGCATAAAAAATTTGAATAAGATGAAAGGTCAAATGTTGTAAGAAAAAAGTTTATAAACTCTAAACACAAATATTATCAAAGTTGTGTAATATTTTGATTACGCTCATGTATATAGCTGGACATAAGATTACATTGTTAATGTATCCACGGATATAACATATTTTAGTGGCACGGCCATCTTCGATCCTATGGATCACGAATGAGAGACTTGAGACTTCATACATATGATCTCAATCATCAATGCTTTATTATTATTTAAATTCAAATAGATGTATTATTTAAAAAACAGTTCCTTCGCAACACAATAATTTTACGTGAACTAATTCAATTCATGTGATAAACTTTCAAAAATCATCTATTCCAAAGAATACCCTAACCAATACTTCCCCCGTTCTAGAATATAACAGGAAGGAATTTGACCCCTACTATATATTTCGTGATGAAAGTAGTATCCATTTCATTTCTGGTACACCACACTTGTCCCAGTTTAAAAGAAGCGCTCGATATGTACCTACGTCGGAGAAGAGTTCGAATCAAAAAACTATCAAAGGCAAAAGAGCGTCTGAAATGCCAAGTATGCAAATATTTGAGCAGAATAAACCCAGAGCAACGGCCTTTGAGATCAGCCGGCTCCCTGTGGGCCACGACAAAAGCCGCAGCCGGACAAAAGCCACCTCCACCACGGACCCACAAGAGGACGTCAGCGACTGGTCACCGGGCCCCACTTCGTCCACCGAAAATAATACCGCCACCGGCTCCACCTACTCCTCACGTTCCCGGCCAAAACCCCCAAACTCCGAAGTCCCCGAGCAAAAAAAAAAAAAAAAAACTCTAAAAAAGCCGGCGGCGCCGCGTGCCGCTGTGCAGCCGGTGCTCCTCCCCTCCTCCTAGTTCCCCTCTCCGCCGATTTGCCGGGAGGAATGGAGGAGCTCTCTGCGGCGGCGCCTCCGCGGCACCGGGAGCGGCGGAGGCACCGGAGGAAGGCTTCGACGACGGAGGCGGCGGCGCGGGCGGGGTTCGGCGACGTGTTCGGCGGGCCACCGCAGTTCTCCGCGCCGTTCGACGGGGTCCCGGCGGACTACGGGGAGGTGTTCGGAGGCGTTTCCGCCTCGTGCTCCATCCCCTACCTCGACCTGTCCCCGGCCGCCACCGGCGACGATGGCGCCGGGACCCGGGGATACGGCGAGATTTTCGGCCGGTTCGAGTTCGGGGACTTCGCGGAGCCGTACGAGGACCTGCTGGCTGAGGCGGTGGCGCTGGCGGCGGAGATCACGTCGTCGAGCGACAGCTCGAGGTACGAATTCCCCTCGTTTTATTTTTTTTTTCCGTTGTGCTATTGTAAAGTGTAAACCTCACTGTTTCTGGGCTGGGTAAGCATGGGGGTCTAAGGTTTCCCAGTACAAATTACTAAATTAGAGATATAAGCTGATTTGATGAGCCGGGGAGTGAAATATGAAGGGATTCCTGATGCTTATACTAAACAATTTCATTAGCAATTTCAGACGCATCAATGCTCCTATTTGGGGGGTTGAAATGCTTCCTACATAACCACTTTCTATTAACATAACCTCAACTTCCCACTTCAGTGTTTTCTTGACTTTCAGTAAATGGGGTGGTAGCATGTCAATTCTGCGCTACGTGTATCACAACTTTCTGATCCATAAAGGTGACTAGTTTGGTGGAGTGCTAACTTATTACCATTTTGAACGGATGCTTTTAAGTAATGTGATTGGAGAGGCCATATATTGTATACATCTATGTGTTTCAGAGGCAGTTTTCTTTTCCTTTTCACAAAGGTGGTTTGTTCGGATGAAGTTATGTCTTGTGAACTGGAAGAATCTAGGAGGTTACTTAAGAATCTAGGAGTATGTATTTTCATCTTGAGGTTGAAATGTTCTGGCCAGGGGTTTTGACCCCTTTTCTTGTTGCATAAAAGAGAAAGAAGTAATGATATCATCACTCTTAATTTTATGTCCTACACGGTAGGTGACTCCAGCTACGAAGTTGTACAGAAAAAGAGAAGTGGATCAAAATGGATAAATTCTCAAGGAAACATTTACTATCGGATCTACCACTGTCCCCTTGCCCTATAATTTCGTTGGAGCTCCACATCCAATTAATGCTTTACAGCCCCCATTACTGTTCCTACCTAGTCTAGCAGCATTCCCCATTGTCTGTCCCATGTTTATTTTGTTGTGGACTTGCATTTGTAGTATTACTGTTTCTTTTCGCAAGGCCTATTATCACATCAGTTAAGGAGGCTGTAAGACCAAGTGAATAGTAGTGGGAAATTACCATGATATTGATGGTGTTACTGTCTTTAAGATTAAGAATGGTAATGGTTGGCATAACTTTTTTTCGTATATGCTAAAGAAAAGAGGCAAGATTAATGAGGGTAAAAGAGGAAAAGAGCAATTGATAATTCTTCCAGTTCATCTTAAAATCTGAAACAATATTGCCAAAAAAGGCCTTGTATTTGTTAGCACACAGGAATAGCTTTGTTTTCTTGTGCTAATTCTATTGTTATTTGTCTTCAAAATTTCTTGATTGAAGTTCTCTTTTGAACTTATGGCCAGTAATTTCATATATGCAGATCATCAGTCAGAAAACAATCTTGCCAACTAGATGCTGAGCCATCTATAATCCATCAACACTATCCAACTGCAAGTTATGACCGGCATTTTGATGAGGAAGAATTTTCTCCAATCTCCTCTCCTCCGGATAGTGGGAAACAGTTTAGTATGTCATATAACAAGGCTTCCGGTGGAAGACCAGACGATATA
This sequence comes from Leersia perrieri, assembly GCA_000325765.3. NCBI lineage: Eukaryota > Viridiplantae > Streptophyta > Magnoliopsida > Poales > Poaceae > Leersia > Leersia perrieri. The sequence continues at coordinate 18,157,252 of CM002476.1, read as the reverse complement.
GTTAAAATTACTACTTGTATGGTGGAGCCTTCGATAAGTTATGTAGTTGACTCTTGCAATATATCAAACAAGTCACCAATGGATCATGTTGTAGTTGTGGACAGTGATACATTTGTGAATGGTGAAAAAGAAAGCACAGGATTAATTTTCCCATCAAGTTCAATTGTGAAGAGTGCTAGTAGTGATTCCATGGCTGATCAGAACCTGCACACCCCAACATGTCATCCTTTCTCTAAGAATGATCAGGAAGATGAAGATCACAAGAGTTTAAGCACCCATTCAGCATCAAGTGAGGATGTACCTTACCCTGACTACCCATTCTTAAGGGTCTCAAATAACAGCCTTCACACACAGCCCATCAAAGTACAGCCACCATCAATGCCACCATCTAAATTGCTTAATAAAAAGGAAAGTAAAGCAAATGTAGATTCTGAAGTCAGCACTAACTCAGCTGCTGCTGCTGCTGCTATTAAAGAAGCAATGGAGTTTGCTGAAGCTCGGTTAAAAGCTGCTAAAGAATTGACGGAGAGAAAAGGTGACAGTTTTAAACTTCGCAAGAAGACAGGCCATCATAGAGGATCAAAATCGACAGAACTTAAGGAAATTATGATGCCTGAAGAGGTGCGTCTTTATGATGAAAAGCTGACCATGAGAAAGTTAGTGAAAGAGGAAAAGACCTATGAGGATCCAGCTTTGGTGAATAAGAATGGAGAGAGCAGTGCAGTTAAGTTAACTCGCTGTGATCGCAACGAGAAAGGGATTCTATCACCTAGGAAGCCTCAGCAGACAGCACAAAGTGGCTCTAAACTAGAACAACTAGGAAAGTGGACATCTGGTGCTGAATTTTATGAACTGATTAACCCTGACCAGAAATGCAAAACTAACTCAGTGACATGTGAAGGAGATAACATTCAGACCACAAATCCCTCCAGCAAGCTTGATCAGCTTGAAAAAGGAAAAGGGGAAACCACTTCAGCGGATTTAGAAGAGTGTGAGAAATCATGGGATGGTGGTGGCATAACAGAGCTGACAATGGAACATTTAAATCTGAGAGAATATGCTATAGGTTCTATGGAGAATGGATGTAAGGCTCCTACAGCTCCAGAAGTTTCTTTTGGCAAGGAAAAACCCACATACCAAGAGTCAACTGAGACCCATTTTGAAGAATGTGTGGGAGCACAAAATTTTCAAGAAGGATATGGTGATGATGGTAGATTTGAGATTTCATGTGTGAATGGTATATCTTCAAAGCTACATGCTCCACAAATAACCACTTCATCTTTGGATTCTTGTACATCTGGAGGCCACTTCAATGATAATAAAAATCCTTTTGATGTTAGTACTGAGGAAACAATGCCATTAGGAAAATCTAACAAAGAAAACAACAATTTAGAGGTACTTGAGGTTCCATGTGCTAATGAGATGCTGAGCCAAATATTACAGGGATCTCATGAAGTTCATAATGAAAACATTGATGAAAACAAGGGAGGTCAAGTGCAAATTGTAAAACTAGAAGAGTTGGTGGAATATTATGAAACCCCAAATTTCCAGATAAGGTTGAGTAAAGCTCATGGAGAGACCGAAACTGTTGAAAATGAAAGGATGTTAAGTTTTTCTGATGAATTATGCTTGCAGAATGAAAATGTAGGAATAACTAAAGTACCTCCTGAATCACTCATCCATGAAGAAACTAAGAAATTTGGAACTGAGGAGAAAGCTTATATTACTTTGGAAGGAGATGTGGTTAAAAAATCTGGATCTCTAGAGAGGGAAGCTAACATTATTTTGGAAAGTTCTAGTGCCAATGAAAACAAAGAAGCGGAAGTAGTGAATGTATTTGCGGAGGGCATCAATGTGATGGAAACCCATGCTAGTGCATGTGGTACTTCTGTTGAAGATTCTGGTCAGATACATGAACCACAAGGGTCGTTGGGACCTCAAGACTCTGAAAACAGAACGGACAGTATAGGGGATCTTGTATGCCATGTTAATGATGAAGCAGCAAAAGATCCCTGGTTAGATAATAGTGAGAGGGCACAGGTGGAAGAATGTTTTAGCCATGATGGTAAAGAGGGCCAGCCATCCATGGAAGGTGGCATCGACAAAGGACTAAATGATGCATATGCAGAAGTTACCGTAAGAAATGATGGAAATGGTGATGTACATCATTCTGAAACTATAGTTATTATTGATAATGACAATGATTGTGACATGAAGACAAGCACACGCTCAAAAGAGCCAAATGCTTCATTTTTAGAGTCATGTGCTAGCATGCAACACATGTCTCAGATTGATGAGTCTATTTATGCCCAGACATCTGATGGGAACAGCCCTCTTGAAAACCCTATAGAGGATTGCAGAAAAGTAGAAAGAAAACTTCCTGAAGAAAACTGTACAGCACTGGAACAAGGCCAAGCTATTGGGAGCAAAGTGGAAGGATATGGCGATGATAAAGTATCAAAATTAAAACCGAAGGATCTGAAATATGTTCATTTGGACAGCAACATTGTACCTAACTTCATGGAGAACACTACATTGATTTTTTTCCAAAAATTGAGAGATGACACCCCTGATTTTCAGAGAAGTGAAGGGAGAGAAACTGGGAAAAAAACACAAAGGGAAACTGAGAAGGAGGTCTTGCATAGACTAGATGAAGACAAAGAAAGGTACAAAATGGAAAGAGAAAAGGAACAGGCTAAAGAGAGGTCAAGAAGAGAATCAGAAGAAGAGAAGGAACGGGAGAGAGAGCGAGCAAAAGATAGACTTGCTGTTCAAAGAGCTACGAAAGAAGCACATGAGAGAGCATTTGCTGAGGCCCGTGCAAAGGCTGAAACAATAGCATTGGAAAGGATTACCTTAGCACGTCAACGAGCATCTGCAGAGGCTCGAGAGAAAGAAGAGAGGGCAACTGCAGAAGCAACTACCGAGAAGGCTTCTAGAGAAGCTAGACTAAAAGCAGAACGTTCAGCTGTTGAGAGAGCAACTGCTGAAGCTCGGGAGAGAGCAATTGAAAAGGCAAAAGCTGCTGCAGATGCAAAAGAGCGAATGGAAAAATTTAGATCCTCCTTCAAGGATAGTTTTAAGGCTACTAATCATGTATAGTTGATGCCATTATATTTTGTGCACTACATTTTCCAAACTAAATACTTGAAGCGTCTAGTAATAATACCTTTAAGCAGTATCTTATCCATGTTTGTGATGCAGGATAATCAACTGGACAAGCAGTTTCAGAAGACTGCTTCTAATAACTATGAAAGAAGCACAGATTCTAGTAATCAAGGTATTGGTACATCCTAAAGCATTTCTATTCTATCATAAGAAGGGGAGGAGTTTGTGCTTTGCCGGTTTAATCTTTGCTGTAATACCTGTGGGAACTTATTCTAGCTTATTTATGTACAGTGGTTGAGATTGAATCAGCTCTAAGACATAAAGCAAGATCTGAGAGGGAACATCGCACTGCTGAACGAGCGGTATACTGAAATGTTTTCCAGTCTCTTTTGCCTATTGACATTGTCTTTATTTGTAGTGTCAATTTTTTTAACATCACCAATATTCAGGCCAAAGCTCTAGCTGAAAAGAATATGCGGGACATGCTGGCTCAAAGAGAACAAGCAGAGAGACATGTAATATACACTTAGTAGTTAGAAAAAGGAGCTTTTTTTTTTATGTTTGGCAAATATCCTTCTGTTCTAAAATCATGTGTCATTTTGTGCAGAGATTAGCAGAATTTCTTGATCCTGAAGTCAAGAGATGGTCAAATGGAAAGGAAGGAAATCTGCGAGCTTTGCTATCTACATTGCAATATGTAAATATTTTTATTTGCGGGACTTCCGTTTATAATTTAGATCACTCTTAATTTCCACTCAAAATTTATGAGCATTTCTAATTTCTACCCGTAGATCTTTTAATATGCTTACTTTTGGTCTCAAGTAAATACTGTTACCCTCTAAAATCCATCCCAAGGATGTTTAATTAAGAGATGAGTAGATGACTCAAAGAATACATCACAACTTTCTAAAGACAACATATGTAGTTCCACTTAACAATATGAACTAGATCTAATCATTGTATAAATGAGACAGTTGTTTATATATGTTTACTCTGTAAAAATATTGTCAGAAAGGACAATGTAGCACACGAGTGTAAACTAAAAAGAAAAATGAAGTAAATCAAGTTGTGCAGCATTTTTTGTAGTTTTGTTGTTGATAAAAATTTTCCCATTGGCGTTATCAGTTGAACTGACATATGCTCATTTGCTTAGACCAATTCTGCATTGCATCATTATAAAGTAATGTTGAATTTGATTTTTTTCGCAGATGAATTACACTGGATATTAATGTCAACTAATGTCAACCTTTTTCCTGGCAGATCCTTGGTTCAGACAGTGGTTGGCAATCAGTTCCCCTCACAGATCTCATTACAGCCATTGCTGTCAAGAAAGCATATAGAAGGGCAACCCTTTGTGTCCATCCCGATAAACTACAACAAAGGGGTGCTACAATCAGACAGAAATATATTTGTGAGAAGGTGTTCGATCTTCTTAAGGTACAGTATTTGTTCACATCTTATGCATATTTCTTGAAGTTTTCATCTTTGAATTTCTATCCTCAATTACTTGTCAATGATTGCCTAATATTCAGAGAAGTTTGTTTATAGCTGATGCCTGATGGTTATCATTTAGTTTACTTGAAGTAATTATTTACCTTTTTCCATATATCTTCATTAAGAGTACTAAATTCTTTGTCATGGTAAAAACTGGAATTTACCAGGGCTGGTAATTCCATAAAAATCCGTTTTTTGTAACCCTTCTTTTTGGGCCGTTCAACTCCTATCTATTTTTTTTTCCCTATTAGAATGGTTCAGATAGCCCTTGAACTCAGAAGTTTGATGTCATGCTAACTTTCATGCATTTACCAACTTCCCAAAATGTTGTCATTATATGATGGGAAATATTCAAGCAACTCCTAACATAATCTTGAAAGCATTATCATTAGATTTATGCTTGTTACTTTTCATCTAGAGCACCACGTTTTTTTTTTCTTCTGCAGTTTGTGCCCAGTTATCCACCTACTTTCCTGTTTTTGGTTAACAACGGGGACCTACATAGATAAGCTTATCTGGACTTGGGGGTCCGGTTTGGCACTCATCAAATAGAAATCCATTTTCTAACTGGCTTGCATGCTTTGGTGAGGCATCTGAGATTCTTTCAATGACCTATGTTGTGTTGAAGGGATGTCTATATGTCATGATCGATTGCATAGGACCCTATGATCCGACCAGTTGGGAGAGATTCAGTTCGTTTTGCTCAGATCCAACGAGTTCCACCCTGCCTTTCATCATTCATTCTTAGCATCCAGCTGGTTCCTGGTTGAGTGGGCTATTTCCAGTCCCTAGTGTTCCACACGTTACAAAACCTTTTGACTGTTTACTTAGTTGGCCACTGACACTCATCAGTTACCAGTAGCAGGTATAATGGTGTTTTTTTTTTTTTCAAAAGCTTATTCATGCCAGACTGTATGGAACATAACGGCAACATTAAGCGGTTTTTCATCTTTAAATCACCCATAAAACCTGGGAATTTTGTTTGACCAATTAGTTAGTAATTGGTAAATTGGTGTCAGTACTGATATGATGTGGAGACTGACTGGTATATGCTGCTATTGTGCAGGAGGCATGGAACAAATTCAATTCCGGAGAGCGATAGTTGGGGAGGTAGGGGAACAGTAAATTGGATTTTTGAATCTCTAGTCGTACCGAAATTATATTTTTATAAACAAATTTCAAAGCGTAATAATAGTGTTTGGATTGGTAACAAAATTGTGAATAACGTTGTTGATAACGATTTTGTTATGTGATCTAAACAAAACTAAAGGTTGTTACGCTCTGAAATTTGTTTAATGAAATCTGATTTTGGTAAAATGAGTGGTCCAAACTACTATATAGCCTTGATGTTTATTTTGGTATCTATGTAAATATGCACTCGTAGAAAGCATTTCATTCCTGACTGAAACAGAATAATTCAATAGTGAAACATCAGTGATTCTTTTCAGCAATAAATGAGTGCATTCAAAATGAGAAGAAAAAACATCAATGTTTGCGTATACTGTTAAATGTATCTGGAGCTTGCAGCCTGTTAAGCGCAGCTGGTGGGGAGAAAAAAAAATGGGGAAAAAAGTACTCCACAAGTATAGCAGAACCAAAAGAAAAACAAGAATGCAAAACAACCGAAACCTTCTGTTTGAAAACAAATAAATCTTTTTAATAAAAAACCTTTAAATGAAAAATAAAAGGGTTTTAAATGGAATGAAATCAAACTTTTAAATGATTAGATCAAACTTTCAAAGAGAAGAAAGATTCAAATTTTGAATGAAAGGAAATCAGACTTCTCCGCAGGATGCACTTTGTCCCATCCAGCCGCAGGCATCGACGCACTTTGCCGTTTGCACCCCGGCCGATGAGTTTCAAAAATTATATGGTGGAGTCAAGCTCCAGAACCAAAATGGATAGCAAGTTTTCTTTTTACATTATTTTCATGTTTTGTCTATACGAGTCCTTAATTACTCTTAGTTCGCATCAGTCAGTGAATGCATGCAACTAGCTAACTTACTACAAGATTAGAAACAAGTTTCCCTCTATCCAAACAAGTACATACCAGCTAACATATGTTACTATTTAAGAATTATCTCTTTCTTTCATCTGTCAACCTCGCACCATCGACATGAACCTGAGATATCGAGATTGGACAATCTCAACGAAATATACTCATGTGATTTAGTTATAGATTTTAACATTATATTAGGAACCCATGACCGTGAAGCTTAGCAAAATCTTGAGGCCATACCGTCACCTTCCGGTCAAAATTCTCTCCCTAGGCACTGATCGATTTTTCATGGACTCTTTTGTCATTGCACCAAGTTTGTAGTTCCAATTCCATTCGATTTAAGTTGCAACGTATGGAAACATGCTATAGAAACATATAAAAAAAAACCTTTCTTACGTCGTCTATTTTCTTCCGTCTATATTGGTCGCAACACACGTTCACGTGGATTTGTATACATCTATGTGGATTTGATATATGACGAATTTGAATGGACTTGGGAAAAGCAAAACCGATAAAAATGATTTTTTTTTCAAAAAGGGCACAAGTGGATTAATTTTAAATTTGAACCGAGCCAGAGAAATTCAAGAATGGCTCTAATGTTTTCTGTAATCTTAGTTTTTCCCAAGAGAACGCATGTGCAATTTTTTCTAGTAGTTCTAAAAGGAAACTTTCAATGCCGGAGGAACCAATCATTCCCTATGCTCAAGCATTGTGTACCACCTTAAACTCCTAGAGAGAAATTTTGAAGTGAAGCTTGTTAGCTTGTAGACCTGCATCTTATTTCTATTACTTTTTTTAGAACTCCTGTTTGCGGAAAAGCCTTTGAATTACAGAGAAACTTCTAAAAGTAGTTAGATCCTTCTGCTCCTTTCATAGGAAAGGCGAGCCGTCTTAAGCCGATGGTAACGAAGAAGATGGTTTTATGGCAAAGATGCAAAGATAGAGCCGGGTACCGCCCAGCCAGGGCCTCCACAGTGCTGGCTGAAGCTAACATGCCATACAAACATACTACAGCTGCCCCTTGAAGACTCAAAGCCAAAGCCCAAAGAAAATAGCATCATTCTTCTATATTTGGTCACCTGATAAGAATTGAACGGTTGGTGCAACCTTTTCGCATGCAGATCTAGAGAACTCAAAGCTACACACACCAAAGAATAGGGCGCCTGGTACTAAACCAATGGCTACCAACGGGATAATGTACACTGAAACAAGTTTTAGCAACTCCATCTCAATGGCCATGCACGGCGACCACAATGTGCATGCAAAAAATAACCTTAAGCAATAAAGTAATATATATGTTGTACCTTTATGTATTGGGAAGAAAGAAAAGAAATAAATAGTGCTATGGACAACCATAAACTTATGGCTAGCCATATGAAATAAGAAACAATATATGCTCTTGCTAGGTACGTATGACACCTTCAAATCCTGCAAAAGAGTAAACAAAATATTTTTTTCATGGTGGGTTCCATCTTAATGATATGAGGAGAACCATATACATTGTGATGAGGGTTACAAACAGAAGGCCATAACACTGTGGGTCCCACCTTATTGTTTCAATGGACATAAGCATCGAGGATGCTGCTCCCTCTCGCGGTCTGCACAAATTACGAAAATAACCAAACACCAAGACAAGCCTGACCACTCTAGAGTCTACAATCATGTCTCCTTGCTTGCGACCAACGGCCACCGTAGACGGAGAGGACAAAGGGTCTGACGAGCTAGAGGAAAAATTGTGCTGAGATGCTTTTTTTACTGTTTTAAATTCGTCCTATATAAGTTGGAAAAAAAATAAATTCTACCCTTTGTATGTAAATTCATGGTCATATTTTTTTTTCAAGTTGTAGAAGACGAATTTAAACTCGCTTGTTTAAAGAGTAATATATTACACATTAATCTATGTCGCTATTTTTTTATAAATATTTAAATGGCGTGTAAAGAAATAAGAGTTGCTCCACTTAAGAGTTTAGAACAGTTCCCTTTGTTAGTCCACATCCAGCAATACACGCTCCTTAGACCTTTCACAGTTGGGTGAGGTGGCACATACCCCTAGTACACCACATCGTCAAAAAAGATGTCATGCACGATGTGCACCAATGCTTGCAGACATACTCTCGTATCTTACAGAGGGAAAAACGTAGAATCTCCTTGTTAGAAAAACGTAGAATGTGAGAGCTATTTTGCTTTTTTTTTTTTACCGACGACTGTACATTTCGTGTCATGTGTTTCTTCCATCCAAATGTTCGCTTGGGGTTTGAAGTACCAGAGCCCTTATGCCGTCCTCTATTTTTAGTGGAATCACATTATGCTCAGTCGTCGCCAGAATCTCTCTAGAGATTCTCCATGAGCACGTGCAAACTAAAATATTTAAGGTGCAAATTGTTACTCCCTACATCTCAAAATACAATAACATATGATTAGATGAGAAATCATCTTAAGATTATGAATCTAGACATGTTTCTTGTCCAGATTCATAATCCTATGTGACATGTATTTTAAGACGGATAGAGTACCATATATATGGAGCTAATAAAAAAATAAAATTGGTACATACGAATATAATTAAAGGTCATCCCTCTATTCTTATTTCAATCTCAGCAAATACGAAATAGAAAGCCAGAAGCAAAGCAAGGAGCAACGAACACCACACATGATCAATTTCAGTCAACATCTCATTTGACCAGTGCTTCTGTTTCAGCACCAATGGCCTGCCCTCTCCCCACTATTGCTTCCTTCTCGCCGGCGGCCACACTCGCCGGAGGGCCGTCTCCTCCTGCCGCAGCCGGCGGCGTCGGGAGGAGGCCCTTCTCCCTGCACGTCCTGACGGCGGCCTCGAACATGTCCTCCGCCGTGTACCTGAACCTGAACCCGTGTGCGAGGAGCTTCCACGACGAGAAGTGCACGGGCTCGAGGCCATGTTCGATCCCCGGGAAACTCCGCGGCACGCCGTACTCCGGGAACATCTCCCCGAGCATCCTCGCGAGGCTGTGGATGGTGACGTCATGGGAGGAGCACACGTAGCGGCCGCTCGCGTCGGGGCTCTCGAACAGGAAGATCTCGGCGTCGCAGAGGTCGTCGAGGTGGACGAGCTGCACCTGCTTCAGGATCGAGTAGTGCGCCTCGTTCCCCGTGAGCAGCGCAAGGGCCGTGACGAGGCTCGGCGGCATGCCGGTGCTGAGGAACGGGCCGACGACGAGCGTCGGGATGACGCTGATCAGGTCCATGCCATTCTCCCTCGCGTAGTCCATTGCTGCCTTCTCCGCCAACGACTTGGACACGAAGTACATCTGTCATCACAGATTATTCACAGTTCATGTTAATTTTGAGCTGCTTAAGTACGTGTTTTGGGCATGAGGAGGATGGATGGATGCACGTATGTACCCATCCGGTCATCTTGACGCGGCGGCAGAAGTCGATGTCGCTCCAGTTGTCGTGGTCGTAGGACGGGCGCTGCTGCTCCTCGATGTTGACCGTGCCGGCCGAGGACGTGAAGATGATGCGCTTCACGGTTCCGGCCTCCTTGCATGCCCTCATGATGCTCAGCATCCCTTCCACCGTTGGCTTGATCACCTCGTTCTGCAAGGAAGTAATTAGCGATTTTTTTTCAGGCTCGTCAATAATACACATATCACTCTGGCCAACAGGCCGGAATAATCTTAATTTGTTGTGTCGACCTCGGGGTCTTTGGACTCGAAGTCCATTGGCGTGGCGACGTGGAAGACGCCGGTGCAGCCCTTGATGGCCGCGTCGAAGCTGCCTTCCTCGCTCAGGTCGGCCTTCCACAGGCTCAGCCGCTCCTTCGATCCGGGAAGATCCAGCAACGGCTTCGTCTTCCCAACATTAGCTGAAACAAACAACAGCAGCAAAAAGGAAATTTGCACGTTGTCATTCACTCATCAGAGTCTTTCAGCAAGCAGCATAATAAACGACGACGAGAGTGAACTGAGTGAGCTCGCTCACAAGGGTCGCGCACTGTGGCCCGAACGGTGTAGCCGGCCTGCAGGAGCTTCATGACGAGCCATGACCCGACGAAACCCGACGCCCCCGTCACCACCACCGGCCCCTTCACCGCCTCGCCCATGGCGTCGTACGTGCGCACTTCTGCTTGTGTTGGATTCGAGCACAAAATTAGACACGCTCGCACGTAAACTCTGTGTGTTGAACTCGCGTAATGGTAGTAGCTACTCGCACTTTTGGTAGCTCTCGCTCGTTGGCTCACCTATATACGGGCCGGCGTGTGTATTGCTAGTAGGGGTAGCTGGTATGCTCTGCTTGCTCACTGGTAGTACCTACCAAGTCATAAGGCATAAGGCCACCCTTTGGTAGGTGTGAGCTACATACACGTGCACCGGCCAGTTCTCGTTTGAAACACCGGTGCTTATACTGATTAGTGCGTGCAGTGCGATGACAGCGCCGTTCGTTGGGTTGAGGACAGAAACAGGCGAAGCAGTGACAGAGGAGAAAGAATGAACCGGTTTGTTGGGGCTGTCAAAAGAAATATTCAAATTCAGCCAAATTTGTCTAAACTTTCAATTTCTGCATTCAAAATTTCCGAATTTTGATCCTCCATTCCTTTTTTTTTTGCCTATTCCGAAACAGAGTGAACCCTTATTTAACAGGGGTGGAGAAGTGTTATATTCCACGTTGGTACCGAGTTCTCTTCAGAACACAAACATAGTGCACTGGTATATAAACTTCAGAAATGTTTTTACTTTTGACTTCCAAAATTTTCCAAGTCAACCAGTGTTCTTTTATAAATATCCGTTTTGGAAATTTACTCTGTCAGCTTAGAAATTTATCCTTTTCTTTCTCTCTTTTTATCCGGAAAAGTATTAATACTGCACTTTGGCTTCCATCGTTTCGTTTTTATTTATCTTCCACAGCTAAAAATTAAATTTTTATTAAAATTAATTTTGAGAGATTTTTTCATCGTAATTTTTTCAGTCTTGAATTTTAAATCATGAATAATACGAACGTAAAAGTTTTATTATGTGAAACTAAGTGTGGCTTTAGGTCTATTATGATGGAAAATTTGGCATCTGTCTAAGAAGTGCCTGTGTTGACTAACGTGAGTCAGGTTGCGATATCTGTGCCCGAAAGACGATGGTTCGGTTTATTTGTGTGCAGGGTTACTTGGGTCAACCTTGGTCAACGGTGGACCGGGATCAAACTCAGGGGGAGTTGGGATCTAGCACGGTCAAGAATGTCGGGTGACAAGGTGGGACGCAAGTGTACACGGTGGACGGACGTCGTGGCAAGAGATTGTCGCATTATTGATGCACAAGTCATGAAGGACGTGAATCAGACATGACAAAGGATCAAGAATGGACTTCAGAGGCATCATGCACAAGGACGAGTATCAGACTTCTTGAGGGATCTGATTTGAACTTCATCAGCTCTGTTCTGAGGGACCTCCAGCACACTTTTTCAGCAACCAGCGGCGGCCCAGCCCACGGACCCGGGCGCAGGCGCTTGCAACGCGTGGCGACGGCACGGAGAGAACGCGGAGCAGACGCGTTTTCTCCTCGGCACGAGCGCCGCACGCGGGAGCAATGCGCGCGCGTGAGAACTCGAGAACTCTCCGGATTTTCTGCGAATGGACGGGATCGGCTGAGGGTGATCGTGTGGTCGATGACGTGGCTCAATCTGGGGCATCCAAGATTGATTTAAAGGCTGAAAATTGTCCAGGATTAGGGTTTCGTACTAAGGGCATTTTAGACTTTTTCTTTGGGTGTTTAGGCACCATCCTAGGCTATAAAAAGGGGCCTTAGCCTAAGGGAGCAGGTGCACTTTTAGAAGAGCTAGTTGAGGGTTCACTTGGAGAGATTTAGAGATGTATTCTCTCTTATTCATGTGAGGTTCTTGTGAGAGTTTTTGATCTAGATCATGTTAGGTTTTTGGTTCTTTAGAGAACTTGTGGTAGGTTTGTACTGAGCTTTTGTAAACTTGAATTCAATGAATGAAATTGAAAGTTTGCTTTGAAATTCAATTTGTTGAATTGTCTTTTTAATTTTCGCACTTGTCCTTCCTTTCATCTTGCAATCTTGATTTGATCTTGCAATCTTAGTTTAATCTTGTAATTTCAACTTGATCTTGCAATCTCGACTTACGCGTAGCCATGGACTAAAATTTCGTGTCGAGCGCAAGATGTTTCTTCTCTTGTCTTTCTTCTGTCTCCCTATTTCGATCTAGTCTTCGTGAATAACTATGCTTGCCTAGGTCGAGATTTTTCGCAGGTATTTTGGGGTATTCTTAACCTATGGATTCACCCTCACAGCGGTGATGCGGTCCTACATATTGACAAGTTATCTTGTGTTGTTTCCTTTACGTGTCAACCGCTTATTTGAAAACACGAAACGATCACAGGCTTTGACCATTCAACCTGTTATGTCAAGTGACGTCGTTATTATGCATCAAATGTATTATTGCTGATGACATATATGGCACATCAATAATAAAATGCCGAGATATGAGATTGGAAAATGCTTAGGCGGTGAAGCATCTTCGCATTGACAAATACTAGAAAAAAACCTATCAAAGTTATTGTGAACTGCAGGAGGATTATCTGCAGCCTTTCATTACAAGGTCAAATCTCTCCAGGCAAGGAACATGTAGAAACTAGGAGCTCTGAATCATCTGTCCATGCTCGACGCGGCAGCCGGTTTGCTCAAGCGCAGCCGAGAAGAAGGTGCCCCCATCGATCCTCGAGTCCATGCATGGCGGGGAGAAGACGGAGATGATGTCTCTTGCCGTGACTATTCCTTCAACTAGCCCGTCCTCGTCGACGATGAAGCTGCAGCTGCTTCTTGAAGCTGTCAGGTTTTCCATTGCTTGCTTCAGGGTGTCGGACTTGCGGTTGGTAACTGGCAGGTCTGCTCTTTTCCTCTGCCCTGTTCTGAGTCCTAGGACACTTTGGCCATCAGAAGCTGATGAATTTTCTGTGCTGATGTCCTCATCCTTGCTCTTCAGTTTGATGAATTCTTCAGCACTTAGTGTCCTGATAACATAAATTTTGTTAGAAACACTTTCTTGAGGGATAAGAATCAAGAAAGGTGTTGACAAAGGAACACTGAACAAAAACAATACTAACTTTCTGTTCTGAAATAGGGAGTTATCGTCCACAAGCAGATAAAGATCGCTGCACAGTATCGATCCAATCAGACATCTGGTTTTCCTGTCAATAACGGCAACTCCTATTTTCTCCTTTGAAAGAATATGGAGTGCATCAGCCACCACCTGGTCCGAGTATATTGAAACAGGCTTGCTCGCATTTGCAAATCTGCAACAAGAAAATGCAATATGTTCACACTAGCAGCAATTTTTAACTCTGAATTCAACTGGCGATGTGCTATCCAGTTTCAGGTATGCTACTGTCAATACCTGCCAAATGGGGGTAAATCATATGCAACCAGTTCATGAATGTGAGAGATCTCCTTGCCAACATTAATTAGTATTCTTTAATATGAATACAATTTTGCGAAAGAAAAATTGTACGAATTTTCAGAGCATCTGATTAGATAGAAATATGGAATCACACAATACGCAGCATATCCTTTAATTCCAAAAAAGAAGAACTGTATTCATCACTTGATCAAATTGTCAATAAGACCACTCTATCTTCCATCCCATTATCGGCTACATAAACAGCAATCTGGTACTTGATTTATAATCAGGGCTTACCTGAATTCAGAAAGTATTTTATCTGCAATTTTATCAAGCCACTCGAGACCACTCGAACTGAGGAGTAATTCCATCACTGCATTCTAGTGTGATTTACTAACCGTTAGCTTTATGATTGAATTTTTACCATGAAAGCACCAAGCCTCAAGTAATGGAAATAAGTACCTGCGTTACAAATCCAATAACACTTGAGTTCATCAACTCAACAACAGGTACCACATTGATCCTGCGGTGCTTTGAGAAGAGAAGCATTGCATGGAAGAGTGTATCATGAGTTCGAACGGGGAAGAATGGCTCCCATAGGAACGACTTTGCTAACCAGGCAATCTGTTCAATTCGTCACAGCAGCAATCAAATATAAATTTCTATAAATTCCATGATATCATCGAATCACAGGAAAACATTTGGCTTGTTAATAAGTTAATAACTTCTCCATTTCAGTATATTGGGACTCTAAACAGAAATGTATTGCGTTACTTCAGTCTATTTCAGCTAACTACTGAACTGTAGCCTGGTAAACTGGTAATAATAGTATTATACGCGATTACTTCATCAAAGCAGAGAAAGAAGTACCTTCGTTTCTGCAATCTGAGGGTGCTGTTTTAGACTCGACAGAAAGTCGGAACTTCTGTTTCCTGGTCCCTTGTCAAGTTCCTAAAAAAACGTCAATTAGAGAACTTCTGAAGCTATGGAAAGGCAGAAAGCAACAGTTTTTTCATCAAGTCTCAGACTTGCAGAATCTGCTCTAAGCAAGGAAACACAAGCTAGTCACAACCAAATAGCGCACAGTCTGACACTCAACATACATAGAGAGGCTGAAGAATGACATCAAGCAGACAAGCACTCGATGAGCAATTTCGACCGATCGTTACCTCAATCGCCCACAGGACGAGGCTTGGGAATTCGACAAAGCCGATGTCGCGATCGACGAACTTGCCGAAACTAGTCCGCACATCGTCGACGATCACCGCGCCGGCGACATTGCCGCGGTACATGGATTCGATGGCGTCCGGCACGGAGCCATCGAGCCTGAACTCCAGCGCTGCTAAACGATGACAGAAACCAAAAAACTTTGAGCGCCTCTCGAGCCCCGGCGCGTATCGAAATCGAAAAACAGGTGTGCTCGGATGGTTACCTGGGGAGGGAGAGGGTTGGAGCGCGCCGGAGACGGAGGAGACCGGGATGTGGTCGAGGAAAGACTTGAGGGCCTCGCTCCAGTACTCTCCTGCCGCCGCAGACGCCGGCGCTGTCCCGCCGCCGGCCTTTCCCGCCGATCCCGTCTCCATGTCTGCTCCGGTGCCCACTAGTGGTAAGACTGGTAGTACTGTGCAGTTAACTTGTTGGGGCCTTTGGGGAGTATTTGTATTTCTCCGGTGCCTTTTGCGAGCAGTTTTGCGAATTGCGAGCGGTTGGCCGGCCACGTCCGCGGATTCCCGGGGACACGCGGCGGTGCGCGGATCGTCGCCGCCGGGAGGCGTGACTGCCAAACCAGTCCACGTGTTGCCTCTTCTGGACTCCTACTCTGTCTTTTCCTTTCCTGAATGGGCTGGTCTACTGGGCATGGATGGCTACTATTGTCAGTGTGCTTGATCAAAGACATGGGCTACTATTGCTGGTGTGCTTGATCAAAGATGCACACTCTTGCGGTCTTGCCGCATCAGGCAACTTTGTCAGTTTGTATTTGCCGCCAGTTAACATCGAACAGCTTCCCTATGTAACGGACGCTTTTACAAATAGACAACTTTTAATTTAAAATTAGAAAAATTAAGTTAAAAGTAAAAACTATCAACTTAGATTTTAAAAACTTTCAACCGTAAGTCTAAGTTGAAAATTTCAAAAATTTAACTAAAAAATTTAAAAGTTTGAGTTGAAAGCTTTAAAATATAAATTAATATAGTAGTGAATGTTCACTAAATAGCTATACTCACCAATTAGTAATTTTGCATAAATTATTTGATAATTCATACTAATTCAAACAACATCATATACAATGGTCAATGGACACAGCCATAAATTATGCGATTCGACCAAAGAAATAAGGTTTCATAAGCTTTTTGCCGTCGAATCATGGACGTTCGCCGTCCGCGCCACATATTGAGCTGAGGACTTGCAGAAGTGGTAAGCAAGCCACTTTACACAGTGAGATTTGCCCACAGCGGCGACCAGGCCGCACAGGTCGTGGCGACATATCGGGCATTAAGTCTATTGATGGATATTTATCTGATCATCAATATATGTATATAATATAATAAAATATGGTATCCAACATAGTGGTAGGTTTATTATAACCGGTTCTACTAGTATTGCTAAAATATGTAAATGTATGTATTTAATGCGTAAAACACACTCATCATGTAAAGAAATACACATACGGCCAAGTAGGCACAAGCACACGGATCGGAGGGCCCACATGTTAGTGCAAATCAACTTTTTTCTAGCCCAATCCACCGTGCACCGCCTTAGAGACCCAGTGAACCAACCAAAGTTGGTGGGGAGTGGAGCTCACATGAGGTCGGTCGAACTGCCATGGCTTTCTCTAACCGGGCCTTCCACATGGTGACTCATGGTGCTCTCCCAAGGTCGGTTGAGGGGGGTTACCGACCTTCCAACTTCCATCAAAGCCTATAAAAGAAGTTTTACTTCATTCCAAGACACACAACTCTTTTGACTACTTTCTTCTTCATATCTAAGCTTAGCTACTTCTTCTATATAGTAATTTGTACTTCGGCGGATGCGGTTTTCTAGGAGAAATTTTGGAGGAGTATCGGAGTTATCAGTACACTTTGTTCCGACTTGTTCGAAGGAACCACTTCTGTAAAGTAAGTGTTCATGATCTTATCTTATTTTATTTGATTACTTTGAGATTTTCATCTTTGCAGGTTCATTGTTTAGTATTTGTACTAAGTGCTCTAGTACTAGAACTCTGAATAAAGAAGGAAGTTCATATGCAAGTATTAGAGTAATAATTAATAAAAGTGGTGTTAAGGTTAAAGATTATTTTTGTTTGTTGTGTATTCCACTAATTTGTGGAACGTAGACGGCAGGTGGTGACCCCCTTTAATATCGTTCCTTATGTATAACTTGTAGGGTCACCCAAGATAGAGTGCTACAATAATATTCCGTGTTTTTGCGAATTTATATGTGATTGTAATCGTAAGAAACAGTTCCACTTAGAACGACGCGAGCACGCGGCGTGTGGACTGCGTTATGCATGCACTCGCTCGCGCAGATTTTAATTAGACAAGCACTTCATACAACCATACTACATATTCTGCTGCGTCTGCTTATTCCATATCATGCACATAAATACCAAGTTACAGTTTATTGGTTCATGGCTATACATGGCATACCTAAAACAGGGACTGGGAGCAGATCTACTTGTACAGGTGGACAATAGATGGCCACCAATGCTGATACTGCATGAGTACCCCCAATTTATTGTGTCCAACAAGGAATGGAACAGCCACGGTCTAACCTCATCACATATGACTACAGATTTCAAATACACTAAAGCTGAAGTAGCATGATGTCCAGATCAGGTGGAACGCAAACAGCAGCGCTAGATGGCATTGACAGGTGGGCTTAGCGCTTCCTCCTGTTCGCTCGCCACTGTCTCAGGACGAACTGGACTGTTTCTTTCAGAGTTGCCTTCCGGTCATCTCTGAAGTTCCACAGCTCTCCTACTGGGAATCTGCCGCTAGGGTTGTACTCGTTAATTTCACGCAGCGCCTTTGTCACCAATCTGTATATTCCTTCACCGTGCTCTTCTTTCAGTTCTCGGAGTTTTGCATCATCCTCAATAATTTCCTACAACACATAAATGTCAAATAAGTAGTGTGGATAATGAGCCTTGGTATATATAGTGCCACTTCTTGCCAGGCTATTGTTATGGGTAGAATGTCGCGTTGATTTTTGGTACAGGAGTTAGCATTTTAGCAATAGGCAAGATGCGAAAGTCGTGTATATCATAACAAGACATTTCAATATCAAAACACCATTATAAACACAAAATCATGAATATGCCACTCTAAAATAACAAAACTCATATATATGTGGGAGAGAGATAGAGATATGACCATTTAGTTATAGATGTTGTACATTCTGAAAGATTTATAAGCAGTAGTTTTACAAATAATGAATCATACCTTCTCCTGCCCATCAACCAAGAGAAACCTAAAAGGGTGCCAATCAGGATTTTTAATTTCAGCTTGCCACTTCGAACAAAGAATGGCAGCAGTAACCTCCACATCGTCTTCTGATGACATATTTCTGCACGCTTTTGAAAATGCTTCCAGATCAAGCTCACCCATTCTCTTGATTCCTATATGTGCTTGACCATCTGAGAGATCAAGCAAACCCTGTATAACATGCAAAGGATAAATAATTAGAAAACCATCAACTCTGAAAAATACAGCATTAAACACATCAATCTCATCACTGAAACAGACTAAAACACCAAAGACAACACAGTTTGTTCAACTTAAAAGGTACATACATTTTCAAGCTCCTTCCGAGCATCTTGCATTTCAGTATTGCTTTTTCTTTCTTTGATAACCAAAGTTTGGTTAAGTGACTCCATAGCATCTAGTTCATCCATTTTTTCTTGCAACTCCTCACTTAATTCATCAATTTTATTTTTCAATGCTGAATCTTCATCCCCTGGCATATGCTTCATCACTTCCAATTTGCCCTTCAACTGCTGTATATCTAATTCAAGCTTTTGTTTTGCATCCAACTGCTGTTCCAACTTCAAAATTTTCTTTACAGCAACTTCTTTCTCCCTCTGCAATTTCCAGACAGCAATACTTCCAAATGAATAAAATATCATACGATACAATGGACAAAGGAGATTGCTACATACCTTATGTTCTCTTACAAGCTTTAGCACATTTTCATCAGCCCTCTCTTGTTCCAACGTTGCCAACTTAAGGTTGCTTGATTTGATAGCATTCTGAGTTCAAGCAATAAAATCTTTACATAAGTTGAATGCATGCGAGGCCTAATTAACTGCAGCACAGTATGTGAAATGCCAAAAAAAATCACAAGTATTACACAACTGGTAACAGAAAATAAAATAATATAGACGATTTTGCCATCACTAGTTCCCATGCTTTGCTACGGATAAAATATATATTAATATTTTCTAAAACAAATATTTTTTATGATATGTATTATCAATTTTTCTTATACGAAATAGTCACCTTATTTTGAAATTTATATGTGGGTGTCCATCTGTATTTTAATATCAATAAAATTGAGGGTTAAATTGTAAAGTTGCATTGAGGATAGGTGATGGTGGCAGATTCACTGCCACCACCACTACTCCTTTTTACAGGAGTAAAGAAAATAGGGCGATCAGAAATGAATTACCCCCCCCCCCCCACCCCCAAGAGATAGAAAAGGCAAATGCAACAAGACACCTTCTGCTTCTCTTGCTCAATGATCCTTCTGTCATAATCACTTTTTGCAGCAATCTCATCAAGTTCCTTGGATCTTGTATTAAGTTCACTCATCTTGGACTCCAGTTCAGCACGCAGCTTTTGATTCTCATCGATTATCTTCTGAGAATGTCTCTGAGCTAGCTGCTGCATCTTGCGAATTTCTGGTAACAATTAAGTTCAATCGATCAATTAATAAATGAAAACTCAGTTAGGGTTAGACATACTCTCTCCAAATAAAAAGGGTGAAAGAAATACATGCATCCTGACAAATAGACCTTAATTAAAACACAAACCTTCATTGTATTTCTGCATAAGCTGTTCCCTTTGCCCCATCATCTTCTCAAGCGATGCAGTTCTTTCATTGTATTTAACTTCAAGCTCCTGCAAATGCCTGTTTTTTACCTCAATTTGGTTAGCTAAATTAGCAACAAGTTTGTCAGTTTTACGTGCTCCTTCATTCTCAAGCTCATCGATAGTCTTTAAGTCACCATTTTTTCTTAAATGGTCGCCTATTAGCCCTGGAGAACTGTGATCTTCAGCTCTTGCAACCCATCCAAAAAGGTTTGGCCCTTGATTCTGTTTCTCCTTCCAGTCCCCTTTACCATATCCTTCTGCCTCAAAGTAATTTTCAAAGGCAAGTGCATTTCTGAAACCATGCCAATCTTTTCCAAATTCAACAATAGCAGTTCCTGTATGACCTCTAAAATTCCATAATGGAATAACCTTAAGTGGGGAAAAGCGTGATAATTGCTCCTTCAAATGATTTCCACTCCGTCCAATTTGGCGCCCATCCTTCCATTCAGTAGGCACATTAACTAGAACACCCATCCAGGGCCACACAAACTTCTCGTCTCTGCTTGGAAGTGGTTGTGGCTCCACCACAACTGTCTGTGGCAGTTGTTCTGATGATTTAGTAAGGCTGTTCTTCATCTTCAAGTGCTTGGCAAGGGCACGATGGGTTGCCTTATCTTTCGCCGGCCGATTTGGTGCTGCGCCTACTCCTGAGGCATGCTGAATAAGAGTATTTAAGTTGAAATCCTTCTTCTTTTTGCCACTGCAAAATGGGCAATTGTAACTCTCCCCATCCTTGACTTTATATTCCCCTGCCACCAGTCGTGCATAGAATTTGTCCTCGTACTCATCAATCTCAGAATCACTAATTTCCGAATCTTCATCTGAACTATAACTCATCTTCAGAGAGGCGAGGAAATCCTGACAACCTGGACAGGATTAGGAAACAAGGACTGAGAGCGGAATAATCAACTGTGCATTATAAAATCATTCAACATTATCAAATGTCAATAAGTATAGGGGCGGATCAAAGTTGTGGCATGGGTATTCAGTTGAACCCTAAATTTTATTCAAAACAAACTACTATTAGTACCTTATCAGAAATCAGAGAGAAACTGTGAGGGGAACAAATCGATCCAGGTCGGACTGGATCTCCAATCTACCCCATCCCAGCTCATGCATGGCGCCGAGGACAGGGGGATACGACAGAAGAATGCATACCTTACCTTAGGCCGGGCGGCAACGCGGCGTCGCTCCTCCAAACACTGACAGCAGTTCGCCGCGCGCGCGCGAGCGAACCGCCCAGGGGCGGGAAGGGAAAGGAAGGGAGTGAGGGCCTGGAGGCAGCCGTACACACCGTGGCCTTTCGCCCACCGCCCCGCGGGCACGTGGATCGGTGGAGGCGAGGCGAGGTGGGGGAGAAGGCCGGGCCGACGGCGCGTGCCCCTGCGCCTCCGCCGGAAGTGTGCGTGAGAGGGGATGTGAGTGGAATGACAGAGATAAAGTGGAGTGCGGACTGTCAGGAGGTGACCGGCGTTTACATGCAGCCCCGTGTATTTCTATTAAAAAATAAACTTTCCGTGTGAAAGTTTTTAAAAGTAAAAAAAATATTAATCAAGTCTATAATAAGTCAATATTAATTCATTATGAGCTAATAATCCAATACTTTTTAAGAGTGTTCGGCTACACTACTTGCAGAGTTGCAGTTGCAATATAGCCCATCCGAACAGTAAACTGTGTCATGGCTAAACCCATGCAGCTGAACACGGTCTTTATGCGCTCAGCAAACTGTGCTAATAAACCTTTTTAAATTCGCGCATAAGCCAGTTTTACCCTAACATATTCACACGCACGAGGCATCTATGTCATCTTTTTATTTGCATGTACGGAATTATTTCTCACTTTTTTCTCCGATTATGTTCTTCGTAGGCGACAATAATTTATTTGGGGCTACCTACTTTTTAATCATATGTATTCATATAAATTTATAGACAAAGGCTATGTACATCTAAAGTTTATATTACCCAAAGTTTTACACACCTAAAGTTTATAACACACATAAAGTATTGCACATTTAGTATAAGCTTTGTAGTACATATAGATCTACCAATATATATGTGTAAGATATTTTTTTAATTTGCTTAAAATATGTATGCACCGGATCTATATGGGTTCCAAGAAGTCATAAAAATTTTCTAGAAAGGAATAAGTCTACATGACCCCCTAAACTATCACATGTTGACTACTTAACCCCTCAAACTATCAAATCAACTATTCCAACCCCTAAACTTTCTAATATCGTTTACTTAACCCCTGGCGTGGTTTTGAATGGTGGTTTTGCCCTGTAGTGTGTGGATGACGATCATGAACGGCTTAAGTGAGAGGAGTGAAATCAATGATCTTTAAAAGCCGAATTTACTGCCTCATCCCTTGCTCCGGGCCAAATTCTTTCTATGTCTGTTTGTTCCCTTACTCATTCTCGTGGACCGAGCGGTGAGTTGATGATTGTGATGAGATCTGGTTGATCTTTCTTCTCACTTACAAGGCAGCCTCGCATGTCAGTCCACTCCAAATCATCAAAAATGTCTAGCTCAATGAGCCACCATGGCAAAAACCCTCATCTAAGACCACATCGGGGTTAAGTAAACGGTATTACAAAGGTTATGAGGTAAATAACCGATTTAATAGTTTGGGGGTTAAGTAGACAACCTACGATAGTTTTTTTTTGGGGGGGAGGGGAGGGGGAGGAGGTTATGTAGACTTATTCCTTCTCGAAAAGAGAGAACATATATTATGGGAAGGAATAGAGGCAGACGCCTTTTTACCGGGACGAGGGGATCGTCTTGATCCACCGTGTGTCCTCTAAGTGTCCATTTGGTTGGATGGAGTTTTTAAGAAGGGACTAGGAGTTTGGAGGGACGATGCTATTAATTGACTTGTTTGGTTAGATAACATGTGAGTTTTGGTGGAATAGAGATGGAGATTTGAGGGGGCAACTTTCTTCTTTTCAATACCTAGGAAGGGATTAGAATTGAGAGGGAATTCTCTCTTATATTGCAAAGATGGACCTCAACGGTTCATTTTCACTTAAATCTAGTATCCATCTAAATTCTCGGTTAAATCCACACCACCTCTACCAAATGAAAGATTAAGACTTAAAAAACAAATTTCTTTGTTAATCTCAATATCAATTCCCTCGTCAAAACCCATATTTTTCTTCCCTCGAATTGACACACATGCCGACATACGGTGACGTGCTAGTTAACTGCACCCACATCATATCCGGGGTTTATTATTATTTTTTACGTGAAACAGCACAAGAGTATCCTGTGTTAATATTAAAAATAAAATATGCGGATCCGCGAGCACGTGCTGGCCGCGGCCGGGAAATTGATGCTGCTGCTTCTGAGGACTCATGGCACTGTGATCAGTATCGTGCAGTAGTAGTTAGTGTAGAAGTTTGCAGGAATCATCTGTGTCTTCCTCTGTTTTTTGTTTTCATGGAAGCACTGTGATCGTGAAAAGGAACATATAATCTATGAAATGTATTTAACATTGATCATGAATGCAAGATAACACCTTTTCTTTTTTTATGCTCGAGTGATGTGTTTTGTCTCTGTAATAAAATATGAATTCTCTGTTCTGCTGCTAAAAGAAATCATTTTCCTGAAACTTGGTAAATTAAACAACTATGATTCTTTCAAGAAAGTTTTCAGCTGCTGCTGCAAGACTGAGCTACGCACCAATAAACTCAACAAAACTCTTATGGCAGCTGTGTCTCAAGTCTCAATCATGTATTGTCTGTATCTCAATTCCTAGTTTCTCACGTCCTTGTGCTACCAGTACTACTGTTCTTTTTTCAGAAATTGCACATGAAGAGCATATCTGTCAGTCCTGCTACAAGAACTGCGTTCGATACCCAGATAGAAGGGATTTCTTTTTTCTCTTGCAAATTCAGTTTTGATGCCCAGATAGAATAGAATGTTTTTTCTCCTGCAAATTCAGTTTCACGGAAAATGGACACCCAGCCAGCAGAAACCCATGCGGGCACCACGACCTGCGACCGTGACTGCCGCAAGCAGAAACCACAGATGGCAGGTAGAATCAATCACACGGACAAGGAAGCCGAAGCTTCAACTTGCTCCGGCGGCCAAGCTTTTGTTCTTAGCTTTCCATTCTGCAATAGCTGGCTCCAAAATCCAAAGGCGTACTCTTCTGTAGTGTCTCTTTTTAGCCACACATTACACATGACCTAAGAGATAGATGTAACGCGCGGTGCAAATTTCAGAATACGAATAATATGGTTTTCATTCCAAAACAAAATGCAGAAACCTGCAGTTACACAAAAGATTGCTGCTACTTCGTCAAGCAGCTTATTGCATGTGACTAAACCAAAAACAACAGTTCTTCATGAAGGCTATGCTATCTGTCTGAAGTCTGAATCCAACTCATGCATTTCATGCCATCTCTTCGCAAAAGCCAGTTTTGAGATGATTGGAGAAGCTTGATTTGCAGGCCTGTGTATGCTTTTATATGACAGATCCGTCCTTGATGGTTGCATTCTTTAGGATCACTACAATTCCAGATCTTATGTAGTATCCCTCTTCAGGGTGATCAGCCTCTTGGACACCCTATCATAAAGAGTGAACCCATGTGGTTACTGAGTATTTAAAAGGTGAATTCGCCAACTTTTGAATCAGTTAAATATGTGCTTGCTCACCTCAGTGTTTGCAATGACCACATTCCTGCCAATTCTAGCATTCATGTCGATGATACAATTCCTAAAAGTCACCAAATGAAGGTCTCATGCATACGGAAATGCCGGATAGGGCCAGTAAATATGTAAGGATTAGTTCATGTGTGGCTCACCTTATCTTTGTGTTCTTGCCTATACCAATTGGGACCTTGCCTTCTAACAATAGCTTTGAAGTTTCTTCTTCGGTTTCATATAGATCTGAGCCCATCATCATGGTATCCTGTGAACATTAGAAATTGCAAAACTATATGAGAACCATTGCTAGTTTCCATATAATAAAGATGAATCGACCTAGTCTTAATAAGGCATTAAATTTTGATGCATAAAGCTTATGTCTTGACAGAGTAACTACCTTGAGTTCACACCCAATGCTAATGCGTGAACAGATTCCAATAACAGAATGCTCAATGGTGCATTCACTAAAGGAACAGCCATCGGAGATTATTGCATCTTTGATCTGCAGAGAAAACAAATCCAACATTTAAATTGCATTTGTTGTGATCTGAAGCAACAACTACACTTTACAGGACTAATACCTTGCACTTCTCCAATCTTGCTGGAGGTAAATATCGAGGTGAAGTGAAGAAAGGAGTTTTTGGATCATAAAATTCGAACTTTGGAGGCTGGAATGGAGAAATATGTTAGACACATTTTGTATACAAATTGCTGCTAACAAGAAGTTAACTGAAGAACATTCTATTAATCATTCGACTAAAAACATTTTTGGCTATACTGTACAAGGTGTCACCCAATATGGAGTTACAAATATGGCAATACCTGCTCGGTGAGGGCCAAGTTTGCGTCGAAAAATGATTTGATTGTTCCAATGTCTTCCCAATATTCTGTGAAGACACATGCCTAAAACAATACAATGCTAGATCGTGTTACATGGAGTAGGCAAAATGTAAGAAAGTTCATCGATCTGTACTCCAGCAACCACAAAACAGCTAGTGGTTTTGGAATATATGTAGTCAAACTTCTTAGCTTTTGGCTATAATTATCTTTATGAATATTATATTGGATACATAAGAATGATATTGCAGATTGCCTAGAAAAATACTTTAAAAATTTGTAAATTCAAGTATATCACGATGTAAACTACTGGTCAAAGTTGTTTTTTCAGACTGTTAATGTCCAGAACATCATTTGTGGGTGGAGGTAGTATTAATTAAACCAGAGAAAAGCAAAAGCCATAGATGAATATTACGTAGGAAACCCGGATCACAATTGGACAGAACGTACCTTTGCATTATGCTCTAAAACAGCTCTTGGAAGAATTTCAGATCCAAAGTCATTCAGCTGTGCATATTTTGACCTAAGAATAAGAACCATCAGAAGACAGAGTAGGAAGTGGACTGAACTATCACAAAGGGTGGTACTTACTTTAGAATGTCTAAAAGAACATCCTTTTTTAAGACATAAATTCCCATTGATGCAATGTAGGGATACTTTTGTGTGTCGTCTATTGCATAGCTGAGGAAGCTGGTATCAACTTTCTGCAATGATAAATGGATTTAGTGCAGCACTATGCAGAAAATTGATAATTATTTCTGAACAGATCAACAGTGCAAATGAACTAAATAAAAGATTTATCAAGAAAATAGAAAAGAAGACAATTACTACCATCGATTCCAAATCTGCACCCTCTGGTTTCTCAAAAAATTGGATCACGCGGCCTGAACTATCAAACTTCACCAGTCCATATTCAGAAGCCCGGCTTCCCAAAAGAAAGAAAAAAAAATTAGAACACATGCATATTATGTTGGATAAGGCACGCTCCTAGAATCAGGATGGACAAAGCTAATTTACCTCCCTTCGACAGGAGCACATGATATGGTAATGTCAGCATTGTCATCAACATGTTTCTACAAGTATTACATGTCAAAACATTGCTAAATCCAATAAAAAAATGCACGAAGTAAAAAAGATATACAACATAATGCACCTGCACAAGCTCCATGTAATTCATCCGGTAAAACTGATCTCCATTCAAGATTATAATGTGCTCAATGTCGTTTTGGTTGTAATAATCCTGAACAAGAACACAATAGAAAGGGGGTATTTATGATCCAAGATAAATGTAATATGCTGGAAGTATTATTACCCACTAATTTCTTGGAAGAAACAAATTAATTACCTCAAGTATCCACATAAATTTTCTTATAGCATCTGCTGTACCCTGGAACCATCCAGCCGGTTCTTCAGGCATTTGTGTAGCAGCCAAAACCTATATTGACAACAGTAGTTCAATTAGTGTTGCTAACTGCTTGGAACTGGTTTCCATATTTTTACTGAACAATAATGCAAATCTTATAATACGAAACTCCTCCCACTAAGACATATCAAGATTCAAGAATATGAGGTAAATTACCTGCACAGACCCATCAGTAAAGTTGATCCCTCCACCAAGGTATGTACAATGGATATGGCGATTAAGAGAAGCAGAATTGAACTGAGTCATCACAAATATTTTGTTTATGCCACTATTGAAGCAATTACTCATGGGGATATCAATAAGCCTGTAACATCCTCCAACAGGAACCTAAGTAACATAAGAAGAATGAAAATAGAATTAGATTGTTCATTCACAGTTGAAAATGTCGAATCACCCAGCTCCTAGTCATTGATAGCCTTGATGAGATGAGAGTTAAAGTTAAAGGCTTAAGATTATGAAGTTAAATTTGAAGCTTTTAGGCATCATGGTAAATATATATATATACTACATGTTTTTGGGTTAAAGTTGTAAAAGAAGTAGTAGCTTGTTGATTAGCAGTATCTTTGTGTCTAATGGTTGTGTTGTGATGATCTGATATCGGTTGGTGTATGTTTTTAATCTATGCCCCTAGAAAGAATAGTTCCAATGAGTAATGGAGTAACTGAGTGACATAGTACGCAATTAGAAATAACCAAATGATATCAGAGGATGTTGTAACTTGAGTTGCACAGCCGCTCAATCAAGTTAAGTGACAAACATTAAGAATAGTAAGTCAAAATTAGCACCTGTTTAAAGTTCTAAACTGACAAGAGATTCCAAACATTTTCTTAAAACTTCTAAGTATGTTATCGATAATTAAAAAATTATTATGTGCATAGTACAGTAGTCACACTATATTCTATATAGTGCATCACTTTCTTACAGCGGGTGTAGCCCTTGTGCTTGTCAGAGGAAAGAGTTTAGCTCCAGTGCCTCCACCCAAAATGACAGCAGAAACACGGCTTGCATCAGCATAATTCTTTCTGGAGGATTGTGTCCGAAGATGCTGCAGATTTTAAGCTCATTTAGATTACTTGAAATGGATAGTATATGAGCACTTTTGGTGCAATCATACACATTGAACAACAATTCATGAATATACTGACATAATACACGAGAAGTCAACTGAACAATGAAATAATCAATCGTATCTTTGCATGGAAATAAATCTGATGTCTGGTTAACCATCTTGTAAAATTTGTTCCATAAGTTCTAATTGTATAACAGTAAACAAAGATGTCCATAGATTGAATGCAGTGATGAAAAAGCTATAGTTCTCCTTAATCTCAAATAAGTGTATTGTGCAGTGCCTGCTGAACAAAATTGTGAAAACGACAAAATTACAAGAGACTTAAATGCTTACAAGAGAATCTGCATCAGCATCTGACGTGAACACACATCGTGCGGTTCCAGCAACTCCATCACCAAAGCACCTCTTCCTCAATGCTTTCTCCTGTGTCATGCCCCCAATATTCAATCTTTCCATCAGCCTGTCAGTCCCAGCACTCTCACCAGCCCTTCTCATTGGTTGTGCACAAGAATTCGTGTCCAATGGCATCATGAATTGCATGGCTACTCAAAGTGATCAGCAAACCTGCAACTGAAAAAATAACTAGGTAATTATTTTCATTAATAATATGAACAAAAAAAACTGTGTTATACAATCACGGAACGAGATAGAAAGAAATACAAAATGACTAAAATTCAAAAGCCTCCATCCTGAACAAGAAGAAAATTCAGCACTAAATGAAATGTATGACAGGAAAAATATCCATCTGTCAGGATAAATTTTGAAAGCTGGACAGGTAGATCCAGCCCTTGTCTAAATACACAGATAGGGCTGAACTACTGCTCCTGCTTGAGTCCAAATTAACCTTCAGATTGGAGATTTGATGTTTCCTGTGTTTGAGTTCTTAAATATGTAATTCTTGTAAAGAAGGAAAACACTTGTGGTGGGCTCCACATTCACTCCATAAAATTATTTCTAAATTCTACCACTTTCTATGGCAATACAGATAGCGTCAAATACCAAAACAAGTCAACTGACAAATTATTGGCATTAAAACTCATCTGAATTCTAACAAATAACAACAAGGAACAAAGGCACAAAATTAATTAAAACAAGCATATAGTAATCAAGGAAAAAACAGGATACAATTACACAATTTTCTCCTGCACTACATTGTGATACCTTAGGACCAAACTGAGAAATACTATTTCCCAAATACAGGATTGTAAAAGAATAAGCAAGAAAAAGAAAGGCCGTGATAAAGAACCCATGCAGGTAGAATTGCATGCCGTTCCCACAACTTTAGAATAAAATTTTCAGGGTTGATGCAACGAGTCATACACCTTTCTATCCTGTATATTGGGAAAAAAAATGGAAATTTGAAAGAATTCTCAAACTGATGGGATCCAACTACAGAAAACAATATGCCCTCACAATGCATAAAAAGACCAGAAAAATAACTAGAATTCCAAACTGGATATAGATCGAACAGCATATCATTCATTTTTCTAGCCCAATTCTATAAGGACATGTTTGATAGTAGTTCACCATACTTGCATCAACGCTTGAAGACATGAAACAAATGAATAAAAAAAGCAAGTAACCATATGCTCACAAATAGAACACAAAAATGGTTGAAAGATCAAGATGTACTTGCCTCCCCAAGTGTTCTTGTGGATCTAATGCCTGTAGTGTGTGTACTTGTGGTGATGCTGGTGGGCTTATAAAGAGTTGGGAGGTAGAGATGAATTGTGTGAAGCCATCGACAACTGTGTGAAAGCTGGACACCTCTGGCGTTACGTCCATGCAGGGGAAGGAGGCAGAGTTCACGCTTCTCCAAAGTCCCCAGTCCCCACAGAGCTATACTGTAACGTTCCCTTCTCTTAGTTTTTCTCTTTCGGTCCTTGTCATTTGGCATATACACAAGAAAGTACATTTCTTTTGAAAATTGCTTTCTCATTTCATGAAAATGCATGGAGTACTTGAGTATAAGGTCCCCTGGGTAGGATATATTAATATACAGAGATGATAATCTGCTTGCTGTGATCATGATGCCTATATTTGCATATTTGCCTTCCTTTAATAAAGATGGCAAAAGTTTTTGGCTGTTCCAATTTTACGTGTAAAATGAGCAAGAGAAATTCCATAGGCGTGTGATGAAGGTGATGGTATGTGGACATGCGTAACGCAAACAAATCATGTGATACATACGAAACATTTTACATAGAGGATGTTTCTGAGCCTAATAACTGTCATGCAGCTTTCCCCTCTATTGACAGCTGTAGAATGCTAACTCTGTGTGCCCTTTTTCCAAATGTTGTTTGCTTTTAGACTACCTTTTGCAGAAGGGAAATATAAGACAAGCGAATTACATGCAAACAGCAGGAGCAAAGGTTCTCAGGCTGGGAATTTGTCATTATGTAACAAGTAACAACTGTCACGATACGCATGAAACCTTTTTAAGGGGGAAAAATGGAAAACTGAGCTGGAACTAATGGTGGTGAGATAGTTTCACAGACACTCACGCAAGGTCCATTCACAGAGCTCAATAAAGATATCAGATAAAACAAAATGACTTTTGAGTTCTATTTTACAGTAAATTGATTTGCATTTATGAAATATGAGCTCAGCATTATCCAATCTCTTGTGATACACAAAGAAATTTGAGATGAACCATGCTTCAGAGGACCAATGATGGACCGAGAAAACTTAACTGAACTTTTGATATAGTATGAAAGTATTCATTAGTACAAAAGTATAATATTAATATGTTGGTTTATTTTGTTGTGCAATAAAACACTGGTAGTTCCATGCCAACTAAAAATATATTTAGGATTTTCACAAGGCAATTCTGAATCTTGACAGATTGCAAATGTTATTCTCATAAACAGAAGAACTTGGAGTATTGTACCTTTGAGGCGATCTCTCCAAGGCAATCCAGTAGTCTTGCCTATAAAACATGAAATTTGCATAGTACACCAATAAATGGGTATGGCTATATGTTTGACAAGCCACACACCCTGAAATACTGAAAGAGAAACCATTCTTATGACTTTTGAATGTAACTAAATCCAAGCATTTGCACAGGTAAGTTAAATGCTAGTAGTAGTCAATTCTGTGAAAGGGCCTAATTCTGAAGAAATGACCATTTAAATTAAAAGAATGTTGTAGTTTTCTCATTTTCAAAGGAGATATAACTGACCAAATTAAAGAAAACTAATTTTAAAAACTTTCATATGGCACTTCACTTGAGGAAAAAAATACATTTCAAACTATCATAATCTAAAATACTTGCACATGTCTTTTTTATTCTGTCAGTATTAGTTTGGAGTAGTGGAGATAGCACTCATTCCCTTAGGACGAGCAGATAAAGTTCCGAGCCAAGTCGAAGGGACTATACATAATCCCCTTCGCCCCTTTGTCCAAACAAACTATTAGGTGCGAAATTCCTTGCTTGCTCCTCCAATAAGCCTCAAGTAATGCTGTTTGGGTTTTGATCCTCAACAAACACCATATACAGATCAAAGAAAAAAAGGGGAAATAATTGGGTATCTCAAAGTAAGCAATGTGCCATTATATATGGAATATATGGGCCACTATGTGTGTTCAATCGCTGTAATCAATTGAATTTTGTTCTATATATATCTGGTATAATCACTATAATTATTTTTCTTACATGTCTGTATGTTAGAATCCAGTCGAAACATGCCTACTTGTTTGACAGGGACTTGTTTGAAAAAAAATATATATATATCTTAGAACATTGTGCTACCTACAAAACCATCAATTTTACTACGTAGTACCATCTTAAGTTTGCATAATAATCGCAAGCAAAGCAAACATATCCCCTCCATTATTATGCAAACTTAAATGAACCACCGGAATACTAAGATGAATGAGAATGTATCCAAAACTCAGCACGCCATTTTACTGCAGAAGGAACATAAATGATAAGGATGAGTAATTGAGGACTTACGGAAGTTGGGGCACCCCGCACCCGAGCGTGCTGCCGAGAGGCCGAGGCGGAGGGTGAGGTGGCAGTGTGGCACCTTGCGGGACCGAGAAGCCAATGCAGGAGCGTCCGAGGAACCGACGACGGGAAGTCGGGCACCATCAGACTCCGCATCGCGTCCGCGGGGCAATGGGGATTGGTCGGAGGAGCGCTAGGGTTTTGACGGCGGGAGCCGCCGGCGCCGGCGAGAGGAGAAGAAGCGGTCAGCCGGTCACCGACGGAGCTTTCCGCGGAAGCGTGGAGTGGCCGAGTTGGACCTTATATGGGCCTAGTGGGGCTCGTCAGTCCGTCAGGAAATGGGCCTGTGAGTCGTGATTGTTTCTCGGTTCTGATGGGCCAATAGCTCATTTGCCACTGGTTCCACGTGTTATCTTCACGAGTGGCAACAAATAAAATGTCAAATTATCAAATCTCCCGCGAAAATAATTCATGAAAGACCAGTCACCTTTCATTGTGTTTTACTGAAAGTGTTAGTGGTAAATATGGAAATAGGATTTCTAAAATTAGAGTAAATTATAGTTTGCACCGGATAGATCAATGCATCTTGTTTTACTTTGCACCGGGTTTCGCACGTACTTCACTTTGCACCGGGTTTTACTTTATACCGGGTTATACTTTATAATTCAAAGAAAATTTTATCAAAATATATGAATGAAACTTAGAAAATAATTTAAATTTAAGGTAAGCTTCACAAAGTTTGATATATTACTCAATATAAAATATTCATAAAAATCTATAGATTTAATGATCTCTCTATGTTAACCTGGTACAAGGTGAAACTTATTTTGATGTACCTTGGTGCAAAGTGAAACTATGCCTAATCCCGATGCAAAGTAAAACTAGGTATATTTTACCCGATGCCAAGTAAAATTTACTCCTAAAAATATGTACATGGAAAATAAATGATTTTGATCATTTTCTTTGTTTGTTGTGTTTTTGTAAACATAAACATTTTATAATAGTACATCCAGCCTGTTTGGATGGCTGATTCAGCCCAGCCAGCCAGCCAACTAACGCCAATTCAGTTCTTATATAAAAATCATTCAGCCTCAGCAATTTTTACCTGTTTTTAGCCGAACAGGGCCATCGTATGTCTAAATACCTGGTAGCTACGGCCTATGTTTTCACTTCTGGATGTATTGTTTTTATATTGTGTTGGTTACCCAGATAGTTAAGGTCGTTTTCCGACCATTTCATTGTAAGTATTATCAATATTAATGAAGGCGACTTTTTTTTTATACCGATGCAGAACAAATATTTTGCCATGAAAATACTAAAACACTTTGCATCTTGTATTTTTTTCTGGGCCGGTAAGTTGATAACGTGTATCAGCCCAAACCAAACATGCACACAAAACCAAAGAGGTGGAAAGATCTAGAGAGCCCAGCAAAAAACGAGGCCAGGCGAACGGCCACCCGGACGCCACCGAAGCCTCAAAAATTCCGAGAGCAATCAACGGCGACTGGGCGAGAGGATAACACCAGAAACCGATAAGAGGCACGGAACAGGGAATCCGGAGCAAACTGCGACGCGAGCCCGCGAGGAAGCCATGGCGCTCTCCCTCTCCACCCCCTTCCTCCCGGCCCCGGCGGCCAAGGCCACGAAGGCCACCCTTCGCTCCGTCGTCCCCTCCCAGGTACGCCCCTTCGTTTCAATTCCTTCCATCCCTCAGCCGCCAAATCGGGGAAAGTGAAGATTGAGGATTCGTTGTGCTGTGCAGAGGATGCGGTGCTCGATGCGGAAGAAGGGGCTGCACCCGGAGATCTACGAGGACGCGAAGGTGTACTGCAACGGGGAGCTGGTGCTGGTGACGGGGGGAACCAAGCCGGAGTACACGGTGGATGTGTGGTCGGGGAACCACCCCTACTACGTCGGCGACACCTCGGCGATGGTCGTCATGGACAGCCAGATCGAGAAGTTCCGCAAGAAGTGGGGCCACATCAAGGAGTACTGGCCCGAGGACCAGTGGAGGGAGATGCACCCCGACGGCGACCCGGAGTTCGACCCCGAGGAGGAATCCGCCGGAGGCAACTGAGCCGCTTCGCCTCGCGCCTCCGCGCCGCCGGCACGGTGGGTGCCTCGCCGATGTCGTTTCTCTCGTTGATTTTGGGAATTGCGTAAAATGGATTAGCTACTCTGCTTGATTGAGCATTGCTCTGTAGGTGTTCGATCAGTGTTCTCAGTGGATATTTATGATATGAACTGTTTATTCTCTGCATGTACTCTTGACATCGGTATAAAACGGAGATATTGCAATTTGCCCACTCTGTAATTGGACATTTCAACTCGTTGAATCGATGCATGCTGTGGGTCTGGAGTACAATCGCTGGTGCATACATCAGAGTTTGCCTGGTCTTCAGAATAAACGGTACACACAGCCAAATGATTCATGCATCTCCGTAGAAAAAGATGTGCTACTCTTTTTTTTTTCCTTTTGATCTTCTATTCGTAATGAGTAACGAGGATTCAGGATCCGTCAGAACTATTGAAACAACTCAAATTCAGTCTCATTTGAGGGAGCTTTCTGCAGTTTCAGGTGCTCCAAGAATCTCCCCGAACGGTCCAAATTCAAACTTTGAATGTAAGACTTATAAATGTAGAGTCTAGAATTTTTTTAAAAAAAAAAACTAGCTAAAAAGGCCTCAGTTTTGGTTCCTGTTATCCCAAATCCAGCCACCTTTTTGTAAGGAAAGATCCATCCACATTTTGTGCAAGGAAAGATCCAACTACCTAATGATCTAGACCATCATTCTGAAGGCACGGATTCCGTCAAATGCAACTGGCTGTTTTATAGATATCGCAGATTTATAGAAGAGATAACTTTGATGAATAAACCATCTCATTTCCATTTCACAAGGCGCCTGTAGCTCAGTGGATAGAGCGTCTGTTTCCTAAGCAGAAGGCCGTAGGTTCGACCCCTACCTGGCGCGCTCTATTTTTTTTTTCTTATTGGAACAGATGCCACTAATTGTCCCCATTTTTTATGGAAATTTTTGTTTAGGTTTATATTTTTTTTATCTGCACCATGTATTGTTTTCTCAGGTGCCACTATTAGGCTATATGCCACATTTTTGCATGAAAAAAAATTATTAATAGGACATCCTAGTTTTCCATAATTTTCCGTGCTCCATCTAAAAACATGGCTTCCTACTACTAGGGCATTTGGCCTTGTGGTCATATTTTGCTAAAGATATTGTGCTGTTTAAATTCAATTTTGAGAAAAAATCGTTTTCTGGAACTTGACGTGGACCATTTTAAAACCATGCTCTTTCATAATCATTCCACTTGTGAGATATTTTGAGGGAAGAAAATCGATTTTCAAATTATAAAAATGTTTAAATTTAGCCAATCGATGTTTTTTTTAAGAATTTACACATCTGTCCCCTGAAATGCTTATATTTCATAATTTAATTTGTTCTAATTTAGCCAAAATTTGTTTGGGCTTCACTTTTTTGTTCGTGATTTTTTATTTTTTTGGAATTTTTAATTTTGTCTGTTACTATTTTTTCTCCGTCGTTTGGGAAGAAAATATCAATAGGGTGTGCAACATAGCTCGGGGTAAAGCGTGATTTTAAATCTTATATCTTTGATTGAACTGGAAATAGAAATACAACCGCTATGGTTTTAGCATATAGAAAAACCTAGTGCGGCCTATGATAAGGACCGGTTTTGAAGTGACGCACGATAAATATCACAAAACTAGGATGCTCGATCTATCTCATAATATGAATTCATCCAATATGTAATCATGTCTCGAGATACATGAATACCAGCACCCCCCCCCCCCCCCCCCCCCCCCCCCCCCCGCCGGTTTTTCCATTTTTCCTGAAAAATGACGCGCGGCTCGCGTGCACACACTCGCACGTCTTCACCGCGGCAGGCCCGGCCCCAAACCCCACGTATTGCACGCCCTCTCCGGTCCGGTCTCGTGATGATTGATCGAGTCACGCGCGGATCTCAACACGACACAACACCGCGGCCCGCCTGAGCAAGTGAGCAGAGCAGAGCATTGGCACCTGATAATCCGTGCGCCTTACATAAAACCGTCTAGTCCCTGGCCCGTGCGAGCCGCCTGCATCTCTGAAACTTGCCCATGCAGTCAGATCTGCATGGTCCACGTGAGTAGTATATGTGACATGTCAGAGTCTGAGAGACACAACAGAGACTACGGCCAATTCCAACCTACGTCTCTCCCTGCGTTCGAGCGTCTAGAGACTGGACGCATGGACGTGGCACAGGAAAAGGGCCATTCTAGCAGTAGCTTTATGGGACGAGGACGTGCGTGCCCGTGCGTGGTTCACTGCTTCGGAGGTGCCGTGGTGGTGTTCAGGAGCCAGGAGGTTGTGTACCGTGTACGTGCCGCGGATGCACGGTGATGTACACTGTCAACACTGATGAAGTGATGAGTGATGTGCAGCACAGTGAGACCCTGCCTCTGTTAGTGTGTGCATGTGGCCACAACGGAGCTTTTGCCCTGCTTAATTTATTGGGTTTCTCGCCTGGAGCCGAGGTACTGCGAAAAGTTGAATTCAGTTATGCACAATTTCCCCTAGTTATATGGAGTAGGAGTCCTATTATGTTGGGAGGGATGCTGGTATGAAATATATACTATTAGTCTATTACTACCCCGTACAACAACTAGATCAAGAACTGGAGTATTATACGAGATTAAGCACTTACTTCATTCGTCTCAAAATTAAAAAAGAAACTAATGTCAGATGTGATTTATCCACTATAAATCTATTCATAATTTATGTCCAAACCTATGGTATTAGAATATGTCAAATTCGGTCCTAGCTTCTTATACTTTGAGACGAAGAAAATACTATTTGATGATGTTACGTAACACTTGCTCAACACCTTAATATAGGAGAAATGGCTACAATGTGGCTTCCCTGGAAAACAATTTTTTTTTCTAGCACTCTTCGTGCTATGCAACACCTGCTCAACTCCTTAACATATCCGGCCGCAATTGCGGACAAGCTATAAAAAAATTGTCTATGTGTTTTGGGAAAAAGATTAGTGGAGATAGGGTTGATGTGCGGATAGCATATGGTTTGAACGACATGCTCCACTCGGCTCTACTGATTGCATACGTGCCTGACAGCTCTCCTCTAAGCTAGGGCACGCCAAGCTAGTTGTTGACATGTACACATTCTCCATTCCCTTCATGACATGTACACATTCTTTGGAAGATCATGACTTCATCTCACATAGATTATTGTCAATCGACTACTTCATCTACGTTGTCATCTCCCTGACCCTCTCGTCACGGCCATCACCCACCCAACTGCAACCTTGTTTCATCAGCCTTGTTGCAACCTTGTACAACAACCATGGCTTGGCTTACTACTCATCCATGTCCTCGATTCGATGGGATATTGTGTCGATTCCACTTCATCAACTACTCGCACACATTCAGTCATGGTTGTAGCAACGTCAATCACAACGACGATGCATACAATAAGACTCAACGGTATGTCTCTAAAATTGGTGTCGGCATGATCAAGCTAGTCTGTATTGCTGGCCACATATCGGTGGTGGTCGTGGTTCCCAATGTTCTTGCCCCCTCTTCATGACTTCACCATCAATACGTCGCAATATGAACTGGTCGATTTCCACCAGACTTCAAAGGAGAAGAGTTCAAGATCATACCTCGCCCTCACATATGTATCCATCAACAAAAATCTATAGTGCCCACCGTCCAACTTCCGGTGGGACTACGACAGAGGCACGCTGATGGGAATAGTGGAGAAGAACTGTTTTACAAAGCCAACGCCACAAGTAGCCAGCCATGCACACACATATTACACTTGGGGAAGTCGAGCGGAGCGCACTGAACAATTTATACGCTATCCACGAGTTGACAAGTTTGAAGCAGGCGTTTTACACCCACTATGCACCATTTTTTCATGTGTATTGGAGCATGCTAGTTTATGGTTAAACCAAGAGCCCTCCCTTATATATCTAACTTCATTTATGGTCTTGAGGATGTCCAATGACCACACACATTGTTGATCTTAGCTCGGGTGAAATCGCTGGAAAAAAAAGCAATTAGTTTCGTGACACAACTATGCGCTGAGTCACAGTAGCCCATGTGGCGGGGTGGGGGTAGGTTCAGGTGGTACAACACGCCAACTCATTTCACCTTATTTCTTTTTTCCTTTTTAGCTTTGGGTTTCCATATGTTTTTTCATGTTAATTTCTTTTTTTTTCACATATATATGCACCTAAAGTTTATACACCCCCAAAAAAAGTTGCACTCCCAAGGTTTGCAGATATAATATGACTTCGATTCGTATTCAAATTATTCTTTAGATAGATAATATATTAAATATTTTCTCTATATATGTACAAGGTTTGTAAGGTGGGCCCACGCCAGCGAAAAGAGGAAAAAGATGAACACGTCTCCCACATAATCTCTAGGTAGGTGGGTCTTAGGTGGATTCCACGCTAGTGGGAAGGGAAAAAGACAAACGTTTCTCCCACATATCCTGCACCAAGAAAGAGGAGTCGCCGACCCAGTGGTGCGTGACGCGGTGCACGCCCCCTCCCCCTCACACGTGGCTGATCACATGTCAAGTGCATCGACCACGCAGCTTGTTGTATCAACCGCTTTCGCCCGCGTGAGGGGGAAAAAGAAAGGAGATATGCAAATTAATGCTTAAAAGATTTCTTCTGTGCTTTTTACTGTCTTATAAACTTTCAATAAATCAAGCATTTTTTTTTGAGTAAAATCAAGCAAACCTTTCATCACATTTAAGTATACGGAACAAATCCAAATCCTCCATCATTCACACTCACATTATCCCATTATCCTAAGCCGTCCATTGCACCCATCCTGAATCCAAAGAACCATTGAAAAAACCGCATAAAATTCTAGAAAGTTTGTAAGGTGGGCCCACGCCAGCGGAAAGGGGAAAAAGATAAGCACGTCTCCCGCGTAATCTCTAGGTGGGTCTTAGGTGGATCCCACTAGTCACAAACGTTTCTTCCACATATCCTGCACTAAGAAAGAGGGGTCGCCGACCCAGTGGTGCGTGACGCAGTGTACCCCCCTTCCCTCACACGTGGCTGATCACATGTCAAGTACATCGACCACGGAGGAGAGGGGAGGGGCATGCAGCTTGTTGTATCAACCACTTCCGCCTGCGGGAGGGGGAAAGGAAAGGAGATATGCCAACTGATGCTTAAAACATTTCTTCCATGCTTTTAACGTCTTATAAACATTCAATAAATCAAAGCATTTTTTTTGTGTAAATTCAAGCAAACTTTTCATCACATTTAATTATACAGAACAAATCCAAATCCTCCATCATTCACACTCACATTATCCTAAGCCGTCCATTGGGTGAATCCAAATAAACATTTGGAAAAACTGCCTGAAATTCTAGAAGATCTCCCGTACCCAACGCATGCAGTTCTCAAGTGTTGAACTGGTAACCCACGTCCTACAGGGCCACAGGCCCACACCGTCACGCACATCCCCACCCGGCCACCCCCACTCTCTCTCGTCAGTCGTCACACACACGAGTAAAACCATTGGCTGGTCGCCGCTCACGCGCACGGCGCACTAGCGTCCCACACCCCTCCTCTCACTTCCTATACCCTTGTCCCTCCAAATCCGAAATAAAGCCAACACCCCAGGCAAACCGCCCGCGGCATTCGACGGCAACCAAATCCAATCCCCTCCGGCGTGATTCTCCCCCGTGGGCTCCCATGGCCGTCGTCAATGCAGATGCGGGGAGGCCCGCGGCCGAGGCGAGCACGTGGCTCCGCCTCGCGTGGCGCGTCGTGCGCGCGGCGGAGGCGCTGGCCCTGGCCGTGCTCCTCTACCGCTGCCTTCCCCTCCTCCCCGTCGCGGCCGGCGCGGCGTCCTCCGTGATCCGCCTCGCTGCGTCCCTCCTCCTCCGCCCGTTCTCCGTCTTCCTCCTCACCAACGCCATCGTGGTGCTGCTCCTCGCGCTCTCACGCCGCGACCACGTCCCCGACTGCTCCTCATGCCGCTCTGACCACGTCGACGTCCGTGACCAGCTCCTCTCCTTCGCGGGCCCGCTGCCCGCGATCACCGAGGCGGCGTCGCTGCCGCCCGAGGAGGAGGACGGCGCGGTGTTCGAGGACAAGCAGGCGGTGCACGTGACGCCGGCGCGCGCCCCGCCGCGGAGGAGCAGGTCCGAGAAGGTCGGCCGCGGGAGGAGGAGGGCGAGGGCGGCGTCGCCGGAGCTGCGGCGGTCGGAGTCGGAGCGGTTCCGTCGCCGCCGCTCGCTGTCGTCCGCGTCGCCGGCGGACTGGGGCGTCGAGCACGGCGACGAGGAGGAGGGGGAGGAGTTCCGGAGGGCGGTGGAGGCGTTCATCGCGAAGCAGCAGACGCGGTTCCACCGGGAGGAGTCGTTCGTGTTGGTCGCCGGCGCCGGAGAAGAGATCAACGCCGCCGCCGCCGCTGAAGCGAAGTGAAGTGAGAAGTGAGGTGCTCCCTCCGACTCGAAGGGCGCGATGATGAGTGTGAAAGGATCGATCGGTGGGGAGGCGTGTAAAGAATGTCTTGGTGCCTTGTTTAGTGAACAAGTTTTGCCTTTTGTCTCTTGTCCTTCCAGCATCTGAAAATGTTTCTTTTCTTTGCTTGCTTTTTGGCGTGTCTGTGTCTGTTGTTACTGCTGCTACCTCCAAAAGCTTCTTCCGCTGCCAATGTACCTCTGCCGATGTACTGCTGGTACCAATCACAGCGATTCAAATTTCTCCGTAGCTCAAATGAATGGCAGGACGCAGGATTATAGGAGTAGGACTACATAGGACCCCCATTGACGGTTTGTCAAAACACACGATTAGAGAAGTACTCCTATATATAGATAGAAGTATATATAATGTGATACTCGTTAGAAGTATAATGTCATATACTACTAGTTTAGACTCCTTTGTTATTTCAAAACAAATGAAAGTTTCAAACTATACACATAGGAAAAAATATTATTACTTCCGTTGTAAAATATAATTATTTATGTATGATGTGATGTTATCTAGTATAACAAATATGAACAAACGTC
Source organism: Leersia perrieri (assembly GCA_000325765.3). Lineage (NCBI taxonomy): Eukaryota > Viridiplantae > Streptophyta > Magnoliopsida > Poales > Poaceae > Leersia > Leersia perrieri. The sequence goes on along the minus strand of CM002476.1, from coordinate 18,116,167 downwards.
TATCTATATTCGTTGTGCTAGAAAACGTCACACCCATTCATATATATAGCTTTATTATGAGATGAGGGTAATAATAATTCAAGACACCTACAAGAAGCATGATATTCTGTTTCTATATAATTGTTTTCGCTTAAAATTGGGAGAATCAATTCGTCTAGAACTCATGTTTTATCTCTGTTTAAAAGGGGACCTTAATGCCACCACCGAGGAAAAAATGATTCCAATATGATCTGTCTGTAACTCCTAATGTACGCGCCTCAGATCATCAGATGGTGTTTCGGTGAGTGTCATGTAATAAAAAAAAATTGCACATCTCAGTGAAAATAGAGGATGATGCCTGAATTCAGCGGTGGACCCAAGAAAAAAAAATAGAATACCCCCTCCGCTTCAATAAAAAAAATCAACATAAACAATGACAAGATATTTTTTCTAGTACAATGTATCTTAAAAAAGTATATGCCTAGATATATTGTACTAGAAAATATTCAATACTTTCTCCATTTCATAATGTAAGATATTTTATTTTTTTTATATTTGACCATTCGTCTTATTTTTTAAAAAATGAAAGTGCCATATATTTTTTTGCATTAAATTTTAAATAAGACAAATGATTAAACCTTATAAGAAAAATCAAAACGTTTTACATTATAAAATGGAGAGAGTACTTTTTTTGATTTTTTATGAGACAGATAGAGTACTTTGTATGACGAACTTAGAAAAGAAAAAGGAAACGGAAGGAGTATTTAATTACTATTATTAGTATAAAAAAATTCCATGTTAACCTTTTCTTATTCTTATGATATCAATGAATTTGAAGCTGTGCTATGGGACATGGATATGAGAGCACAGGAGCGGTGAATCATCTCGAGTACATTGCAACAACATTGCAAGCCTGCCTTTTCTCCGTATGAGCAGCCCCGACGTACTTATGCCATGCCGGCCATGCCCCATATTATATACTATGCGTACGTGCAGTCGTGCATGATTGGAGTCTAATCCATGCATAAACTATTCAAGGGAAAGAGACACGATATATTATTACTTAATATTATTTTGGATTTTACTATTTTTTATTTATCTTTCAAAGAAGTATCGAAATCAAATGCATGTTGAGATCAAACATAATAATTTATATTTTTATTTGGAATTTCAATGATGTTTATTTTATTTTGGAATTCATGCTGGAATGGAGTTTCTGTTTTTTTATTCCGAATTTTATTTTATCTCAAGTTGTGTTTGAAAGTGCAACTGTCTTTAATATAGTTTTGGTGATTAATGACAAGTCTAATTATATGAGACTAATATCTTTATGAGTATTTATTTGTGAAGTCTCACTCGGATATGATAATGGAAACATGAGAGGTATGTGCTAAACTCCTAATATTTGTGTTTTATCTCTCTCGATGGTTCAAGATATAGAATGAAGTCCATTTATACATAT
>CM002476.1:18021416-18114626 GCA_000325765.3 Leersia perrieri | reverse complement strand
TGCCCGATCTATTTGCATGATTTGTTGATCTATTTGGTGACCTCATATATTGCTTAGCTACCTTTCTAGTCACCTTTTAGTTCATATAGAAGTTTATGTTTGAGCTCTAATTTCATAGCTAGTGTTTATCTTGTTATCCGCCGGACTTTTCGGTTAAGAACGGAAGTTTTGATTTCATATCAAAAATTCTGATTTGAACCGGAAAGCCCGAGATTTTAATTTGCTATGAAGTTGTGATGAATTTTTAGGAACGCCTATTCACCCCCCCTCTAGGCGACATCGATGTCCTTTCAGTGTTTTGGATGGAACTTTTTCAAACTTTATTTGCTTTAAATGGTATTTCTATGCGGACTTTAGAGTCATCTTTTCATAGTTATTTTTGAACTCCAAAATTTAATTTTCATATGGGCTCTAGACTGATTCTGTATTTCCGTTAATTATAAATTGCATTTCTATATTGTCGTTGCGTGTGCTCGACACGCTGGGATCCCGAGGACCCCTTTTTGTTCGGCACAGGGGTGAGGAATGCCAAGGCCTGAGTTAAGGGGGAGGAGAAGGTGGGCAGGAAGGAAAATCGTGCTAAGCACGCAAGATGCCGAGATTTATACAGGTTCGGGCCGCAAGGAGCGTAATAGCCTACTTCCTGTTCTTGTTGTTGATATGGAGGATGAAGAATTACAAGGAGTTCTCTCCCGGGTGGTGCTAGAGCTGATGACTGAGGCGTGCTAAGTGTTGTGGAGTAGCCTTATGGTTTTCTTGATCAGGGTTCAACTTTCAAATCATCATCCTTTTCTATGAAGGTCTAGGGCCTCCTTTTATAGTTCAAGGGGACACTACAGTAGTCTTGGGTTTTCCAACTCCACTGCTAACGCCGTGAAGCAGCTTGTGCTTTGTCTTGTCAGGGGTCATGCCCCTCTCCTATTCATGTCGCCACGTTGCGATAGCTGGTGAAGAAAAACAGGCAGCGTGGCCTCCACGCTGCTGATGAAGTGTATGGTCATCCTACCTAACCTCCCGTGGGACCTACCTGTCAGCGGGCTACCAATGGTGCCAGGGGCGCCATCATACACTCAACCCTCTCTGCCCCTCTCTCACGTAGCTGTCCGTCGCATTAAATGCGACGGCGGCCGGGCGTGATGAGGGGTGCGCGCCTCTTACTGCACGGTTAGTTCACGGTCACAGGCTAGAGACTTTTCCCCCCTCTCCCGTGCAAAAAGATGATGATGATGACGCTCTAACAGACGCGCCTCACTTCGCATTAAATGCGACGGGACAGCGCTTGAGCACTATTCCCGCGTTGAATAGGGCGGCTGGCAGCCGGGTTGGCCCCTCCGATGGGAGAGGTGCGGGGTGGCGTGGCCAGGGTCCTGGTGTTCCCGAGCCCCTTCCCTAGAGGGATAACGGCCTCCAGGCAGCCCCCGGGCCTGACCCCCTCGGGTGGCAACGTGGCCGCCCGTGGACTGAACCTTCCAGGGTGATTAAGGTATTTTGTCATCGGGTGGCGCTTACGCAAATGCGCCCCTCCAACCACGTGTCGCATCCTCAACATACCCCCGGGCCCATATCGCCGACATATATGGAGTATAGACTCTTCTTTCAATATTTCTTATTTTTATTTTCTATTTTAGTTTTATCTAAATTGTTTATTGTAGGACTCTAGAATCTTCTTTCAATATTACTATTTTTTAATTCAAAATTTTAGTTTTTCATTAATTGTATTTATATATGGACTCTAGCTAGACCCTACTTTCAATAATCTTTAGTACTTTAGAATTTTATTTATTTATATATTATATTTTTATGTGGACTCTATCCTTTTTTTACTATTCCTTTTTTTAATTCTGAATTTTAGGTTTTTTCTAAATTGTATTTCTATATAGACTCTAGAATCTCTTTTCAGTACTCTATATTTTTATTTCCAAATTATATTGTATTTATATATGAACTCTATTGTTTTTATTTTTTAATAACGTGTGAATTTTTTGGCCACGAGAGAAAACATAAGGACTCATTTTTCTATTTCTTTATTAAGTTAACAGATTACATATTATGATTGTTTGCATAATAAATTATCGGTGATCTAGGAAACAGGTCTCCAACCATCATCTCCCTCTCAAGACCTCGGAGAAGTCAGCGGGAGGTAAAATACTGGTTAATGTTGGGCTGCTGCTACTCAGAGCAAATTGAGGCCTCGTGTTTAACTACGGCCTTTGTCCCAAAAAGAGTTTTTTTTTCAAAATAGTGCCAAGTCAAAGGTAACTTAATATAAAAAAAAGATCGATCATATAAAAATAGTATTACTATATTTGTCACTAAACAAGCTATTAGAATATCTTTTCAAATTTAAAAATGTTTATTTTTATGAATATTGTTGGTCAAAAGTATTGTTTTGAATAGCATGTGGGAATTCAAAGATGAACTTAATTTGGACGAAGGGAATTATTAACGGGCTGTGTTTAAGACCCTGTTTGGTTGGAGGGACTAATCCATTAGTTCCATCCAAACAGGGGTGACTAAAAAGGACTTAAAGTGTAAAAGTGTAAAAGGGACTAAAATTTTTTTAGTTGTAGGATCAAGATGTCGACTAAAGGGGGTGAATATGCGATTAAAAATTAATTGCTCCCTAAATCAATCTATCCTAAGTTGCTAGGTTTGGTAGTGAGTGATCAATCTAACTGCCCTAAATTATGTTTTACAATCCTAGAGTGATAAGGGATCAAGTCATGTATAAGAAATAGATTGCACAAGTAAATTGTAATAAGTAAAGAGAGCAAGAGACACAACCAATTTTTTGTTTAACCGATGTTGGGAAGCTTGCCGGCTTCTTAATCACCGTTGAAGACGAGCCCCGGCTTCACCGCTCAAGCCACCAAGCCTCCGAACCCCTTTGGTAAGGGATGGGCAAGGCAGGAGCCGGCCTCGAAGTGGTCTACACAAGCCTCGGTCACTAGTGGTAGCTCTTCCTTCACTTTGGAGATGGCGAACTCTAAGCCACTCACAATCAACACCGGGCCTCCTCCACAAACTTCTTCGGAGAGGTCGCCGGTTCTTCTCTAAGCCGTCTAGGAGGCGGCAACCTCCAAGAGTAACAAGTGAAAACCAAGCTAGGAGATGATAAAGTGCCACACTAGCATGAACAAATGATGCAATGTACTTGTCTTGGCTAACCAACCCTCAAATCACCCACAAATGGAGGACACAAGCTCTAGGAGTGAGAGAGAATATGCAAGGGCTCTAACCAAATATAAATGATGCCAAGAGAGCTCCTTTGCTGCATATGGGAGAGTATTTATACCCTACACATCAAAAACTAGTCGTTAGGGGCGAAATCCCCCAACTCTGCACACTGCTGGTCTGACCGCCGTGTATGGGCCGGTCAGACCGGCCCATTAAAACTCAGGGCCAGAAAGTACCCGTTGGGTGCAATAATTGAGCTTCGCCGGTTAGACCGGCGTGTTGGGCCCGATCTGACCGGCCTCACACAGAAACTCCCAACAGCGTACTGTACACGCGCGGTCTGACCACCCCTGGGGGCCATTCAGACCGGGCCCCACCAACGACCAGAAAAGCGTACTGGATCGCTGCGGTCTGACCGGCCGTAGGGCCTGACCAGACCGGCCTCATACAGGGAGCAAAAATGCTCTTTGTATCCAGGCAGTCTGACCGGCCCAAAGCCCACAGTCAGACCGGCCTACATAGAAATTGCAAATGTAAAGAATGATCTAGCCAAAAACTGAAGTGCACCCTCATGCAAATGCAAATATGGCCTATTGATCATCTCTTTGCCTAGATTACCACCCCTCTTGATAGTACGGCAAAGCTAGGAAATAAATCTAGAACAAGCGATCGCCCCAACACCTCGATCGATAAAATAAACGACTAGATTTATCACCTTCGCTCCATTTGCTTTGCGTCGTCAATTTCAATCCACGGTAATCGTCCTTGGCGTGCACATGGCGTGTACCTAACTCATATTATCTCTCAAATAAAATAGTTAGTCCACAATTTAGTGCTTGTCATTAATTACCAAAATTAACAACGGGGCCTAGATGCTTCAATAGTACCTGTGGGAGGAGCTAAACGGGACTAATCGCTCTCTTTTCCCTACCTGCCCCTGCCCCTGCACTCGCACAACGCTCTCTCTTCCCCTCCACCACGAAACCCTCCCCGACGTGTGAGCTCACTCCGCCGCTGCCGCCACGCACGAGATCGCGGCCGTCGCCTCGCGCCAGATCCGGGCGGCGCCGCACCGTGCGAGCTCCCGCCGCCGTCACCACCACGGCATGCACTAGCTCCCAACGTCGCCCCGCGCCAGATCCCGACGGCCCTGCCCCGCACGAGCTCCCGCCGCCACCCGCCATGGCCGACAACGAAGACGACATATTTGATTTCTTCTCCCAGTCACAGACGCAATGGCCGGCTGCTGGCTTCTCCCAGGCTTCGTCATCTAACGGCCGGTTGCCGGCTTCTCCCAGGGCTTAGTACAGGGGTAGAGTGGTCTTTGTACACTTTAATTAATGACATTTAGTCCATACAACCAAACAGGAGGGACTAAACTTTAGTGGGGGACTAAACTAACCAAACAAGCCCTAAGCAACACATATGTAATTCGATGCACCAATGCTACACGGATAGGGTGTCAAAAAAAAATGCTACGTGCAACTGTGCAACAACATGGGTACTGGAGTAGTGAATTGAGGGGGCCGGACTGCCGCTGCCGGAGCCCGGGTTACATCAGAAAATTACTGCTGCTATAATTGGCTATACTAGGTTCTACGGATCACTGACGCCATTATATATTGGATTACATATTTCGTCTACAGTACCGCTAAGGGGGAGAGAGGGGGGTTGGGGGGGGGTGCTCAGGGCAGGCCCAATTCTAAATTCTTCATCTTGAGATATAAAACCGACGCCATGGTACATTAGTACTAGTACGTGTGTGATAATGAGGTACGGTGTCCTATATACATATATATAATTATATTTTAAGGATTGACATGGCTGCAGTGAGCCCGTGACACTGCAGCAAGTATATTTCGGGTGTGTTAATTGATGATGGCTAGCTCATTGTGTCGAACTTTTAAATTTCATAACTAAAAAGAATAGAGAAATAGGATTGAATAGCCTTCACCAAAGGAGGAGAACACAACATACGGCCTCAACTATCGTTAGACGTTATTCGAGATTAATTAGATTTGGAGATTTCGCAGAGATACAGAGTACTGTAACATGTATGAATGACCGCATTGACACCACGAAAGCAGTGAAAATGTAAGTTGAATGCATGTCTTTTCACGCGGAATCTGCAAATCCAACCCTCATCTTGTCGTAGTCAAAGATGGTGTGATAAGCCCCCATAAACACATCGCCTAATATCCTGCATAAAAGAGACGGCCATATATAAGATGGAGGGGTCACATACATGCATCTGACAAAAGAGAACTGAAAAATCAATCACTTATCATTCAATTACTACTTCCAGTGAAATAGGAGTAATATGTTCAGTTAGCTTATCGCCACTAAAAAACAAAAATTATGCATTTTAAGATGAGAACAAGGCAAATTGAATATTTTCATGTCTAATGTTCAACCAGCTGGTCTTCATGTTTGTGGTGCAAAAATTTCCTTTATATTATTTAACTATTTAATTGCCAAAAAGACTCCTTTGGGACTCCAACTGGATCGGTGCCAGCCCTGTATAAACATTCAAGAAGGAAAAACAGGACTGTCCACGACGCGTTGATAGATAGACGATGGGTAGATGATGTGAGGCATGATATCTCAGCTGTCAGCTCCTCTGGTAGAAGAGTTCATCATGGTGTGGCTCTGTATCGAGACAAATGAGGTAGCTCTAGACGCAGCCACAGATGGCACTATTAGTTGGGAAGTGGACTTCCACTGACGAATATTTAGCAAAATCAGTTTGTAACGCCTTCTTTGCCGGTAGGATAGGTTCGGCAGTGGCGGATGCCGTTTGGAAGGTGGGGGCACTGTCCAAGTGCAAAGACATCGTGTGGTTGGTTCTGCAAAATAAAATCTAGACCACTAATCGACTATAACGGCGGCAATGGCCAAATAATTATTTTTGCCAGTTTTCTTTTAAGAACTTGGAGACAGTCTAGCACCTCTTTAAGATTGCCCAGTTATCAGGCTCATCTGGGCTGGAATTGCTCCTAGGATCTCTTACTCATCTGTGCAAGTTGATTATGATCCTGAGGACTCCCTGTTGGATTGGTGGCTATGTGGAACCAAACATACACAAATCAAGAGCAAAAGGAATGAAGTCCATCTTCATGCTGATGGCCTAGGAAATTTTGTGCAAAAGAAATCGCCGGTTTTTTCAGAAAGAGGAGATGACCATTCCTAACCTGACAAGCAAGATCTTTGACGAGATCAAACTCTCTGGTGCTTCTGTGGAGCAACACACATTGCGAGATCAGAGGCTTAGTCAAATCCGCTGGAGCTCAAGTGCTGTGTAAAAATCCTTATGTACATAACTTCTATTCCTTCTATATAAAACACCAGCCAAGCTGGCTTCGTTTAAAAAAAGTATTTAACTATTTATACTACTTCATCTAGTCACAAATATTTAACGTTTTGACAATGATTTGATCAAATTTTAAATTTGTTACAATTAATATTACTCGATCGTCCTAAATTATAGGGTTTGTTTCGTTTTGGTAGTGCAAGGCTTTGACCAATAATTTTTCTATTATAAAATTATTCTTATGACATAAAATTAATGTTATTAGATTATATTCAAAAGAGATGTTTTGTGAATATGTTTCTCGTCACATGAAAGATATCTTAATAGAGAAAATAAAATATGCACTATAATTTGGGATAGAGTAGTATTTTCAGAAAGTATGGTATTATGATAAGATTACAAGACAAATATATAGCTCTTATTTGTTTGTAGATGAAGCATTTTGATAAAGTATTGATTTTCGGAATTTTTATCGCCAAAATTCCCTGGACCCTTTTGCTTGATAACATCATGATTATCCTCGGTTTCAAACCAAAGTTTTAATCAAATCCTATCCTAAACGCCAAACATTAATAAACTGAGGGGGTACTTGGTTGCTTTAAGATCCGAAAACTTTATGAAATGGTCTTACCAGAGAGGACCTATTGGAGGCGGAATGTCCAAAGCCGTGAATCCACTCATGCAATGAGCCAAAAACCCCTCTCCAAATTTGAGAATGTACTGCTTGACAGAAAAGTGGTATTAAAATATCTGGGTAAAATCTTTGAAGGCTGACGGTCATTGAGTCAGTCATTGTTATGTAAACAAAATGAAAAAAAAAAAGCCTGACATTATGATATGTTAATCCACAAAGCTGAGCAGAATAGATGGACAGAGATAAAAGCATTATATACTACAACGTTGGGCCATCTCCTTTGATGGCCCATTTAAATCCCGGTCCATTCTCATGTATTGGGCCTTGATTGAATTAAAATCTTGGCCCGTATAAATTGATGGGCAGAAATTAAGACCCGTCTAAATGAGGCCCCATAAGGCCAGGGATTTAGGTTTTCCAAATCAAGCAAATAATGCATGATGCCACCGAAATATTATTTCTATTTTTTTTCACAATCAAATATTATTATTGAGAACATGTTCATCCAAATCTCTGAGAGTTGGAACTCCGGGAAGAATCCAGGGAAGCAGCAAAACAAGCAGAGATAAATTAAATAATCCAGGGAAGTATAGAAAGGATGCACCGATAAGAGTGTCATACCTGGTCCGGTGTCAGCTCAAATGCCCTTCCACCTATACTGAATGCGACATTCCGCAAGGAACCAATGTGTCTGCAGTCCACATATGATCCTACTGGGCTAGGCATGTTTTCACAGAGCTGTCATTCAACACATATACAGTTTAGAGAGCTTAATAACTTTTTAATGAATAAAAACATAAATACATAGGATTTGTTCGGTTTATTACCCTATCAATATTCAAAATGTTGGTAGTATCAAAAAACGGACAATTTTTGTGTTACCAATATTTTGGTACGAGTAGTATAGTACAGAAATGTATTTGGATTGATACCGATAGTAGCCAAATTTAAAGTATAGAGAATAAGGTTATAGAATTATGTCAAATTAAACATGAACACTACATATTTGACTTCAAACCAAACCACCATATTGGTAGGACATATTTTGGCATCAAAACAAAATAACGCTTAGTGACCCAATACAGCCATACCCGATTAGCATACTCCAACTTGCCCTCATTTGTATGGTTCTGAACAAATTCGCTTTGCATCCATGTAACTGCCATCTCACATGCATTACATGTTGCGTCAGAAACTTCATCTGCAGATTTGTGTGTCTCACCCGTCACACTCTCAATACCAACACTGTAAATATACAGAAGAAGCATATACAATTCTGAGCGAAATCCAAAATAAGCATTGTATACAGAAGAATTTTCTCGATAATTAAGCAGAGCACCTAATTCCATGTCTTCCATCGGATTTGCAGAGCCCAATCTTGGAACATACATGTGCTCGTGGTGTCTGCAATCAACCATGCACATGGGTTGATAATAACATGAAAGAAAGAGAATGGAAATTGCATCTTTCTGACGAAATAGTAAATATTTATACAGTGAATGCGAGTAACTATGAAGAGTAAGTACAGTGAATCTGTGAATGCGAGTATCTGGAAATAAGAGAACACAAACCTTATCTTTCAGCAACTCTAGCATTTCATGCCCATGTCCAGCAACAACTTGTTTGCATTCTTCGTTAACCACCCCGGTGGCTCCAATTTGTGCATGGATCTGCGCAACAGCAGCCTACACATGCAACAACAAGCAATCCAATAGAAACCTCTTGCCCTCTCAAAAAAAGGTAATTATCATTGAGAGGAATGAGCGATTGATTCGATACAACTACTTAGAAGTATTTGATTAGCTACCAAAGCTGAGATGAAACATGTGCAAGGATATAAGTTGCTTACTATGGGACCAGCGATCAACGAAGTTCCTGAATCTGCTATGGCAGCACAACCGTCCACACAAATTTCTGTTATGACATTACATCATCAATTTATTCCCGAAAAAACTTACATCATCAATCAGGCAAGAGGAATGGCGCAATTATGTGTAGACCGGGAGACTGGTACAGAAAACAAGCATGGAGGATTACCAGTGCTCTTGCCTCCAATAAGAAAATCTCCCATTTCAAACTGCAGGTTATAGATAATGAAAATAACATCAGATTTTCAAAAGTTCTGTAGAAATAAAAAATCATAGAAGATTCAGGTCAGGCAATTATATATATACTACGGAGTAGTATGTAACTTATAAAGACTGAAACCTATATGCCAACCTGCCAGTAAGCTTTCCGAGTAACTCGGGTGTATGTATGAAGGCCTTTGTAATGGTCTTGGTCAGCACCTCCAAACACAATTTCACCCCCTTTCATGTCGTTTGCATTTCGATTTAACCAAAAGGAGAATATCTTTTCTTTCACAAGGCTTTGTTGAATTATATTGTACCTGGTAAACTACTGAAAATGTTAAATGCCCCAAAGAAACAGTACATTCACGTGATAAGCCACAAAAATATTTACGGCACTCTGTATCAGACTCGCATAAAATGAACATTAATAGGTTCATAAAGAAAAATGATATCCACGTGTTACCGTGGAAAATGATAGTATATTGCTGCAATATATATCAGCAAGATTTGTGTTGCCATTGTTTTTAAGATTTGCGTCGTAAAAATAGCTTAATCATATAGAAACAGTCATTGAAGTGCGGAATGGAAAAAGGATCAGAACACTAGCACCGACTAACTATTCAAACTAGTCGTACCAGTAAGAACTACATTTAAAATTGTCATACCAGACTGGATCTGCTCCTTCAACTGAAATTTCTTTAAATCCAAGTCCAAGGATGCCATCAAATTTTGCTGCTAGAAAAGTAAGACCAGGCTCATGAGTAGCTTCAATGAATTCCTGGGAACACAATTCAGTTCAGTAACATGAGCACTGACAGTTCATAGTGTTTTGTCAGATAGTCCATATAACTTCGAAACGATAAAATAACCTGATTCTTGACAACTAGATCACCGATGGTAACTTGATCTTCACTGAAATAACCATGAATAGATCCTGTTCCATAATGAATGGAAGCAGGTGTTCCTGCATAACACAAGAAAACGGAGAAGTATGATAATCTCCAATAAAATGGAGAAGACCGTTATGTATTCTTTGGCAAGTACTACTGCTATTAGAAAATAAATGTATGGCACGAGTAGAAAGAAACAGAGGCTAAAATGATATTTCAAATTAAAGTTTTCAATCACAGATTATTTCATTTTGGAGAACTAATACAGATTATGTGAGCAACCAAAATCCATAATGTGCTAAAAAGATAGCGGAAGTATACCATTCTCCTTGTAAGTACTAGAAGTTCTTGATTCATACTTGCGATGGAAGTAACAGGCAAGCTGTTTCCACAACAGGAAAAATCAGTTTTCAACCTATCATAACATGTATCCAAAATGCTAAAGAAAGGAAAAAAAAACATGTGTTTGATAAAAAAAAATGTGCTGCCTTAGTGCCTTGCTCCTTACCGAAAAAATGCACTTGGCAGAAGGGACCCAGAGGTTTGAGCTCCCGGTGTCAAACACCACCGTAAAATTCTGTGGCGGCCAACCGACTCCAATCTCCCCAAAATACTGAGCGTTCAGGAAGTTCTTCAGCGCTAGAGGATACCGAATGTCATTTTCCAGACTGCTCCTTTCTCTGGACCCTTTGTAACTCCAGAAATGCTTGAGTCTCTGTTCCATGGCTGCAGCCTCTATGTCTTTGAGCATCCTTTGCTGATGCAGACGAACATGGTTAATAGCTTCCGTGACCGGATCATAGATTCCCTCCGCGGTGCAGGTCATCTTGTCGGCAGAATACCCAAGTGCAACTTCGTGCTCCACTGTACTACTCTTGGGAACTAGGTCACCGTAGATGCTCTCCATTATCGGTCTCTTCTTCAGCGCAATGCGGACCAGTCCATCATTGGCAGCAGATGCAAGCATACTAGAAACGAAGAGTACCGAGAGAAGGGTGCATATTCCACAAGTTGTGCGCCCCATTCTGATGAGCAGAAATTAAGATGAGAAGCAGCAATAGTAAATTCAGAAAGCATGGCAATGTGTGAGAAAATGCGAGATTTAATGGAATGGCATCAAAACAATTCTAGCAATATAATCCTGATCCCTTCATATTTTCCTTCCTCTCAAAAGGATAAAGAAAATAAGATGGTGCCAATATGCAATTGGGAAGAGCTAGCATTTCTCGAATTGGCAAAATAACTTGTTGGTTCATCCAAGTGCTCACCCGGAAGAGGCAGTAATTCAGAAAACTGGAGCTGAACGGAACGGGGGGGCGTCTGAGAAATTATCGGTGTGTTTTAGCGCTTCTTATATAGGCAGAGTAAGAGAGCACGTACTGACCACTGATCTACTCCGATGCAGCAGAGACAAGTACGTGCAAATCTGACCAATATAGATGCATCCTTAAACTACCACAGGAAAAGAATATCTAAACACGCAGTGCAACGTTATGGTAGTATGCTTCGCCAGAGACGGTATAAGTTGGCGTACGTTACGTAACACTGCCTAGTGGACCCGGTGCAGTGCCTTGGAAGGCTAATTCAGGGATTCTCCTCTCCTCTCTGAGACTGAACCCAAAATGGCAGTAGGAGCAACGCCCATGTCGCCGGCCGGCGGCCGCGATGCTCGGGGAGCTAAAAGCGAGCGATCCATCCATCCGATCCGCCAGCGAGTGGCCCGCATCATTGCCTTTGGGGGCACGAGACGCGATCGCATGCGCCGCACTCCACGTCCCCGGGGGCTAGCAGTAGACAGTAGCCAACTTGCCATCATTTTTGACAAGCAGCAGTAGAAATCGTTCTGCGAAGGCGTTGGCCATCGTGGCAAACGGTATACTTAGTGTTTAGACAGTTAATCAGATGCAATTTCATCGAGAGAACTTGAGGTTGTAATGTATCATCAAGAAGCTGTCACAAATCGTCCAAAAAAAGAAGAAGAATCTGTCACATCACATCTTAGAAATTCTCTTGTTTCTTGTCAGGTTTAGGTGCTTCGTGTCATCGTGTGTGAACTAGAGGTTTATGACCGATTGATCAACATTTGCATAAATTGTACAGTACTGCCCTATTTTCTACTACCTCGGTATTATAGGGTAAAGGTTTTGATTTTTTGTTTGTAGCGTCTGACCATATATCTTATTTACAAATTTAGTGTAAATATAAAAAAAATAAAAATTTATACTTAAAATACTTTTGACAATAAATTATGTTACAAACAAGATATATGATATTTTCATAATTTTTTATAAAATAAATAGTCAAATGTTGCAAGAAAAGAAAATCAGAACCATTACATTAAGAAATTGGGGGGGGGGGGGGTGTTATGGCATTTGTTTTGTTCTGTTGCGAAGCGATCCCAAATGTTCAGGAAAGATGTTTGCCGCAAGAGAATTCTAACAGTTTGACATTTTCTACTCCGGGGTCCCGGCTGGCAAGACCAAGTCGCTCAATCGTTTTTCGGTGCAGATCCGTCGCATTCATGATCTTTTGTCAAAATATGAAGCGAATTCCAGAAATATTCACAGATATTCTCACATGCCACAACATTTCAAGCAGAGATCAGATGAAAAATTTACATTTATACATGGGATTAAAAATGACAAAGTCTCATATAGACAGACAGACATCAGGCTACTTACAGTTTGTCAGAAAATAAAGCCACAAAACAATGGCAAAACAAATTGCCCTCCCCAAAACAAAGGGAAAAAGAGGAACATTAAAAAAAAATCTCCCAATTCGTTGTTCTCCTTCCCGTCTCGAGCCTCAGAGCTGCTTGAGGCCGAAGCGCATGATGAAGAAGCAGAGCCTGGCGACGACGACGACGGACTCCACCAGCCAAAGCAGGTGGTACACCACCTTCTCGTACAGCACCGCCAGCACACGCGCCCGCGGCCGCCACCGCAGCGCCGCCGGCAACGCCCGCGCACGGAGCTTCCGCTGCGGCGGCGCCGGCGGCAAGGAAGCCTCGCCGCCGCCTTCGCTCCGGCCCCGGCTCCCGGAGTTCTCCTTGCTCCTCTTCCTCCTCGGCATCATCCGCTTGCGCATCCATTCCCCGACCTTGCCCACGCCAGCAGCAGCCATCAGAATTCAAACGATCTCACAGTTGGTTCTTGAAACGAAACGTGTACCGGTGTACGTACGAGTATGACCTTCGTCCTCCTCTGCTCGCCGGAGCCTTTTATGGCGCGAACTTACGCGGTTGGAGAAGTTGACACTGCTATGTCATGCCACTGCCGCCAGAATTTCGAAATTTCGAAGTGTTTACTAGTCAGATGGATGGAGTGGAGGAGACGAAAAATATTTAATTGCCACAAGTCTAGAAGACGATTCAAAGTCAGAGCAACGTCTGGTCAACAAGAGGCCCGAGGCTTGTGAATTTTTTGCCTGCCCGGAAGATTCCGATGCTGCTGCAAGCCTGCAACCGCAAGTAGTGGCTTGGAGAAGGGTATAGGGGTACCTTGGTTTGACAAGTAGTGGTATTATATTTTTGGTTTTGCTCATTATTAGTGTGTGAATCATGATTAAAAAAGAGATGATTTTGCGTGTGATGGCGGCATGGTGGTGAAGTCGTTGGAGGCTGGAGTCAAATTTAGCCGCTCGGTTGATCGGTTCGTCCTGTCTTGATGCAGTCGGAAACCTTCTGTTTGACTCAGGTGACAGCAAGGCTGACGCTAGTAATCTAGGAGTAATCACGCTACAAGTGCATTTGTTTATGGGGTTGTGCCAAGTTGCTTTTGTTCTGCTGGAGGGTTGATTGTTTGTTTCTAGAAAGTCAGAGCTCGTAATGTGCTTCTAAATTTAGGACTCATGATGTGCTTCTCGTACAAGGTGATGCGGCCATGCTCTGTCATATGATTAGGGAATTATGGATGATAGGGCGTCAAAGTAATTTGCTTTGTTTTCTTTCTTTTTTTGGTGTGTTTTGACTCGAAAGTAAACAGTGGTTTCGAGCTTTTGTTACGCGACAGACTGATTGATAGTGACGTCACGGAGCTAGCCTCATCTGTAGTTTTACAATTCCCGTAACTAGTCATACGATCATACCATAAGAGGTGTTAAGTCAGAGGATCTCAATCCAGTAATAACATATTCCTGGAATGGCCTGATTGTCTCAGACTTCCGGTTCGCCCAAATTACTGCATATTACCCGGGGAAACATCATGATATTCAGTGTTGTTATAAGCGGGACTAGCGGGAAAACCGGTGGCAACAACTAAACATTCCCTGATGCCCAACAGGCCAACACTGCAGAAACACAGAGCAAGTGAAATATTGAAATCTTAATAACACATAAACCAATGAATGATCCGTGTCATACACCCAAAGAGCGTCGTGGATCACGAGAATGGTCATTCAAAGAAACCAACACGTACCTATACAGCACAAAAAACTTTGAACAAAAGAACATGAAATCCTTCCTCTAAGAATGCTACTGCTCGACCTAATGCTAGGTTTTTACCTACCCAATATCTCCCTATTAGAACGGGAACCACATCGACGATTAACAGCATCACATCCCACACTGATCAATGATGATGAGTGCTCATGATGAAACATAGGCTTGTAGATTCAAGACTGAGACCTGTCCGATGTCGAGCTGCCAGTTCTTTCTACCTTGTTTGCAAATTCGGTTGAATTTGAACCCTCTGCAATTGACTCGATATCCATACTTCCTGTGCGACTCCTTCGGTTCCTCCGATCCTTTTGGAAAATAAATATGTTAAGCAAAAAAAAAAAAACTTACAGTATACAACAAGGTAGCTTTCAATCATTACCTCCCGGTATGGAACTTCTTCAGACTCAAGCATCCTAACAACCTGGCCCATCTTAGGTCTCTTTTCAGAGTCAGGATCAACACACCGTAACGCAACCAAAAGAGCACGCTTAATAGCCCTAACAGTTGGTCTAACCTCTAGGCTTGGATCAACCACTTCTTCTGCTCTCCGATTGGCCACCATTATTTTGAGCCACTCAACAAGATTGACCTAAAGAAAGAATTTGGTTTTCATCTGAATAAATTTTTTTTTCAAACATATATGTTTTGGAGCAAGGCAGTGCACAAGCATAATGTTCATAAGAAGTTGCTAATACAAACTTTCCAGAAGGTTTTATATGACATAAAACATCGGCATTAGTATTAAAAAGCACAGATATTGCAACAGCAACCAAACAATGCAAATCATGCAACAAAGTAAAATTATATACTACCTCATTGCCAGAGCGGCTATAATCAACAGGCTCCCTTCCTGTCACAGTTTCCAACAAGAGCACACCAAAACTATAAACATCGCTCTTTTCATTCAACATCCCCGTGTTAGCATATTCAGGTGCAACATATCTGAATCAAGAAGAATGGATGAGAAATATTGAACTCCTTGAAGCATGGTGAACAAAGGATGCAAAAGTGTACAAATAATGGCTAGCAAAGAGGAAAATACCCAAATGTTCCCATCACTCTAGTAGTAATGTGGCTTTTATCAGACCCCAAAAGCTTGGCCAATCCAAAGTCAGATACCTTGCCATTAAATTCATCGTCAATCAAGATGTTGCTTGATTTTATATCTCGGTGCACAACTTTTGGTTCTATGGCTTCATGAAGGTAAGCAAGTCTGTGAACCATCGTGATTAGCCCACCAAAAAATCAACAAACATTATCCTAGAACAAGAAACAATATGCATCTTATAAACTGAGAAGCTGATGAAACTTACGCCTTTGCCGTGCCAATAACAACCTTCATGCGATTTTCCCAACTAAAAACACCATGCTGATGCATAGCTCCATGAAGCCATTGCTCTAAGTTACCGTTGTTCACAAACTCATAAACCAACATCCTATAAAAAATCATTGTTATATTGTTGCTGTTATAAAATATTCAAAGAGTTTAACGCACAACTACAGAGTTATAGACAGATGACGACAAACTTCATTAGCACTGTGCTGAAATACCAATGGTTACACATTTCATAAAGAGAAGAATTAACTCACTAAATTGTGAAGGTGCATATACTTGTTGAACCAAAATGGTTCCTACTTCCTAGTATAATATTCTGTCCCAACACAAAGAACTCACAAATCACAACCATAGTTCATTGATTTATGTTCAAAACACCACAAGTTTTACCTCACCATTTTCTCCCTTTTTTCTGCAGTACCAAGCTGGCAGGCTAATAATATCAAGCATGACATTTTTTGGTGAGCTATAGGTTTCTGCGCGGTTGGAACCATGTATCCACATATCGTGGATTCATGGTGGATTTGTGAGGATGAGGAAGCCATATAGGCAATTGTTGTGTGTATAGGATAGATGGAAAATTAGTTGGCCGCATGCAAGAGCAATCTAACAAAGGTTGATATGTTACCAAAGTATCCGGGTCAATGGGACAAGGAATGAGATCGAGGAACACGGGACACTAGTTTTTTTTAGGTTCTAACAAGGAAGGAACGAGAATGTTCCCATGTTCCCGGGATGAGGAACGCGGCATGGTTCCACGTTTCCGGTGAGAGTTGCAGAAGATATGACTAAAAAGCTTAGGAGATACTTCTAGAGTCTAGACAACTCTCAATTCATGTCTCCAGGAGAGCTATGTAGACATGGTAGAATGTAGTGTTCAATCACAAAGGCAATTTGGCTAGATTACTAAAAGGAATGGCCTTTTTTTTTTCAAAATTGTACACCCGAAAAAAAAACATTGGCTGTAGTTAATTTAGTTGATCTGTTGAGGATCATGAGATAGTCCATACAAACTTATAACAGCAGAACCAGATTAGTGCAGCATGAAAAAGTACACACAGAAAACAAGAAAAAGAAAAACATATTTTAATTAGTTGATCTATTGAGGATCATGATATAGTCCATACAAACTTATAACAACTGAGCAAGTGATTCATGCCTGGCACTTCACATACCTATTCACTCCCTCCACACAATAACCCAATAGCCGAACCAAGTTCTTATGCCGGACGTGGCCAATAGCCTCAACCTCCACTCTGAATTCCTTCTCTGCCTGCCCCCTGCAAATCCATGATGCAATGTAATTAAGTAAATGAGTTAGATTGGATACAGAAAAGATCAGAGCAGTAGCTAGCAGCCAATTGTGAGCTCACATATTGTTAAAGATCTTTTTGATAGCAACTTCTGTTCCATTCACTAGACGACCGCGATACACAACTCCATACCCACCCTCTCCAAGCACGTTCTCCCTAGAGAAACGGTTCGTAGCAAGCTCAAGGTCACGCAAAGTAAACCAGTGCCCCCAGCCAAGATGAGAGAACTCAGGGAGGCCAACCAGTGGCGATGCCGACAAGAATGCCGCGGGAGAATACGGCTTCCTACCATGCCCTGAGCTACCATCTTCACCGGAATGCACACTAGCAGCACGGTCAACATTGCAAACTGAGCTCCCCTGGCTCATGTTGTCAGGATCCGAGGACTTGCTCAGTGTCATATGCCCCAGCGTCTTCCCCTGCTCCCGATTTGTGGGCTTGTCTTGAGGCGGAAAGCTAGCCTGCTCGCGTTCATGCATTGTCTGTGCAAGGCTGCGGCCGCCGACCCTGTCGACCGGGATTTCCTTGGAGAAGATGGGGATCTGTGTCTGCCTCAAATTGTCCATTGTTCTCTTCGTCTTGCGACGGGATGCCATCCAAATGCATATCATCAGTAGAATGGCCACTAGAAGGGCAACAACACCGATTGCAATCCAGACCCACAATGTTAGGCCAAGAACCGTCCTCCTCATCTCTGAACTCAAATCACTGGAACCCATTGTAGCACCGAGCTCAATTCTAGTCGAGATTTGGGAAATTCAGTGAGATTGCATCAATGGGGATCCCCTTATTGGCCTCAGCAACAAGTGTGGATGAACTTTTCTCCCTGCAGAATGAAAATGAGGCACTTTAACACATAATTTTGGATGAACTTTTCCCAACAATTCAAGCAACAATTCAAGAGAAACATACAGTATTTCGGGATATAGAATTTGACAGCCAAAAGGAAAAAGAAAAAGATATGATGACTCCCAAAATTCTCTTTCGATTCCAGTCTCATCAGTCATCACACGGGAAGAAAATTAAAGCTTACCTCTTTCGGCAATAGGACCTCCATCCACTCATGACACAAGCAAAGAACCTGGAGCATCAAAAGGGGGAAAAGGAGAAGAAAACTATGAACCAGTGAAAAATTAGGACCAAATCCCACACTTCGTCTCGCCAAGAACCTGAGATCACAGAATGCAGGCAAGATAACAACGTTACCCAGCAAACAAGAACAAGAATCCAACCTGTTCCAGCAATGGCGCTGGAGGTAAACCCCGTCGAGACGAAGAGGGGAGAGAGAGAGAGGAGTGAGTAAAAGGGGTGATGGTGGATGTTGCAGGTGTAGCATTAAAGAAATGGGTGTGCTGGCAATTAAAGAAACGGTCTTGTAGATTGTTGAAACGGTGAAAATGGTCAGGAGGGAGTAGAGAAGGGGCTGGCAGCTGCAGCAGGGGAAAGATCAAAAGATGGAGGGAGAAGGGAAAACAATTTCGCTGGTCTGGCACTGCAGGATAAGGTCAACTGGCAGAATAGAATAACCGCGGGCATAAGCATGATTCGGCTGGCCGAGAGAGTGCAAACTTCCGCTCCTCCCCCACCGAATCCTCTGTTGTTTCGGGTTTTGTTTAATCCGGCGACGAGCTCTGCCGTTTTGCTACTCCTACTTCTTGGCGTATCCCGTGTCACAGCTGTACGTCGCTGCCCATAAAATTCCCCTCCTCGACCTTACCCGGATCCTCTACGGCTGCCTCTCGCTGACACCTCTGCGATCGAAATCAGCCTCTACGGGAGCTCTACTACTGGAGCTCTACAGAGGGAGTTTCGTGCAGCGCTGCAGCCTGTTTGGTTCCATTAGCTTTTTTAGGTTCCTGTCATATTAATGTTTAGACACTAATTAGAAGTATTAAACATAGACTATTAATAAACCCCTCATAACTTTGGACTATTTCGCAAGATGAATGTATTGAGCCTAATCGATCCATATTAGCGAATATAATGCTACAGTAAACATTTGCTAATCGTGGATTAATTAGGCTTAAAAAATTGTCTCGTGAAATAGCCTTCATATATGTAATTAGTTTTATTATCAGTCTATATTTAATACTCATAATTGATGTCCAAATATTCGATGTGACATAAAAAAAAAGTCCATAAATCAAAACAACCTCTTAGACCCGAGTCATGCAGCCCCTTTCTGAATCCGCTGTGACTATCAAGAAATAAATTTGCTAGCGCTAGCACTGTGCCTGCACGATGAAACGAGCGAAATCCGGAACGGGCTCGTGAATCGTGATGTACGAATACTCCACTAGATTGTGAACAACAATTGTCAACAGCATGGCATGATGGCGCGGCAGCAGCATCATGAGACAGGGCCGATGCAGACGATCACGTACCGCCCCCGAAAGCAGGGCCCCAACAGTTGGCGAACGTACACCATCCCGGAGCGGGGACCTGGTCCATGCCCCCCGCCCGCGCGCGCCGTAATAATGCGATGAAAACTGGAAAGGCGCGCGGCGGGACGACAGGGCCAGGCTTGCATGCCACACAGCTAAGCCAAACCCCCAACTCGGCGCCCACCGGTGAGTAGTGACAGCCGCAACCGCCCGCGCCGCGGAAGCGGGCGGGTGCTCCCCCACCTCCCCCAGCCTCGTAGCCTCGCCATCGCGAGGATGGGGTGGAACAGCGACGTACGTACGCGAGGCCGTGGCGAGTGCCGCCCACGGGCGGCCATGCACCGCGGAACGGATCGACCGAACGAGCGGCCGCGCCACGAGCTCCCGAATCATTGGCTCGGGTGGTCCACCGTGTGGGGGTGGCCAGCAGGCCAGGGGCCAGGGGACGGGGAGAACTCTGGACTGGTGGGGCGCGGAACGGGAGGGCGACAACGCGGTTCGGTAGCATGATTAGGATGACGACGCGCCGCTTAAGGTTGGTAGTGCTGGCCAGGCTCGGCACACGGGCTCGGCACGTACGCAGGGGGTGGGTTGGTGGCTGGCTGGCTGGGTGCTTGGGTGCGGCAGTTTGTCTTTGGGTGCGACTCCCTGTCGATTACGCCATTACCGACTTTTTTTTAGCTGCCCCGTTACGACTTACGCTAATGGATAATGTCCCGCAGACCCGCACGTATACTAAGTTACTGATTGCATATGCACTGGATATTTCCTACGCACATGCCATTACCGACTTTTTTTTTTTCGTAAGAGAAAGACTAACGGACAAGAGTTTTTGTCGAAACGAACCCTGACTATGCGCCTCCCCGACTCCGAGCGCTCTTCCACCCGAGCCTATGCCCACACCGCCGCCATTCTCGGGCTCCTCGACGGCGACGGAGACGGCGAGCGGTGCCGGCTTCGACGGTGACGACGACGGCGAGCGGTGCCTGCTTCGACGGTGACGGTGATATCCGACGGCGTTGGCCCGGGGACGGCCAGATCTGGGCCACCATTGCCGGATCTAGCCGTCGTCGTCGCCGTCGAAGCTACCGCCTTGATGGCGGGCGACGGGGGTGGCCAGATCCACCGGCACGGCTTGGTGGGTGGCCAAATCTGGTTGGCCGTGGTGGCGGGACGTGGCTCGACGGGCGGCGGTTCAACTGCGGCGGGTCACTGGCGGTGGCCGGCGAAGGCGGCCTCGACGATGGCTGGAGAGATACAAGGAGGGGGCACCAGATCTGGTACCGATACCTTTGGGTTTCAATCTGGTACCCGAGGTACCAAAAATCTGATACCCTCGGTACCAGACTGGTACCCAGGGGTATCAAAATAATCTGGCACCCAAGGTACCAAAAATCTTGTATCCGGGATATAAAAAATCTGGTACCCCCAATCTATTACCCGTGGTACCGGACGTCCATTCGAACGGACGTCTGTTGGCCAGTAGCGCTCCCGTTACGACTTACTCTAATGCATAATGTCCTGCGGACACGCACATATACTAAGTTGCTAATTGCGTATGCACTGGATATTTCATAGGCACATGATATATAACACATGAGCCTGACTAGCCAACGAACATCCGTTGCAACAAATGTCCGGTACCTATGGTACCAGATTTTTTTGATACCGGGTGTATAAGATTTATTTACCCTAGGGTACCACATTATTTTGGTATCCTGGTACTCTAGGTACCAGACTCCGTACCCACGGGGTACCAGATCAGGTACCCTGAATACCAGACCCGGTACCTCGGGTGCCAGATCTGGTACCCGCTGCGACGCACAGAAAAGTAGGTACCTACCTGTCTTCTTCTACCCCTCCGGCCGTCGCGCCACGCCGCTGTCGCCGGTCGTCGCCCGTCACCCACCGCCGTCCCGTCGCCATAGATCCGGCCGCACCCACTCCCGGTCGCGTCGTCCCCATCGAAGTCAATGCCCAGATCCAGCTGCCCCTAGGCCGCGCCGCCAGATCTAGGCCGTCGTCGCCGTCACTGCCACTCGCCATCATCGTCAGCGGCGCCATCGCCGTCGAAGCCACCGCCACTCGCCATCATCACTATCACTGTCGCCGTCGCCGTCGAAGCCGCCTACGGGGAACCAGGAAGGCATCGTCGTGGGGTACCGCCCGGGCACGGCTCGGTCGGGGGTCCGTAGCGACGGACCTCTGTACCGTAGTCTTTCTCATAACACATATCTGGCCGTGACCGCCCAATACACCGTATGTCTGTCCGTATGCAACAGGTACAAAAAAAATCCGACTGTATGTGATAACGTGAGAACATCGTGGACTCGCCCGACTCGGGCATACACATCCGTGTTAATTTTTTTCCCGAAATACACAAAAATTTATGTTAAGAGAATAAAAGTTGTTTAAAGAACAGAGAGGAGGAATGGATGGAATTTATGCAACCACTATGACGTATGGAGTTACATGCGGATCTTACGTGACTCAGCCCTAGCGGACCGCCAAAGCGTGGCTTCTTGAGCCATCGCCGCCAGCGCCACCCGGCCAATTTTTTTGCCAGTGGTTAAAGATCATGTTGTTTCTCTCTATCCAAATGGCCCAAACGTAGAGTATGACCACTGTGTCGAAGTCGTGACGGTGAGAACTGTTCGCCCTTTTTCATCTCTCGTGGAACTAGGAGTAGAAGGAGGATTCACCGCTTAGGAAGCAGTTTGACAGGCCGTTCACAAAGAGAACTGTTCATAAGAGCTGGAGCGACTCGGGACAAATGATAAGGATGTGATCACATAGAAGTATAACGCAATGCGTCTAGTGCGGAAGCCGGCAGGTCACGACGGCGGAGCCTGTCCGCCATATTCGCGATCGTGGTTCTGCAGACAGCTGGTGGACAATATTACTACTCCGTATGTGTGAGTGTGACGACGAAGCAGAGAGCGGCCGGCCCGACGTATACGCCGTCGCCGCCCTCAGCATCCATCATCCATGGTGCAGCTGCATAGGAGTGTTGGCTGGGCCGGTGGGGTGATGTGCATGCTGGTACCGCTGCACCGGCCGTCTCATCAACTAGCTAGCTTTGCTGCAACCAGGACGGTTTGGTGGTAGCAACGCATGTTATGCCTCGACAGACATTATTGGACCGGCCGGCGCCATGGCTGTCGTCGTAGCTGTTCCTGTTCTCATCACACAAACAAACGGGCACACACCTCCCTATGATGGGGGGCTGTGCTGGGTTGGCAACAGAGCGACACACAAACCACACAGCCCGCAGAATTCATCGGGATCGATATGACGGATCTGTTCTGCGAGTATAATTGGCGATCGGGAATGTACCGATGTACGAGTACGTCTGCAGCCAGCTCATACGGATACGCAATGTCGCTGTCGTGGAGAAAAATGCACATCAAGCCACATGTTCATGATAAATCAACGGCTAGGTTAGCTTGTTGGTATCTGTGTTCTTTTTGTCCTAACGGTTGACGATTTAGATCTCTACCTTTAGGAAGTTAAGTCATATGGTGACTTTATCCTTGATCCATCATTGATTTCTTATCTAATGGAGTATGTTTCTTCATCAATTTTTCTTCAAGTTAAAGTCATATCCAATCTAATTCGTTAGATGAGAAATCAACGATAGATGAAGGGTAAAGTCATCACACGACTTTATCTCTAAAGGTAGAGGAGCTAGATCCGATCTCTAGAGGCATGAAACATCTGTTAATGAGCTTCAATGGTCGAGTCCTCACCTCCACCGGGAAAAAAATCTAGGAATATCAAGCGTTGAAGCTCAAAATTACTGCTGCTTAGTACTCCCTCCAATTTGATAATACTGATATTTCAGATTGTACTAAAGTCAAACTTTAAATACAAATAATTTTAAAAATATTTATTTTAGCAAGATAAAGATCATTTGTATAGATTAATCTTAAAAAATGTCTCAATAAAATCATATATTTCTTGCTATTTCTATATGTATATAATAGAAAAATATAGTCAAAGTTGTTTTTCGAAGACTGTGTCCTTCTCCAAAGCGTCCGTGTACACCAACTAACAAATATCACCAAAAATTCTCAAAATGTTTATACATTTACTTCCAATAGTGTTACACATCTCTGCAAAGTCCCATCTTAAAATTCATTACACATGAAGAGCAATAAAAATGACAAAATTTTAAAAGATTTTTACTCAAAAAGCTGTCAGATTGTTCATCATTTTGTTGTGCCTAAAATACAACGAATTTTAAGATGAAACTTAATAGATATGTATGACCCTACTGTAACTTTGGATGTATATGTATAATTTTTTTTTTAGAATTTTTAGTGATGTTAGTTGTTGTGCACGGAAAGTCTATGTGCATAAGATACGTCCCGCTCGCAGACAGGCCGGAGCTGACCGTGAGCCCATGGCTTGGTGTGGTGGTGAGAGAAGCAAGGGTCTAATTTTCGTGAGTATCCCAAAGATCCCTGAGCATCTTAAAAACAATGTGCTAAAATCTGGCTCTCCAAATGTTTGTTTGGCCACTTCTTTAATTTGGCACTTCAATTTTTCTATGGGCTCTAAAAAACTCTCTATCTGCACTCTTAGCAGCCAGACGTTGTTGAGAACTTGATCGATTCCAGATGGCGTCACCAAAGACCTTGATGTGATGCTCGGTGGCGAGTGGGCAGTGACAATGGCGCTTGGTGGCATGCGACCACCGGCGAAAGTAGGGTTGCGGGTGGGTGGAGGCGGCACTGGTGGTAGGCGGTGGTAACAGTAGGACTCAGTGGAGCGCGGGCGGTGGTAGAGGCAGCGCTTGGTGGTAGGCGGGCGGCTATGACGACAACAACAGCGTTCGGTGGCGAGCATGGGTGTGTGCCACTGCCGGATGTGAAACCAAGCAGCGTGGGAGGTGGCGGTGCAGGGCGTGGCGAGCCTGGTGAGGAATAAGGTGCGCTCGAGTGGCAGAGGCAGTGGGTGGGCCGGCGGCAAAGGCAATGCTTGAGATTCGGCTGGGCGGTGAGAGGTTGTTGACGTAAAATCAGGTTACGTGTACTATGCCCTCCTGGAAGATCTGCTTAGCTCCAGTACGGGTCCTAAATCTTAGAATACGGGCGTGCCAGTCAGTTTGATCCTAGAAATGACAAGATGTTGTGTATTGATCGCCAAGGAGCTGATCGGCTATCAAGCCGATGCGTTGTAGCGCCTCCAGCTGATGTTGATGTTGTTGATCCAGGAGCCGATCGGCTAACAGCCAATCCGATACGCTTCTAGCCGATGTCGATATGATATTGACAACCAATCGGCTATATGTTAGACATAGATCCAAGTAAACAGATAAAAAAATAAGCTCAACAGTAGTATCGGCTACAACCAGGATATAATTAGAAAAAACGATACAATACTTAGATCTAGTCATAAGGTAACTCATCGTCTAACCCTCCGATGTAACATTATGTAAAAACCTACCGACTTAGTATACATAAACCTATTGATAGAAATCCGATAGGTCGGACCCAATCGATGCAGCATAAGATTGAAAGCAATAGGAAAACACTAATTAGTCGATAAATCTACACAAAGTGATGCATAAACCAACAACAACATATCTAGAGAATCACCAACTTAGCTAGAACATCAGACCTAACCGACTAAGTCCTAACCAAGCCGATAAAACCCTAAGCAATGATACCGCTAGAGATAGAATCAATAGATCCGATAGGCAACGCTTGCGTCAGTTGGATCGATATATCAGACCTAACTGAGAAAGTATCAATCGTCGCCGATACAAGCGTAGTCAACGGAACTTATTTCTTTGTCGGAGGTCGGACCTAACCGATGCAGCCCAACTTGGTAGCAAGACCCTAAACTCGACTTCTTTTTAGGGGTTTAGACCTAACAGATGCAGCTTCGAGCCAAAGCGAGAACCCGTCGAGTAGGTTGTAAGGTGACGATGCGGCGAAATTGTATTCATAGAGAGATAGTCCGTACAAGGACCCTTGGCATACAATTTATACCCTTGGGTCAACTGAGTCCTAATAGGACACGACTCAATAGGCTTGCTATATGCATCTGTTACAGGAAAGGAAACTAACAAACCTAAACTTACATAATTATGAGATTGGCTTTCCTTAGACTCCTTCCTAATTACATAAGAAAAATAACTAGCACATGCCTAATTAATAGATAGAATTGAATTGACATCCGCGGTCATCACGATTCCTTCCTTAATTCGATCTGTTTTGGATAATCTTTCATCAACTCTTCGCTTGACCGAATGTAGTATAAAATCGTCCAAATTTTGGTGTCAACAAAGGTCTAGATGTAGATGAAAACGATAATTTTCATACGAGGGTGGAATTTTCGTGCGGGGTTCACCTATGGCCGTCCCGCTAGTCGGATGACCATTTTTTGGAGGTGTTTTTTTTTCCCATATATCTATTATCTTAATAAAATATAGAAAAACGAGCATCCACGTTTGTTCCGGTAGACTAGAAATTTCCACATTAATTGAAGAAAAGGAAAATAGAGTCCATACAGACATATAATCTAATTTTAGAATTAAATAATATGGAATATTAAAAGAAGACTCTAGAGTCCATATAGAAATATAATTTAGAAAAAAACCTGAAACTGATAACTGAAAATAATGAATATTGAAAGAAAAGTTGAGAGTACATATAGAAATACAATCTAACTTCGGAATTAAAAATACTGAATACTAAAATGAGACTGTAGAGTCCATGTAGAAATACAATTTTGGAAAAAAAATTGAAATTCAGAATTAAAAAATAAGAAATGTTGGTAAAAATGTATAGAGACCTTATTGAAATACAATCTAATTTTGACATAAAAAATTATGGAATATTAAAAGGATATTCTAGATTCCATATAGAAATAATTTTTAGAAAAACTAAAATTTAGAACTAAAAATAAGGAATATTGGAAGAAAACCATATAGATGATATAGAAATACAATCGAATTTTGGAATTAAATAATGTGGAACATTACAATGAGACTCTGGAGTCCACGTAAATAAAATTTAGAAAAAACTAAAATTCAGAATTAAAAATAAGGAATATTAGAAAAAATAGTATATAGTCCATATATAAATTCAATATAATTTTGGAATTGAAAAATATGTTTTAAAAAGGAGACTTTAGAGTCCATATAGAAATAAAAATTAGAAAATAAACCAAAATCCAGAATTAAAAATAAGGAATATTGGAAGAAAACTATATAGCTCATATAGAAACACAATCTAATTTTGGAATTAAGGCTAATATTCGTAGAAATTATGATAATAACTTAATGTATTTTTACACAAAATAAATCTAATAGCAGAAGCATATATAAAAGTTAAAATTAAACGTAGCCGCTCAAACGGCGCGGGCCATGCAAATTTACTAGAATTTGATATAAAAAGGCATATAGCTATACTCGATTACTCGTGGAGATGGCCGTCAAGTTTCCCATATGGGCCTTTGGCTGGGCAGGGCTTCAGTAAAAATGGGCTTGATTTTGAGCTTCTTTAGCTAGTTGGGCTTTCTGCTGAAACGGCCTTTGCGCCGTTCTGCCGGGTGTGTAGTGTGTACAAAAGAAAACCCATTCATTGTTTTTCTTCATTTATTGACGTGTCCATTTTGCGTCATAACTCATAACGTTACACCATGCAGTTTGAGCAAAAGGCGCGTGAATAAGGAAATAAATTTATCTCATAGTTTTCTAAGTACAACAGTGGAATCTGTAATATAAACATCTCCTGCTGCCGCTAGAACTGGGACGGCACTATAGAAGCTAACTGCATCACCATGCTTCCGAGTTTACACTAAAAACAGATGGGGCACCTCAGCTTTGCCGAGCAGCTAGCTAGCGTACGTTGCGTATTGCTTCCGGGGAGGTGTTCGTCACGAATTAATCTGTTGCGTGCATGTCTCAGCACCCAAATCGCGCGGCGCCACCTCTCCCAACTCTTGTACTGCAACGGCTGTAGAGAATTTCGCCACCCTGAAATTGATGTACGCGTCTTCGATCATGTCGACATGCTCAGAGACATCGCCGCGATCAGGACGCAGGCGATCGCAACCGCCGTCGCCATGCCGTTGGCCGTCGTCGGGGCGGCGCCGACGTCACTGTAATCTGGAGGGGAGTTCGATGACCCGAAGCCAGGAGGGGACAGGGACCCGTAGTCTGGAGGAGTCGTTGATCCACCGTAGATCGGCGTTCCGGTGTCCGGCGTGGTCGGCGTCGGTGTCATCGGGGTGGTCGGCGTCGGCGTCATTGGGGTTGCCGGTGGCAGCGTGGTCGGGGACGGCGGGGGCAACATGTTCTGACCGCCACCGCTGCCGTTCCATTCCAGAGTGAAAAATGCAGTCATTGTTGCAGAAGAAAAAGAAAACTTTTTTCTGTCGAATTTTGTTTGAGTTGGCACGAAATCTTACCTTGAAGCTGGATACTGGCACGACCCTGAACCTGCGTGATTGAAAGATGAGCCGATACGTCAGCAAGATGTAACAAACATATATAGATGCGTGCGTTGCGAATCGGGACACTGATGAAGTGGATGATCTTACTCGGATCAGTGTTGGTGATGGTGGCCGTGCCGCCGAAGTCGCAGCTGGTGGGGACGGGATTCTTCTGGTAGTAGCTGTTGAAGGCGTAGGAGGCGTGGTCGTGGACGGTGTCCGGGTTGAAGCAGCTCCCGCCGGCCTGGATCGCCGAGCAGTCGGCGCCGTACCCGCAGGCGTAGTCGAGCGCCACCTGCAGAGCCGTCGGGCTCGCGCTCTGGCTCGCCACGCACCACGTTCCTCCGGCGCCGCCGCCGCCTGCGGTCGCGAGGGATGGGAATGTCGAGGACGAGCCCATCGGCGTCGTGCTTGGCGAGGTGGAGGCGGACATGGGCGTGGTGACCGTGGGGTACGACGGCTTCGCCACCGACACGGTGGTCAGCCCCCTGCGCGTGCTCGCGCCATGAGGTGATGGATCGGCTGCTTCTGCTCTATGCCGCTCTGCTCCTGTCGCGATCATGCGAAATGGGTAAGGTGAAAATATTTGTATGGCATGTTTTTACAGGTCAAGACACAAATTTTGAAGAACATCATCTTGTTTTGCATGGCATGTACGAATATCTTCTGTATTCTGTTTGGAAACAATAAAATTCTTCAGTAAAAGGCGTCTTCATACTGAAGTACACCACCAGGCAAGAAGAACAACATAAGTGGTGCAACCTAACATCACCATCAAATTTGATCAAGGTCGCCACGGTCGATACAGAACATTCCAGAAAGTATAAGCCGAAAGACTAAGCATTAACATACTTCTTAATGCGCAATATTTAGAAAAGGTACAAACCATAGATTGAACATCAGCGATATTCCAACAACTCACCACCACAGAAGGCAAGAAGAAGAACAAGGAAGGGCAAGTAACCCATTTCCAATTCCAAACAAGGTAGCACACCAGCAGGGCCTGGCCTGACGATCTGACTGACCTGACGGCGAAGTGTAAAGTAGGGCCTTGCTTTCCCTGCGGCGATGGCGTATATATACATGACGCGAGAAGGGCCGAATCACAGGTTCCTTGGGCGACAGGGAGAGAGGGAATAAGAGGAAACTTGGAAGGGGAGTCCGGGACCTTTGCAGGAGCACGCAAGAGGGAGCCTCAGAAAAATGGCAAAGAAATGCGCGGGGGAAAGTAAAAAGCTTTGGTCGATCAGGGTGGGGAGATCTAGCCGGGGAGGAAAAGCAGCTGGGCGCGAGAGGAGTTAGTACTACTTTGGAGGTGAAAGAATTCTTCATGTCGGCCGCGTTCATCCGAGCAATCGTGCCCATGATGGCGATGGGCGCATCGGGATCGCGGCGAATATTTGGCTTTGCTGGTTTTTATATGCTTAGGTGCTGTACGAGGTTCAGATAAATATGTAGCGTATGGGTATCCCACAGTCGTAGTTTGAAATGGTTGGTAATTTTTGACTTGGTTTTTGTATTTATTTCGGCTCTCAAATCGTGGCTTTGGGTTAGGATCCACCTTAATGATGGAATGATGATTATATTCGAGATGGCTAATAATTTTTGAGCAAAAGGTAATGCAGAACATTGGATTTTAGAAGTATCAACTCAATATGAGCTTCAAAATTGTTTACTTTCATTGTATTAAGTTGGCGCCTTTGTAGATTGTCATCATTATTTCTCCAAAGATATGAGTAGCGGGGTTAAAACTTAAAATAGATTACATGACCCTTTCTTTTGAGATGTTAACCAATCACCTCTTGCAAAACAGAAAAGGTACATAGAGTTGAGGTAAACCGACAAAGTTGTAGAATTTAGTAATCAAAGATATCAAAGTTAACACACATTAAAAATCTTTGGCATATAAAACAAATGTGGCGTAAAGTGGAGAGAAAATTAACCTCATACTGATTAAATAAAAGTTAGCTAGGCATGTGTTTCTTTCACATAAAGCCTTCCTTCAATAGTTTCATTTACCACGCCCTCTAGATCGCCATGGTTGTGTTACAAGTTTGTGAGATACTTGTAACAAATTCCTTCGATGAGGGAGGAGGCAAGGCTTTTTATTTTGTCATGCAAACAAATCCGTCCCAAAAAAAACGACGCTAAATTTTGTTTTATTGCACTAGTCATAGCTTATTAAGAGTTGATGCAATTAACTCAAAATTAAAAAAAAAATCAAAGTCATATATATTGCTATCTATCGATTTTTAATTTATTCCCCAAGATGGCATATGCTTGCTACTACTTTAGGGCCGTGTTCATTTGGTATGGTTGTCATTTGTAATAGTAGTGCACACAAAATCAGAAACATCATTAGCGCATAATTAATTGAGTATTAGCTATTTTAAACTTAAAAAATAGATGAGTTTGATTTTTATAAACAATTTTTGTGTAGAAAATTTTTGAAAAAAACACATCGTTTAGCAGTTTGGGAAGGATGCCTGAGTAGAAAAACATTGTTTTTTTAAGTAAATAGCTACATCCGAGCACACCCTAGTTGTAGATGCACGGGCTCCAACAACAAGCCAACACAATAGTGCTAGGTGTCTTGCTTTGGCCCTACAACCACGTCTACCAAACATGCTATTTCTATTCTTATTGTTAAGTTTCATGTACCGATCAATTTAATCCAAAAGTCTAAGTTGATAAAAAAAGATGGTAATTTACTTTATACACTCCAATACTATTCTCACGTGAGACACCCTCAAGTCTCATGTGTGGAATATTGGAAGAATAAAGTCTAAATTACCCACCTCAACTATAGAGCCAGTTCAAATTACCCCATAAACTTGAAAATCAGACCTTTCTTGCCCCCAAACTTTTAAAACCGGACGGAAAATACCCTTGAGTACTGTTTTAGACAATTTAGACTAGGTTTGACAGACGTGGCAATCCAATCAACAACTAAGGGTGAAAAGAAAAAATGATAGGCACACATGTCAACACTTATCCACCCTCTCCCCCTCCTTCCTTTTCCCATCTTTCTCTCTCTCTCCCCTTTTCTCACTGCAGCGGAGGTGCGGCGACGAGGCGGCTGCAGCGGTGGCGGGGAGGTGGCTGCGACGGTGGCAGGGAGGCGGCAAGGTTGCCGATGAGCCCATCATTGCCTCCTTGCCACCTCCATGCCACCGACCAAATGCACTTGTCGAGAGCGAGAACCCGCTGCACTACACCCCGATTCCCACCGCTGCCACCTGGAATGCGTCGTGCAATGCCACGTACATGGGCAGCTAACGTGACGGCGGTCTACCGTGACATGGTGGGCCTGAATGGGGATGTCCTGTCACAGGACAGTTCGAGAATCTATGGCCGAATCAGCGGGTGATCTGGGTGGGGAACGAAAGCCTGACGCGGCCAAGGCCAAGGAGCCCCACCGCCATGACGAAAAGACCCTTGTTGTTGTGGCTGCACCCGACTCCAAGGGAGAGGAGATTCTCAACATGGGTGGAGGAAGCCCACTAATATTTTACTGACATGCAGAACCCACTAATATTTTACTGTTTTTTAGCTGATTGGACTAACGTGTCAGTCAAAACCACCCAAAACCCTATCCGAGGGTGTTTTATGTTTGGTTTTCGAAAGTTTGGGTTGAAGAATGTCTGTTTTTTTTAGTTTAGGGGGTAATTTATATTGATTTAACAATTGAGGGGGTAATTCGGACTTTACCTATGTTGGAATAATTGCGTGTCAGCTAGGATCAAATTTGAAATCTCTTACTCTATTACCATATTAATCATGCACTGACTAGTTCAACCAAAAAGCCTAAGCTGATAGTAAAATAGGTGTAATTCATTTTATACTCCAACATTTACAAATAAGTAGCAACGGTAGTATGTCCTAGACCGGTCTTCCTCGCTCAAAAGAGAGCACCCTAGATCTATATGCGGTTGTTTACACTTTTAAGTGTTTTAGCCAATGATTATGTTGTGTACATGCAGATGGGCGAATCTTTTTTCAGTTTTCATGATACAAATATTATGTTTTTAAGTTGAAATTGCATGACGATGAGAATGTACTGGTGGAGGCGGTGATGCTTAAAACTCCAACTTTCCACAAATGCACTGCTTTTACTGTAACCATGGAACTTCAATTATACACACAGGAAAAGGCTCACCTGGAGGGTAGAGCTCTTCTCAATTTTCACGCATCGGTTATCTCTGCAAGATGCTGTTCGCTGCCCTTTTTGCCTTTTTGCTGTTCCCACACAGCTGCAGTCTGCACAAATCATGGCTAAAGCGCTGAGATTAAGCTTTCTGTTTGTCGATCCTATGCACTGGACTGTGTGCCAGTATAGCTCCAGTGCTTGGCTGAGTGAAGACCATGGTGGACAAGGCACCTAGTCATCTGTCTACTCTTCGCCAGTTTGGAATGTTTTTTCTGAGCTTTTGGGGTGATACAATTGATGTATGGAAAGCGATGGTGTGGCTCATTTTGGTTCGGTTTCCAGTAGATAGATAGATTCCACTCAAATTTTGACTCTCAAGTTTTCAGATCCACATCAAAGGCCTTTTCTAGTATGGAACTTCTTTGAAGGCCCAGAATGCTATCAGAGGTTTGGGCCCATATATAGCCCAACAACGGCTCGCGATACAAAATGGTTCTCTTTTCTTAAGTCTCGACATTGAAGAAACCTGGTACGCCGACAACGACACGTCTGCATATACAACGATCACTAGCGTTGCTAGTTAGGAATATTTGCTGACATTAAAGAAACAAGAGACAAACATCATTGTAACGGTTAACTGATGAGGGTGGGATAAAAAAGAAAAGTTAATTTTAGGGTATTCTTATGGAACCCAATACTAAGAACCAATACTAAGAAGTAGTATATATAGAGTATATTCGTTAATTTGAGTGGTTATTATACTAATTGTTTTATTAACTTAAGAAATTATCCACCACACCATGGATTTTAAATTTGAAATTCACGATATTTAACATCTTGCATAATGAGGTCACACAGTTAAGACCATCCTTTATATACAAATGCTATATACTATTGCGTACTATAGGTGTATACTATTGTATATTAATCACCAGTGTAATTTAATCTCGACCGTTTATTTACTAGTATAATTGACTAGTATACATTAGTATTGGGTACCGTAAATAAGCCGTCGTAAATAAGCCCTAATTTTATGGGTTAATAGTACTATGTGTTTGAGGCTATATTGGACTCTATCTTTAAACATGCATACTAACTGTGGATTTTTAGGATATATGTTCAATTTGTTGTCTATCTAATTATCTATCAACTCCATCCGTTTGTACATATGTTAATAACTTCAGGCTTTAAATTTTGTCGTTCTATTGTTTGCTCCAACATTGAATCAGCTCACTCTGCAGCTTATGTGATGAGACGATATTATAACTTCTTGCGCAACGTAGAGTAACAAGGTGAATATGACAAATGGTTGCTACATGGGCAAACGCCGACCTGCAAACCAATCAATGGGAGGAAATGAGCCGGAGGAATGGTGGACTGAACTAGCTGCACATGCGCCAAGAGCACCAAAGAGCCTGATCCGCTCACTTATTCTTCTATTTACCTAGTGAATCTGAAAAAAAAGGGTCTGTTTGGTTTAAAGCCCTACCAAAATACTGATAGTGCTAAACCTTAGGCAATATTTTGCACTACCAAATATTTGGTAGAGGATGACTATCTTAACTCTATTGATTTGGACACAAATTGGCTTCAATCCATATGACTACCAAATACTATTTAAAGTTGCCAAATCATTGATAGGGCACAATTTGGTATCAAACCAAACTGGCCCTAAGCGTTAGGGTATTCGAACGCACAACAACCACAACGCTGGTCATCATTTTGGCCAAAATAAAGAGGTGGGCAGAGGTTGGTGCTTAGCTGGAGCAAAAGACCTAAAAGAGTTTTAAACGCCACGAGAGTACACTTACTTTGTACATATCCTCGTAAATACTCTTGTAAGTATTTTTTTCACTCGTACTTATCAATAGATTATAGATAAAAGATAGATATTCTTCACTATTATTGGAAGAAAAAGAATATAGCTCTACTTTGAGAGAGATCAACATTTCATCAAAAAGTCTGAAATATATGACATATATTTAGACGATACCCACAATGCACATATTATTTTTGCCCATACTAATATCTCAAAAGTATATACTGATTCATCTTTGTTATATTCATCAATTGAATGAAATCATCAAAAACTCATCCACTTTGTTGCTGGCGTGTGGCTTACCAACGGTGATGGTGAAGACGGCACTTCATTAAGGATAGGGGGATTGGAGGTGGAAGAATGAAGATCCAATCCCCCCAACCTCGGGCCAATTAGAAGGAAAGGTCCTCCCCCGCTTCACAGGGAGCTGTAGGCGACGGTGACTGAACAATGTGCTAATGGTCATAGTACGGCGGCATGAGGTGGCAGTGACACACCTTGACTATGAGAAAGGAACAGGGCATGAGTTGTGTCAGCGGTAGGGAAACTATGAGGTGGGGTGGTATTGACAGTTTTGGTGATGAGAGCCTCCAATGATGAGGAGAGAGGCGGGGCAAGCATGGGTTCTTTCTCATGTTTAAGAAAATTATAAGATGCCCGATTTGGTGAAGATGGGGGAGAAGGAATGGTAGCTAGCTACAATAAAGGGATATTATGATGACCGTTACCGGCTCTTGCATCGGATCGGTAAAGAGACGAAGGCAATGCAATTTGCAACAAGAACGGGAGAGAGAGGTGAGAGCTATTGATGCATTGAGTGAACATGTGAGAATGCAGTATATGGTTAGCTAGGGTTAATTGCTTGCTGAAATATCTGGTTTGACATTTAGGAGGAAATCAATTGTCTGATTAGTATATAATCTCGTTACAGTTTTGACTATTCCCTCTATTTTAAAATACAGTTATCTTTGTAGTTTGTGCTATATTTTAAGACAAAAGTGCTATATTTTAAGACAAAAGGACTAGTACCACCTAAAAACAGTACATGTATAATTTGTTTTCTGCATAATCAAAGAAATAAACCACAATCATAATAAAGGGCTGAGAAAATAGTGTGAGTGGGAACATCAGGTACTACTGATTGGGGGTGCTGTTATACATATGACTCGTATGTACGGCCAGGATCTGACTCCTCTCATCAGACTAATAATCTTGCACAGATAACTTTAATGTGGGCTCACGTTTTTCATATTTCTATCATGGTCGTAGACTTGTAGACGCTACCTCCGTTCCAAAATACTTATCGTTAGCTTTTGTTTCGTAACGTTTGACTATTCGTCTTATTCAAAAAATTATGAAATTATTATTTATTTTATTTGTGATTTGCTTTATTATCAAAAGTATTTTAGGCGTGTCTTGTCTTTTTTATATTTGCAATATTTTTTTTTGAATAAGACGGATGATCAAACGTTACAAAACCCAAAATGTCATCTATTTTGGGATAGAAGTAGTAGGTCGAATGCATCTATTGTACCGTATAGTCATTCTCATTGATCAGTTTCGCATCTTGGGAAACTCTTTTAAACTCTCGAGGGGACATCCTCTCTATTTCCAACACGTCATTCAAATGGTTATGAAAATTTATTTTTTATGTCATAACAAAAATAACAAATTTAACCGTGAGTTCACGTATACTAGTTTTAGTTAAATTTGTATATGTTGAATCTTAACCTGTGTACTATTTGTTTATTGATTTATTACAAATATACCTATCTTGCTAATTTCTTTTAAAAAATAAAATTATTTAGATGACATGTGACAACAGGGGATATCCACCCTCGTGCATCTCACGGTCGTCGGAGGACTTAAGGAGTAAGACAGGGTTTAGATTAAAAAAAATTATCAAAAATGTCACATCAATGTTTATACACACATTTAAAGTATTAAACGTAGACTAATAACAAAACAAATTACATATTCTGACTGTACATTGCGAGACGAATCCTTTGAGCCTAATTAAGCCGTCATTAGCACATATTGGTTACTGTAGCACTTATGGCTAATCATGACGTAATTAGGCTTAAAAGATTCGTCTCACAGTGTGCAGTCGAAATATGTAATTTGTTTTGTTATTAGTCTACGTTTAATACTTCAAATATGTGTCAAATATTAATGTGACATTTTTGGCCAATTTTTTTAATCTAAACACGGCCTAATATTACCACGCCGTGACTATACTGTAGCAGCTGTAGGAGACCCCCACAGCATGTACGTTGCTTGTACCCAAAACTCCTCTTCCCATTTCATCATGGGCGGAGCCACGTGTGGGGCACCTTGGGCTTGGGCTCCATACATGGCAAGAAGATCACAAAGGAAAATTCAAATTTTAATTAAAATTCGTTTAAAAATTTAGTATTGCAAAGGTTGGATCTTAGGTGTGACAAATTTCTGTCTCCGCCGCTGCGTTTCATGAACAGGCCCTCATATCTTAACGTCACAAGGATCGTAACGAAACGGGATAGTAATGAAGTACTCCTAATGAATACACAACAGTGTGCGAGTGTGACCGTGTAGTCTTCGAGCCTTTAACGACCGCGACTACATCAGCTATTCCTATCAGCCAGCTACATGCAACGACGGGAAAGCCCAACATCCCGTTGAGATCAGGCATTCAGGCCGGGTGACTAGCCCATCGGAGAGGCGGCTCACCAATGTTTTGACAAACCTGTACAAGGACGTTGAAACAGAGACAGAGACAGCATGGGAAGGAATTAGGTGTCATGCCGGATAACCTACAGGATGAGGATGTGAAAGGGAAGAAACCGATGTTCACCGAAAAGATTAGACTAAATGTGATTCCTACGGTGCATCAGCTGGAAAGGTGGTCTCCCCCAGCCGAAGGACATGAAAAAATAAACGTTGATGCCAGTTTCCATGCTGATACGGACGAATCAACGGCGGGAGTCATCATCAGAGATTGAGAGGCCTTGTTCTTCTCGCTGCTGCGAAGAAAATGCCGAAGTGCAATTCAGCAACTGAAGCAGAGGCATCGGCTTGCCTATTTGGGTTGCGTTTGGCAGTTCAATGGATACATATGCCGGTGATTTTGGAAACAGATTGTGCTGAAGTGGTGAAAGCGTTAAAGAACCAGTTGCCATCCAGGTCCCAATAGGATGCAACGATCTCTGAAGTAAAAGGAGCAATCCAGTGTTCCCATTGTGTGCAGGTGCACCATATTGGGAGAGAAGCAAACAAAATAGCTCATGTATTAGCGCAGTCAGCTGTTAGATCAGGCTCTTCGTCGGAGTGGCGCTTGTGCGCTTCGGCTAAAATTGCCGATCTGTTATCACCGAATATAATCCTGACTTTGCTAGCTAATACAATTCTCTCCTGATTTTAAAAAAAAAAAGGTGTACGAAATATCTATGAACTAGTAGGAGTATTATTCAATCCAAACATCTATTTCAGCAGATTTCACTGCCGAATTAGGTAATTTCCTTTACACATGACCAAAGAGAAGCAACACACTCCTTTTACATCCACGCATATTACAGTGACTAATTTGGACAACTTTGTTACAGAGCATGCAAAGTGTGCGTAAACAGAGCAACCCCGACGGTGCATTCGCGCCCCTTACTACTTGGCGACCACACCGTCGTTGCCGGCGAGCATCATGTACTTGTCGCGGCGAGTCAGCCCGGTGCACTCGTACCCGAGCGCCTCGCCGAGCCGCCGCTGCACCCAGTTCGCCACCTCGGCGCCGGCCCTGCCCCCGGCGCGCGTCCACTCGCGTGGCACGGCGCCCAAGAAGTCCACCCGGTACGACGGCTGCGGGTTGGCGAAGAACACCACGGGGTCCAGCCACTTGTGCCCGCTCGCCGTCGTGCCGTACAGCCACGTCACCTGCGCGTCCAGCGCCACGGGCTCCATGTCGTCGGCGAGCTCCGCGAACAGCGGGCTGAACCGCAGCAGGTACGGCTCGCGGCAGGTGGTGCCCTCGGGGCACACGGCGAGGTCGCCGTGCGCAAGAAGCCGGGACATCGTCTCGGCGTCGCGCGCCCGGTCCCGCGTCAGCCGCACCGTCTTGATGGGCGCGATCGCCTCGGACATCCGGCTCAGGCTGTACGTCACGGCCGGCACGGGCTTCTGCAGCGCGGCGGTGAGCATGATCGGGTCGACAAGCGTCCGGTGCGTGCACACGTACAGGACGCCCCTGTGCTTGGCGCCGGGTTCCGGGGCGCGGAGGCCCGACGTGCGGAAGCGCACGCCGAAGAGAGCGCCGGCACTGAAGCTGACCTTGTAAGGGAGCAGGATGCCGATGGAGATGCGGATGATGGAGAGGATGACACCGAGCGGGAGGAAGAGGAAGAAGGCAAGAACCGCGGAGGGGCTCGGGAGGAAGGCAAGGCGACCGTCGTGGAAGATGAGCGGCCTCGGGTACCTGTCCCGCGGCAGCCAGGCGTTCTTGGTGCTCTCCCTGTTCACGAAGTAAACTTCCTGCAGGAATCAAGCCACGTGTGTGCTAACTGGTAAGTACTCTGTAAGACATAGGAGTAATTATTTCCTTATTACTACTGTATGATGTCAATAAAGTTTTTATTATCTACAAAAAAATTATGGAATGCTTATGCTGATCATAGTCAA
Organism: Leersia perrieri; assembly: GCA_000325765.3. NCBI lineage: Eukaryota > Viridiplantae > Streptophyta > Magnoliopsida > Poales > Poaceae > Leersia > Leersia perrieri. The sequence goes on along the minus strand of CM002476.1, from coordinate 18,076,011 downwards.
AATGAGAAAATATCTATCAGGAATAAAGTACGAAATGTCTTTGATGATCAGAGTCAAAATAAGAAAATAATTTCCAAAATTACTATTTTATAAAAGCCCATTAAGAGAAAAACCATAGGATTACTGGATAGATTTATCTTTAATCCAAAGGACCGCATAGAAAAAATTTATATGGGGCTGAATTTTTAAGAACCCGTTGTTACACAGGAGACTGGCTATAACACATTCACTATGAAATGCATGTTGCCATCCTCATTCTATGGTCGCAAATTATTTTTGCGATGCTCTAGTGTTGCTTCAGCTTTTGAGCACTTTGATTGATAGGAACACATAATTAATTTGACAAAAACGTCGTTATCTTAGTCATTAGTGCTTATTAATAAAACAATTGTACATATACTGTTGGGAACAATAGTCCAGTACACAAGCTGATGGGGGTATATTTTCTTTTAAAAATTTATTTATTATCCACTTGGGGATCGATCTTTTGAAAAGCTTTATGTGTTGACATAATTACCGGTTTAATTATTACTCCCCTTTCATAACATAAGATGTTTAGAATATATTTTGCGCATAAAATAAGTTTTACTTTGCACTGAGTCAACGTAAAGATAATTTATTAAATTATAGAATTTTTACTGAATTTTAAAATCTAAAACCAACTTCACAAAATATAGCTTAAATTCAGAATATTTTTTAAGCTCCACTCCTATATCTTACAAATTTTCTTTTTATTATATGATAGATTCCGGTGCAAGGTAAAATTTATTTTGACGCACCCCGGTGGAAGGTGAAAGTATATACTAAGTCCGGTGCAGAGTGAAACAAAATATGGTTAAAAGTGCAATTTACTCTATACCTATTTAAAGACAAAACTCAAAATTTCTATGCAAAATTTCATATGTTTATTGATGATTTTTTTACAAACCTGAAAACATGCTTTTAGAAAAGCAAGTCATCTCATTACAGATCCAACAAGATCCTATCTGGTAGGAGTAATCACGAAGGGACCAAGATCATTCAGATATGACATAGCTTGATTTAATTTCTAGTATATATATGAGAGATTTATCAATATTGGAATTCAATGATCCTTTTATATATGCATATACAACTGTTACTATGGTGTCTTAGAATTACTATGGTATCTTTTACAACTGTTGAATATAAAAGATAAATTCAGTTATTATAAGATCGACAAAACTGTGTACAATGCTATAAATGCAAGAGCCCTGACAATTTGCAATTCGACTTCGATGATAAATGCAATACAGAAATGAAATTAATTAAACATGAGGGCAAGATACATGCCCCCTTCATTTTCAAATATACTTATTAGCCCTGACAATTTGCAATTCGACTTCGATAATAACTATTAATTTAGATTATGATGTGTTTCATGGCCATATAGACGATGAAAATTATTGCTGGAATTAGAGTGGTTAAAATAAGAATAGCACCGAGTATTTGAAATTGGTAACGGTAGATCATCACCATTTTAACCGTACATTTAGGGTGTGTTTAGTTAAAAAAATTTTGGCAAAAATATCACATCAATATTTGGATACACATTTGAAGTATTAAATATAGACTAATAACAAAACAAATTATATATTCGGGTTGTAAACGCGAGACGAATCTTTTGAGCCTAATTACGTCATGATTAGTCATAATTGCTACATTAACGAACATGTCCTAATGACGGATTAATTAGGCTCAAAAACTTCGTCTCGCAGTGTACAGTCCAAATATATAATTTGTTTTGTTATCAATGTATATTTAATAATTCAAATATGTGTTCAAATATTGATGTGACATGTTTGAAGTCTCAAAATTTGGAACTAAACATGGCCTTAGGGCCTTTACAGTCGACCGACGTGGAGCGTTCCCCTGGCCCACCACATCGGCCGACAGGCTCCACGTTGGTCGTAGACCGGCTCCTGCACGGGGGCTCGCTTCCCTCAGAAGAAACAGGTGCTTCGTCAGAGAATCGCAGGAGCGAGGGCATGGGAGGGCGAGCGACGATGACTGTGGAGGTCGTGGCTTCGATGCGGGGGTCTTGTGGCGAGGCGATTCCCAGCCCTGCCCCTGGCTTCGACGCCATATAGCTGTTTTGGTGAGGGAAAATTTCACCATTCCCGCGAGATCCATGGTGCTTGGAGCTGCAGTTGTTGGAGCCAGATCTCGCCGCCGCTCCACTCCATCGACGAGCTGCGAAGACAGGTTAGTCCCAGAAACAAATCGAGCTCGCCCACTTGCTAAGTCCGATTTTATTGCGCCGGTGATGTGTGGATTTGGTTTGGAATGACTATTTAGAAAAGGGAAATTTTGTGTGTAGGGTTTGATGGATCCGACGGCAGGCGGGGCTGGGGCGGCCCACGCAGCACCAACAGCCGCCGGGATGAGATCAAATCCGCCACTCCACGAACTACGACCCGATCCGGCGTCGGCCGCCCCCGATCCAGTGCTTGAGACGTTCTTCTCCGACCCTGATGAAGCCGCCAAAAGCAACGAAGGAAGGACGGCCTTGAGACCATCTTCTCCAGCCGCCCAGCTCCATCCGCCTTGCGCCCTTGACACCATTGACCTCCCCTTGTCGCCGCCCCCATCAAGCTTCGTCTTCACCACACCGCTCCTCGGCAGCATCGCGACCGGTGGAGAACGGTCGCCGGAGGACACGGAGGGGAACGGAAGCTAAAGGGCCCCTAGCGGAGAAGCAGAGAGAAGATTGGGGTTTTCCCGGCTAGCCGAACGGGAGAGAAGACCTAGTGCCGTCTCCCGTTTGTGAGGGCAATCACGGAATTACGCATGGGCCAGGGTCACTATAGATTTTCATCCACTGTGGGCTTCGGTATCTCATTTCAGTATCTATGGACCCAATAGAGTCGACGGGCTTCGTTTCCTCACAGCTCCCTCAGCCCGTAAATTTCATAGAGCTACCGGTTGCCATAGCTTCGACTGTAAAGTTCCTTAGAACTTTCGTCCTTTGTCAGGGACTGTACCGCTAGTCAATCCATCGGAAACAGAGAGAGGAGAGAGGTAGAGGGATCTAATTTATGGACTGTAATCACTCATGTCGGACGAGCTCCTTTTGGGGTTTATCCCAGCCACACATTCCGGACGTCCTACGCATGCACTGCAGTGTTGCACTTGCTCATAGCCACATAGTCAAAACGCCCCACATGGCCGGATGACCACATCTATATGTAGAAGTAAAAAGGATCGTGCCACTAGGACGACTACTATACCCCGTGGCCATTACTCGTCGTGCACCTTCGCCGTGCAGGATAGACGAAGATCATTAAGACCCATAAATGCACCAGTGGAGTTCTTTCCAGTATAAATCTACGTAGATTTGTAGTACGACCGATCGATGGAGGTAATTAAGCTGTGGGTGTCAATGCAAGCACTGAAATGGAGTTTTTTTTTTTTTAGCATAGCACTGCAATGGAGTTGGCAATAGTGTAGTAGACCCGGGTGAGCAGAGATGCAGGTGAGGTGTGCGAAAACGGCAAATGCCAAACAGTGCGAGAAGACTAGACTGACGCCTCTCTTTGACGCGATGCGACGACTAACCGGCCGCCGTGAGCACAGCGCAGCACAGCAAAAGAAAACAGCGGGTGTCCTGGGAGAAAACTCTAACACAAGATTAGGCCCCGTTTATCTTCAAAAATTTTTGCTCAAAAACATCACATCAAATCTTTAAATTAATATATAAAATATTAAATCTAGATTAAAAAAATAAAACTAATTATACAGTTGGGTCGTAAACGACAAGACGAATCTTTTAAGTCTAACTATGTTATGATTAGCCAAAAATATTATAGTAACCTACATGTGTTAATGATGGATCAATTAGACTTAAAAAATTCGTCTCGTGGTTTACAGGCTAACCGTGAAATTAGGTTTTTCATCGTGTCTAAAAATACCTCTCGATATTTTATCAAGTATTTGATGTGATGTTTTCGTAAAAATTTTTGACGAAAACGAGGCCTAACTGGCACCAAACACCGGCGTAAATGCGATTCAATGGCGTGCGCGCGCATCGCGACGCGCGCGTGGGGCGTGTGGAGGATCGTGGAGGCCACCGTGCGGCTGTCTGCCTGTGGCAACAAAGCATCGTCCCGTCCCGTCCCATGGGCAAGTTGGCCACAAATTGGCCAGGTGTCTGTGCATGTGCATATGTGTTGTTGGTGTTCTTTCTAGGCCCTGCGCCCCTGCCTGGGGTTAAACCTGAAACAACAGTGCGTTTCATCCATGTAGCGCAGCAGCAGCAGTACACTGTTCTAGGTGATTCGGGCCGCGTTTAGTTTCAAATTTTGGGACTTCAAATATGTCACATTAATGTTTCGATACATATTTAAAGTATTAATTATACACTAATAATAAAACAAATTATATATTCGGACTATACATTGCGAGACGAATCTTTTGAGACTAATATTTAAAGTATTAAGATATGTTGGTTACTGTAGAAATTATGACTAATCATGACGTAATTATACTCAAAATATACGTCTCGTCGTTTACGACCCGAATATGTAATTTGTTTTTGTTATTAATCTATATTTAATATTTTAAATGTGTGTTCTATTGATGTGACATTTTTGACCAAAATTTTTAATTTTCAGTGCAACTAAAAGCAGCCTCGATCATCAGATTGCACGGTCTCATCTACTGCTGCTAGTAGTACTACATTTATGCCTACAAGTGGTAGGTTTCTATAGTGTGGTGTGGCTGGTTAGATCCACGCTGCAGTACGGACTACGGAGTAAGCCCCAACAAATGGTAACCTGAAGTTTATGTTTGTTGACGGGCGTTCTCCCTCTGTTTAGGTGGCTACAACCTACAGGTTTCTAGTGAAGATCTCGTGGCCGGTTTCTGATCCAACGGTTGATGATCAGAACAGCTCGGTTTCAACAAAGTGATGATCAGGCCAACTCTAGTTGATAAGTTTTTTTTTGTGTGTATGTTCATGTGTACATACAGGTCTAGCTGTGTACGTAGTACTTTGCTGTCAATACTAATATGGAAAAAATATGATCTATATAAGCATACAAATACATTTGGATTAATTCAGAAAAAAAATAAAGCAAACAAAAGTACCAGTTCGCTTGTAGTGCTAAAATTCAAGATATGCCTTGTGCAAGTGTACATATCTGACAAATCAAGAAAACTGGTACAGGGCAAAAATGAGTGTGCTCCTAGGATGGTATGGATATTAAAGCCAAAAATAACATTTACGGGAGTAAATTAACTAATGATCCGATCTATATATAGTGACCTTAGATAGTGAAATATTCGGGAACAATTAATTAACCAGAGAAAAAGGACTATTAAATGATCGTTCATAAAAAGCCGTACTACGAACTACAAACCTTGCCGTATGGGATGCAGGGGTGGTCGAGCTGGCTGGAGCTCCCGACGACGGCCACGTCAGCCATGTCGCCGTCTGCACTGACAGAGGCCTTCTGCTCCAGCCCCGGCGCCGACCCTGGCCCACAAATCAACCCGGTGAAGTAGCTGCCGGCCGGGCCAACCCTAACAACCTGCAGCTCGCAGCCGACCACCACGTCGGCGGCCATGTACTCCTTCAAGAACCACTCGACCATCAGCCTCGGCGCGCTCGTCACCACTACTTTCCTCCTCGCTGGCAGCCAGAGTCGGGTGTACACCTGCGCGTTCAGCCCTTCCATGTAGAATTTGGGCAGGACGGCGCGCGCTACGAGGTCCATGTCGCGTGGCCGCAGCCCGGCGAAGGCGACGAACGCCATGACCCTGACGCCGGCGTCGGAGCGCTCGCCGAGGGCGCAGACGAGTGGGTAGGCGCAGAGCAGCAGCAGCGCGCGCAGCAGGCTGCCGCCCTCGCAGGCCACGAGCATGAAGTAGGGGAAGAGCGAGGCGGACCTCATGAGCGCGCCGTCGAAGCCGAACACCACGGACTTGTCTGCCGCGTCCGGGACGACGACGACATTGCACTTGGACGCGGCGGGGGTGGCCTGCGAGACGGATGGTGGTGGTGGCGGCTTGGCGGCGGAGTTGCGGTAGTACTGGAACGCATGGCCGCGGAGCTTACGTGCCGCGCGGTAGAAGGTGAAGAGCCAGTGCGCGGCGATCTTGGGGAGGATGGTTGGAAACACCATCGATCTCTCGCTCCTCTGGCCTACACGTTGTCACGCACGTATATGTTATTGTTACCTAGCTAAGCGCCAGCTTGTTGCTGCTGCAACTAGAGATTGTTCAGCGTGTTGCTGTGATCGTGGACGGAGTTAGGCTTGTGAGGGGAGATCGATCGAGAGACCAGGAAAGGAAGCTGGCATTTGGCAGAGGAAGTATGGTAGGGAGGTGCAGTCGGCGAGAGGGGGAACGTGTGCATATATAGAGGGGGACTGACGCAACGGTTGCGTAAGGCCGGGAAATGGAAAGCGAATTTATGGAGGTGGGTGGGGCGACGCATGCATTGCAATCCACATAGAGAGGATGGCGGATTAGCGGAAGAAGTAGAAGGGCGTTTGACCGCGCGGCCGATCTGTGCGCGCGCGCTTCTGTGGCGCATTCATGAGGCACAACCCTGGCCCAATGGCTGCCGCGGCGCGCGCACGGTGCTCATCTAGCCGTTCGCCACTTGGTTGTGTTGATAGATTTCACTCGTCGAAACGCCGGGAATATCGATCGATTCGCGGTTATTTTTACTTTTACAAACGTGCAACAGGGTGGCCATAAAATCCTCGATCACGAGAGCGTTCATGAGCTCCTAGGCATTGGGAAACATGAAATTTATTGCGCTCACTTTTGCGTTAAACAGTGACCCTCGCACGAGCTCTCGATCGAAATCAGATGGCTGCAGTAGGCACTATCAGGCCGGCGCCAAGTTTTTTCTCCGGCAGGGGTGATCGAAGGCGACTACGACAATAAACTCCAAAAGACAATTTAGGGTTTTCGGGATTGAATGAAAAAGAGAAGAATTTTGCCAGGTTTAGAGGGTAGCCGTGAGCGGTCGGATCAACGACGAGGGCGACAGAGCGCCATCAGAATTGATCCTAACGTTCGGCCGTTTGTTGGCGGTGGAGAAAGCTCGGTCACTACTTGGAGAAAGGAGTGGGGACAGGGCATCGAATAGGCGAGTTGGTGGGAGGAGGGGGGCTCGCTGGCACTAGGGAGATGGCGACGCACGTGGAGGCAAAGAGACACTGAGTACGACGGAGGATGAGATGATGTCAAATGTGGCGATGGTGGTGGTGAAGGCAACGGTAGAGGAGAAGATGTCTTGGCAAGACGGGGGAAGCGGTGCAGGGCTGCGAGGAGACGTCAAAAGATTGGTGTCGGGTAAGGGTGACGCCGTCCTACACTCCTACATAGCGCATTGGCACCGTGTAGCAATATCTATTAAAAACGGTACATTGCACGCTCATAGACGCTCTGCTGCTCCGTGTCGCTGCATCTCTAGGGTTGCTTGCTTGGAGCATAAAAACATGTGTGTTACAATTACATGCATTAGAAGAAATAAGTATTGTCCACTTATAATCCTAGGGCTATGGTTCATGCACAGTATGAGTGTCATCAGGGACAGATCTAGCATGGGGCGGTGACTGCGAGGGCTAGAGTACCCGCTACCCCGGTAGCATCTATGTTAATCTCCACGAAAGCTCTAAAATTATTCATCAAATGTTAATAGAAAGGAGGTTGAATCTCTACACAGTTTGTTGAAAACCTCCTAATATGTTTTTCTGGATCTGACACTGAGTGTCATGAAATTAGCTGCTACTTTCGTTTTATATTTGTAAGAGGTTTTAGTCTTTTATCTCTAAGCATATATATTGCTCCATGAATAAATGTATTTAGAACCTAAAACACCATGTAATGTGAAATAGAGGGATTAGAATATAAAATATTTATGCTACAGTAATTGATTGATCTGAACCATTGGTTATTAATCGAACGGCCCAAGAATTATACAAAATATTGTTTGCATCAGCAGTTCAAACTGGTTCCATTGGTGCGGTGCGAGTTGGTAGGTGTGTTACAAGCGGATACCACTGCTTAATTTCTTCTTCCATAATTCCGTTAGAGTTCGTACCGTATAAGCATACACTGTCGATTTTTAAATTTGTTCTTATCAAGCAGTTTCTCCTAGGAACAAAAGAGAGAATATTTGATCTATTCACCATAACCACATAAACAAAGGATTTGATTGTCTCGCCATAACCATATAATAAAAGCAATAAAAAATTTGTAGGTAGAACTTTACATTCGTATTATTCACGATTTGAATTCCTAGACTGAAAAAAGACCATGTTAAAAAAAATATCTCAAAATCAACTTTAAAATATCTTTGAAAATTCTGATTTTTACTTCAACTTATAAGGCAACAGCAAAACGATGGAAGCCTAAGTTTGTTCCTGTTCAAAGAGTTAATCATTAACACTGTCACTTTCTCTTATATACCGATGAGTTTACCAATTTTAATGTACCATCAAGGCAGGTATTTCTTTAAAAATACACAAATATCATTATGTTAAATATTGATTTGTCCGTTAGAAGTTACGAAAAATATGAATTTTTATAGCCTCCTTACACATTATAGATTATTTTTAAAAAATAAATTTCATTTTTTTGTTTTTTATGAATTTTTTATTTCTATTTTGCTTACAAGTATAAATACAAAATTCTTAAAATTTGTACACAAACTTTGATATTGTGTAAGGAGTCTATACAAAACATTTCATAATTTTTTGAAACCTCTAATTGAATAAATCAATGGTTAACAATGTGTGTTTATAAAGGTATTTTGGGTATTTCTGAAAATTAACATGCTCAATAGAATATTTTAGAAGTAAAATCATCAATATATCCTAGAAAATGGCATTGTTAATGATAAATTGATGCACTGGAATAAACTCTACTGTATAGAATAAATTCTTTCTTGAAATAACCTAGCGGTTGTCTTCACATTTTAAAACAGTAGTTTGCGTAGTGAAGGTTCTGAGAACCAATGAACAACAGACTATGAAAATATGAAGAAGTTCATTTATGTTAGTTTTATAGTAACATTCAGAGGGAAAATATACATTATGTTTACGGAGCTAGTGATTTTTAGACCATATACAGCTGCTAGCTACCGACTATCTCAAACATTATCTAAGAAAGCACATTTATATAATGAAGTATTGTACATAAGAAAAAAAAATCTTAAAAATATCACATAGCCACAGGCGAGCCCTCTTGTGAATTTTTTTAGAAATAATATTATTTTAATAGAAAATTACAAAAACAGATAGTGGATGAAAGAAATTGCAAAAATAGGTGCCTACCGCCAAGGGGTTAGAGGGCAGGTGATCTACCGTAGCGCGGACAGGCGGCACCACCCCTGCCGTCAAGCCGCATGATAGCTGGGCCCGCCACCCGGCAGCGAGAGCCTACCATCAGGCCATGCGACGGCAGGAGGCTGCCATATATTTTTACCGGCAACTTCCAAAATGTTTTTTTTCACGTTTTCCGAACTAACAAACGGAATGGTGTATTTTTTGAAAAAAATTTCTACACGAAAGTTGTTTTTAAAAAATCAAATTTATTTATTTTCAAATTTAAAAATAATTAATACTTATCTAATCGCGTACTAATGATGTTTCTTGTTTTGCGTACGGTACAAAATTATACTAACTAGATCCGGAGCAATGAAATGTCATGCCCCTACCGTCATGTGCCTTGACGGTAGGCTGTGGCACTCGGCCACCTTCCTCCTGGTGTTTTCTTTTTTATGTGTGCACGCTTTTCGAACTAATAAACACTGTATTTTTTGAAAAAAATTCTACACGAAAATTGTTTTAAAAAAATCAAATTATTTTTTTAATTTTTTTAAATAATTAATACTTATCTAATCATATATTAATGATGTTTCTTGTTTTGCGTATAGTACAAAATTACACTAACCAGTACCAAAGCAATGAAATGTCATGCCCCTACCGTCACATGTCTTGACGGTAGGCTGCACTCAGCCACCATCACGTGGTAGGCTGTGGCACTGCCGTACATTTTTCTCCTGTTGTTTTCTTTTTTTTAATGTATGGACGCTTTCTGAACTAATAAACGGTTTATTTTGTAAAAAAATCTATAGAAAAGTTGTTTAAAAAAATCAAATTAATCCATTTTTCAAATTTAGAACAACTAATACTTAATTAATTATATACTAATAATATTACTCGTTTTGCGAACAATATAAAATTACACTAATTAAAACGTGCTACATGAAAGGCAGCCTCCTGCCGTCAGGCTGTGTGACGACAGGCTGTGCCACTGCCGGGTGGCGGGCCCAGCCGTTGTGCGGCTTGACGACAAGGGTCCTGCCGCCCATCCGTGCTGCGGTAGGTCACCTGTCGTCTAACCCTTTGGCGGTAGGTATTTATTTTTGCAATTTCTCTCATCCACTGTCTATTTTTATAATTTTCTATTAAAATAATATTATTTCTAAAAAAAAATTCCCCTCTTGTTCTCCTATGTTGTCTTGCGAGCCCCATCCTCTTTTTCTTCTCTATCCCACGGGCTCCGCTCCCCCATGCCCAAAGGCAGTCCATCTATAGCGGCAATATTAGATTCAGCTGTTGTAAGCTAATCAACAACATGATAACTCGAGGGCCATTGTTAAGGCTTCATGATGATGAGCACATACACGAGTACATAAATATATATCACACCCATTCTAAACTATAGCATTGATGTGGCCACTCTCCGTCCCCTTTAACCGAAGGAGCGAAGTGGTGAGTGCTAGTTGCATACCTTCTCCCTTTCATACCACTGCCCTTTGCGCTGTCGTCTTTCGCCGTCACCAGATCCGGCCTTTAGATCCTTGCGAGCCTTCTGAGCCAACGCACAACTTTGATAACAGTAGGTATAGTAAAATCAATAAGCATGATGACCATGACAAGGCATGGACATAGCAATTGCAATTTTAGCATTTTCTTTTTTTCCTGGCCAATTTTCCATTCATGTAATGATTGGTAATTTGTGGTTAGTTATAAATGATTTGATTATTAATGGGTCTATATTTGTTTTATTCACTTCGTTTTAATAATTGACATGCTAGCTAGGTTGTCCCTAGTGAACATTTCATTCTTTGACCATTAGTTTCTATACTTTCATATGCACTATAAAATTATCTTCATACTATATAATTCATATTTTTGTTAGGCTGCACACAAATCTAAAAAATAATGGTCAAATATTTGAAACGGAAGTAGCAGACAAATCATCACCCTCATCGATCACTAATGCTAGTCTTTTTGCACCATCAGGATGATCAGTTATGTAAGTATTCTTTTGTGTTTCTCATTTCTTTTCTGCATGCGGAAAAACGAGGTTCGCTTACACATTTGCGTATCTATCTTAATTCCCTGTTGCATGTGAGACTGTGAGCCCTGTTTGGTGAACTTGCCACAATCAGATGTGGTTCCTCGCATGCAACAATGCTGTCCTTTTTAAGTATCAACTACTTATCGTGCAGCCATTCAAATTTTACAACGTACGAGAGCATGTGCATTCCATGATCCATCCAATATTAATCACCGTATATCTCGTTACATTTTTCTATCAAATTTGCACCGTGCACCGTACCTGTCATATATTCTTGGCCGGACGACTTCCAGTTATATCTGATACGGAGCACTTCTTCCGATTCATTGACAGGGCTTATTTTTCTGAGAGACTACAAGTGAAATAAAAGATAATTAAGTTCTACTATCACCTCAATTAGACACCAAAGAGTCCAATTCCTATATTTAAGCTTCATAAGCAGGACTAAATCATAACCGAGTGGCAACGCCATGGATCATTTTGAGGCTCCACGAGCTTAACTACAATTAGCAAACGGTTTTGCTAAAAATATGGCACTGGATTGTTGGGTCAAATCATTCAAATATAATTTGATTTCACTGAAACTATATTACATTTGCATTGTAATTTATATACAAATTTCATGCATGTCACTTATGTACAAGTTATGTAACTCGTATAAGTTGTACATAATTAAGTTACATAGAAGTTATATAAAAGTTAAAATGTAATTAATAGTACAATAATAGTACACTTACACTATGATTTTATATAGTGTATTTATATCGATGATTATAATGCATTTATGTTTGAGCCAGATTTTTAGTCACACCAGTTTCCTTATTAAAAAACTTGTACGTGTAATTATTGTATAGCTATAGTGCAATACACTATCACATACACAACAAACTACGTACAACTTATATAAAATTATGTAACTTGTACATAAGTTGCATGCATGGAAGTTTTATATAAACTACAATACAAATATAGTATACAGTGTAATTACCCTATAATTATTTACATATGAAAAAAATTACTTAAAAATCTGATTCGTTTTTAACGAAGCCGTTATGACCAAGGACCAGTAGGCAGTGGCGAATCCAGGATAAAAATGAAGGGTGAGCTCAATACGATGTAGGACTAAAATGAGCATATACCCAGATGAAAATTAGATTCAATTGATTATATATATGCGATCAAATTATGCCCATGAGTTATTTGGACCATTCAACAAATGTGCCCTCGTCAATTCATCTCTAATTGTAGAAACATAATATTAGTATAATTTGTGTTTGATCGGAAAAAAAATTCTATACTACACAAGCATGAATTAATATTTACAATTGAAAAATAGACTTAAAAAGAGTTATGTGATCGCTCACAGTCCCATCTATAACTCTCGAAGAGCAGCGTAGGCAGCAACAGCACGCAAGCAAAGAAACTCATAAGCATATTGGCTTCGCGCGCAGATGCAATCTCACACACAGCCAGCCAAAATCTTTCCCTAACCAAATGTCAGGATCGATCGTTCTATCATGCATCTGTTCATCTTCCCCCAAGTAGGCAATACATGTTTATATATACTAGAAATATTTTTGTAAAATTGGAGGGTAGGCTTGAGCCTATTGAAGCCTCCCTACCAGAATCGCCACTGCCAGTAGGTGTGCGTAAAACATTACAACCTCGGGTGTTTGATGGATGATTCTTATAACCATATAAAAGAAGATAACTGACCCTGTAAAGTAAACAAAATATATGTTAACTTAAAATGACCATTTTTGTGAACTTTAGTTTTTTTATATATAATAGAAATGGTTCACATGCCCACACTCTATTGAAAGGCACACAACCAATAAATCATAGAAGTTAAATAACACTTAAGGTTTTGGAACAAATCCACATCTCTCTTCTAATGATAACCACCTAAAAATTGAATAAAAATCACATAGGTTGTATAACGAAATTATATAAAACTATGAAATCCAAAATGGATAGAAAATCCTACTGCTGATTAGCACCAATGCACATATATAGCGTCTTGAGCGTCGAATAACAAGATCAGACATAGCTAGACGACATGAATCTAATTTACCCTGAGTTAGATATTTTTTATTATTTAAAACAGTATCGTACGTCAAATTGACCAACAACAAAAGTCATTAATTAAAAAAAATAGTTTTTTAATGGATCTAGTCACTTCTCTCAGCCTATTACTAAAATTATTTTAGCATTTCAAGGAAGGGGATATTAGAAGAAAAAAGACATGTAGCAAAACACCCTGTGCAACCGGCACTCAAAGAAAATATGGCAGAAGAATTCTCATTTTTATTTTAGGTGAATAGTCAATACGGTTCTTCAAGTTTTGCTTTGGGGTCAATTTAACCCCTAACGTTTCAAATTATCTAAATAAGTCCTTAAAATTTATCTTTTAGCTCAACGTTGTCCTTAGACCCACCAAAACCACCACGCCAGCATGCCATGTCATCCACACGTAAGGTTAATAATTGAATGGTCAATCTACCCTTATGTATATACCATAATAAAAAAAGAAAAAGAAACAACATTCAATGGTAGCTCAACTTGAGTTGATTGAGCAAAAAGGTTTTCATGCGTATATTGTTGAATTTTTGTCAAGCATATTTAATTAAAAAGATAGCTCAAGGTCATTCAATATTGAATGGTCTACCTTGTACTGAATTTTACAACGAGCGATTGTTTTAGCTCAAAACGATAATACAATTAATTAAATGTCTTGCTGGTTGGCCCAGAAACCATGTGATAGAAATATTGGGCCCACCCACTATAATTATTTATTTTTCTTTTTATTATGATATACATAGGGGTAGATTGGTTATTTAATTATTAACCTTGTATGCGTTGATGATGTGGCACGCTGACATGGCGGATTTGGTGGGTCCAAGGACTACATTGAGCCAAAAGATAAATTTTGAGGACTTACATGGACAATTTGAAACGTCAGGGACTAAATTAACCCTGAAGCAAAACTTGAAGAAATGTATTGACTATTCATCCTTTTATTTTATTGCAAAAGTAAGAAAGAAAATTATTTTTGTCCACTTTAGTTACGATGTTTGTCTTGAAAGATCATTAATTAGTTGTGATTGGTAGGTGGACCATACCCTTGTGCTTTCCAAACTAAAAACCCTGCGCAGGTACATACAACATATCAACCTACGCTTCGACAATTTGACGCCTACATTAATATACTCCAATTAAGTCCAATAATAATGCAACAGGTAGAAAGAGTAGAGAGTTTACAGACCCTACCCCTATCTTTCCTGCTAATCTATTCCTAGACAATCTTTTGATACTTGGAAAAATACATGGGCTAACGCTACGGTTACATTAAATTTAACTTGCACAAAAAAACATAAAAATTCTGAAAGCAACATGAGAATAAAACATCAACATACTTTGTATATGAAAACTTTATGGGTATAAACTTTGTACCGTAAAAACTTTATACATATAAAATATTATGTTATGTGGTACATAAATTTAGTACTTGGAAATGTTGAATAAAAAACAAGGAAAAATTAAAGAGGTGAACATTTTTTTAGCCAAATTTTATGTAATCGCGTAAGCTCAATTATGAAAACGCCGGTCATACATGATTTTGCATGCGTCGGAATCAAAACATGTCTTATGATGAAAATCATAAAGGAAGGCAACGGTAACCAAACCTAGAGGGTGCGTGGGTTGCGTCAGTGTTGCGCGATTATAGGAAGGGTCCAACATTAAATCACACATGTTGTTTTAACTCAATCCGACAGTAGAGATTCATTGTTGAATCCTAACCTATTAATCACAATCCAAAATCGTGTTTTTAGTAGCAGTAGTGATGTTAGCACAAAGACAGTCCAATTTGATCTGGTCGATATACGTAAAGTTTTCAAGGGAAGTATATGCCACCTAAAGTTTCTAATTCTCCGTGCAATTTAACATGTTGGCCTCGTCACTAAAAAAAACCTTATGTATAGACACTTTTCTAGAGACAGATTTCAATTTACCACTAAAATTAGAACTTTTATAGTCTACAGGCATTTGTTAGAGATACTTCCAAAATTGCCTATGATATTTTTACTCTAGAGACACTTTAGAGATATTTTTAAGGCATTGTAGTAAATTAATGATCTAGAGGCATCTTTTCAGCACTTTGAACGTTGTTTCATATATAAAGGCATTTTATTGAGGCATTTTTATCTTTGTAGAGACACTTTTTAGATTGTTGATATATGGTAAGTAGCTGACAACCTATATATTTGTAAGAATTTTTGAAGTGGTTAAGATGGTTAGTGTGTTGGAGTTAAGAATTCTTTATCTAAGAGGTCTTGAGTTCAAGGATTGGCACCAACAGGAATAAAAACATTTTTTTTTCCTTTTTTACACTGTTGTGCTATGATAGTGATACAATTTAATGTCTCTGGAAAATGTCTCTATCCTCTTATATACATAATATAGTGTCTCTAAAAAATACTGCAAGGTATATAAAATGCCTTCTCTACACCGTTTTAAAGACATATGAAAAATACCGCTATAGAAATGTCTCTACGGAACGTTTCAAATCCTATATCTTTTCTTTTCTATTTGATCCTTCCAGAATGAGGTATTGGAGTTTGTGAAACTTTAAAAATTACTCTAGAATGGCTCAACGTATTTTTTTAGGAAAATTATCATGCGGGCTGGGTCCAATCTCTACTCAAGCATTTCCTTTGTGTTATATCTCATCCATCTTTTTTTTATTCTATAGCCTATTCAAGTGAGTATTCTTGCATTTTCTTTTTATAATCATATATAATGGATATGCGTTTGTACTGTTTACATGTCTTTTATATAAAGGGAAACAAGTTTTCTTACGTTTTTTTCCTTAATGTTTTAGGTTGTTATTCTTTCTCTCCTGTTTTGTGGGGAGGGGTTGTGTATTATGTTGCCGTGGATTATCTAAAATCATGTTTAGCTCATCAGAGAATAGTGCAAGGAACTGAATTGGTTGATTGGTTTTGTGGACAACAATGTTATAAAAATGGTTCCGCGACGTTTTAAATCAGCTTCAACCAATCCTTAATTAAACCACCTTGATCAAACAATCCCTAGCACAACAGATCCCACCCTAGCAGCCGAGTGACTGGCTAGGCCTTAACTTATACACAGTGAACCAGTACATCCTCGTAGCTAATTGCGTCCGATCCAGGCACAGCAACTAGGTACTCAATTTTTCCATTCAATCCGAGGCATATATATGTGCAATGTAGGAGTATGTCCGGAAAACAGATCACACGCATGCATGCTTCCCCTTCCCTGCTCCTATGTTAAGACGCCACACTATTCGCGGGGTGTTATGCGTGGGGCGACACAGGCATGCTTTAGTAGGTAGGCACTGATTATTATTGATGATCGATAAATATGATTGGCTTGCTAGTTTTAAGAAATCAAAGAAAGAGTCAATCCATCGGATGGGAGACTAATTAAGCCGCTAGTGATCTTGTTGAGTGCATACATGTGGACCTGATCTGTTTATTGATTAGCAAAAAGAACAGGTAGGCGAGTAGCTAGGGCTAAAGGTGCAGTGATTGCATTGCCATATACTGTGGTACTAGCTTTGAGCACGTTCATGATTGTACAGTGTCAGTTTCTCTGGTTGCACAGTGCCACTGCCACATTTGGTCCCAAATTAAGTTCCAACGAACGACACATATACATGCAACATGCAATGCAGATGCAGGTTAATTCTGGATAGTACAGAACAGCTGCGAGCTCATTAAATTATCAGCCACAGCCCACAAGGTGAACGAGTACGTGTACCACGAGAGATGATCAGACTGGCACAGGTGGTGACTTCAGACAGAGCCATGGATGCGTCTAGCAAGCTATAGAACGTTTAACCCAGCCGGGATCAGGTCGGAATTTACTGCATCGATCAGGTCGGCCAAGGATAACTAGACGCTCCGGCGCAACAGCGCGCGCACATGATCGAGCAGCGCACATGCCGACGCGTGTTACCGGGTGCCCGGGCCGCGGCACACGCCAGCCGGTGGTTTTTGGTGAAGAGCCATGCGCGAGCGCGCTGGGTTTACCCGGCGTCCGCGCGTGCGCCCGCACGCACGCCTCCATACCGCGTCCGCAGCGTCGGCGGCTGTTGTGTAGCCGGCGGCCGCGCGTGCGCCCGCATGCACAACTCCATAGTCCATACCGCGACCGCAACGTCGGCGGCTACGCGGGATTTGGCCGTGGCCAGCACCGGCAGGGCAGCGACCAGAGTGGGCATTGATTAATTCGGCCATTGTGCCGTGCCGCGGGCGGGGGCAGATGGCTGGCCGGGGCGGGGAGCCTGTATACGGCGGACGGTGACACCACGCCGCCACGTCGTGGGAGTCAATGAGCGAGTCATGGTAGCGACGTGACTGTGCTAGCTTCTGAGAACAGAGCAGATGATGCGATAGACATGCTCCGGTTGCGTAATAATGCTGCCCTGTATTGTGGACTGTGGTCGCCATGTGCATCTCTCTGATCTACTCTTACATTCTCCAGCGCTGTACGTGACATCGTATTTGTTGGTAACATCAGAGGGGGTGTACCAAACAGCACTAAAAATATCGGATCAGACGCGTAAATGACGAGTAGTGGGTCAACACATGATCTTGCCCCCAACATGCTACTACTACGTACGCACAGCTACCAACTTGCGGGCATGATGCATGACGGATCGATCGATGTAGTATAAATGGGCTGGGCAAGTCGTTATCTGAAAATCAATGAGAGACAAATACGTTGCATGTGTTTTCCTTTCTCATATGTTGACACATTCATGCATGGTGCGACCTAAGTTTTCATTCCGTCGTGGGACGGTGGGAGTAGTACAAATTTCTCGTAAACCTCCCTATGGCCTTGAAATTAAGGACGTGTTTAATTTAGTATCCCATAGCGTCAAAATCTAGATAATCCAAACATTTACCAATTCAAAGCAAAAATTCAAAGAAAAATTCTATGTTATAAGCAAAAATCAATGATATGCACTATTAATATTTTGGCCATAATCTAAACATTTACTATTACTACTCCCTCTGGATTTGTATATATGACGTTAGTCAGCGTCATTTAAAAAAATAGAGAGAGTATTTATGTTGTCAATAAATTAGTAGGGCATTATTTTGGCTTGAATGAAAAACAACCGTAAGTGTGTACATCTATCTTTTTTTTATCATTGTACATCTATCGTTTTTGATGTTCGAACCAAGAGCTTGAAAGCAAAAATAGATGCAGCATATGGAAATCTCCCCTTTTGTTCCACCAGCTTTTTTTTCATTGGTTACGTTAAACATCAAATAAACGGAGGGAGTAATCTTCGAAAGTACTTTTTTAAATTAGGGATTATTTGGTTTGATACCATATAGCAAAATATAAACAAGGCCAAAATTCTAGACAAATTTTAGCAACTAATGTGTTATTAGCATATTTTGGATAGCAAATCAAACATTGCCAAAAAAAAAAAATCAAAGTGTCAATGAATTGGTAGGAATAGTATTGGCCTCAAACTAAAATGGTCATAATTTACACGTATACGATATTCATGTCTATCTGTAGTAAATATGTAATATTAGAAAGGTATGAATCTTCCAAGTTTTCAAGTTTGACTCGATGCATGTGTCAAAAAAGGTAAGTTTCCTCTACAAACTTACATGGAATCGCTATATTCGTCTTTTAGTAGTACATGTGTTTGCGTATGGGTATTTCCCGTGGGCCCTGAAAGAAGAACATGCTGAGTCCCAGCAGTTGAACATGGCAACACGCTCTCTGATCTGTTCTATCTTCGTCGTTGCAACACGCTCTCTGATCTGTTTTTTCTTGGTTTTTTTCTTTTTTTTGTACCAACTGTCATGCGATACGTATTAAGGAGGGGTATGCTGAATGTTGGTCAATTATAGATGCATTCATGACTTCGAATATACTGTATTGTTTTTGACTTTCTATTCATTGATGCCTAGCTTCTCTTCATTCCTTGTCGAATGCAACTGTAGACAGCAGACCAGACCTGTTGAACAGGTAAACAGGTGAACGCCGTGTAACACCGGAAGACTCGGGACCTGTGGTAAAACATGAAATGTCTAATTTATTAAGTATTTGAGTAGTTGTTTTAAGATTAAAATTGATTGAATTGATTTATTTAAAACTACTTTAGTACTCCATCCGTTTTAGATTATAAAGCGTCCTACCTCTTTAGGACGCCTTACAATCTAAAACAGAGGGTAAAATATAATTTTTCTAAAAAAAATACAACGTCCAACGGTTTGGGAAACATGCCAAGAGACAGAAAGATAGCCATTTGGCTGATTCGAGCATGCCATAAAAGATTAGTACTTCATCGGTCTTAAATTACTTAACGTTGTTGACTTTTACACTTAACGTCTGAACATTCGTTTTATTAAAAAAATTAAGTCATACTTAAAATACTTTTAATAATAAATTTAATAGTAAAGTATGCCTAACTAAAATAAATAATACTCCATAATTTTGTATATAACACAAATGTTAAACGTTGCATATAAAAGTCATCAGGGTCAAGTACTGGGTGGCCATGGCTGCTATTTGTATTTTTGTGTCTTTTTTATAAAGAAAATATAAGAAATAGCGTTGACAAACATCCAAGTTTTAGAAATACCATCAATAAATACAAGTTCTCAGAAATATCATCGTATAAATGACTTTGTCCTAGAAATACCATCTCTATTAAGATCCAGTTAGCATTTCTCCGTTAAGTGTTATAGGGTGAATAATGTATTTAATGGTGCGGGTGGACGGAGAATGCACTGTTCCACCCCACGCTATTAAATGCATTATTCCTATAGCACTTTAGTGGAGAAATACTAATGAAATTCTAACAGTGATGTCATTTTATATAATAAATCGCTTGTGCGAATATATTTTGGAAAGTGTGCATTTGCCGATGACATTTATAGGATTTAGGTGTTTGTCAAATGGTATTTATTATATTTTCTTTTTTTCTAGCCTAGTCTAACGTGGTTGGGCCACCTTTCCATGTTGGTCCGGACTTGGGCAACAACACAAGTCAGCAACCGGAAAGCCCAGCCTGATGGAAAAAAGACAGGCTTGTTCCAGGGCCGACAACACCTACAAAATCTGTTGCTCCAAAGTCTAAACGCCTACAGTCTACAAACATCTACAATATAACAGGGGCCAGACGGTTTTTGTCTTCCATTTCTGTAGATTTTTCAATTACTTATAAACTTTTTGCAGGTAAAATACAGTAGAAGTAATTATTTAGCACACACTTTATTCAAAAAATGATTATCAAATGTACAATCGACTTTTCCACGAAGGAACATGCAAAAGCTAACTTACAACAATCGGCAGACGAAACAGCCACTCATGCCGGAGGCTTCAGGAATCAGGAGAGCCTCTGACAAAAAGTGCTGGATAAACAAAAACGAAAGAACAGCTCCAATCTTGCATTGGAAGGTAGTGAACTACTCCAAGTGAAGAGGTATTCCCCAAACTCAACTAAGTTGAAGATTGTTTGCCGTCCATAGATTAAGTCAAACACCATTTGGCACAACCTGCTTCAAATGCAGTCCTGTTATTTGAGGATCTCATGTCCATCTTGTTCAAAACTGTCATCGATTGTTAAAGAATCTCTGTTTCCTGCTACGTCATTAGGGAACGTGCATAATCTCCTGTCTGGTTCATTCCATCTTCTATTTGCAAGACAAAAACTAAACCAGATCAGACCGGCTTGGATTTTAACTGTGAAAGCTCATATCTGATGTATGACATTGCTCAATGGCCACTCCAGCATTTGACTTCAGAAAAAAAAAATCTTTTAGCCTCAATTGCGTGTGAATTTTGAATATTAAGGGCATCCTGCGTGGATGAGTCAACCCAAAAGGGTGACAATGCCACCACTTTCCCAATAATTATCAGAGTAGGAGAAACAAGATCTGCCGACTTGACTTCATTCACAAGATCCTTCAACATTGAGAACACCTACAGAGAAAGAAATGTTCAGCATGGAAACTGAAGCTGCACACAATTTAGATGGTGAGGACTGAGGATCAACGCTCAGTACCATTCGCTGTTGCGGGGTAGTCCCACGCTCAACTGCAACAGCAGGGGTATCCGGTGGAAGACCATGCTTCATTAACTTGGGAGCAAGAGATGGCAGTGTTGACAAACCCATATACACAACCAAAGTTGTGTCAGGGTCTGCTGCATTCTCTGCGACATATAGAGGATCTGGCCCACCATTTCGAGAATGCCCAGTTAAAAATCTGACACTGTAACAAAGATTACATGTCAAAGACATCCTATATATTATTTTGGAAAGTACAACTTTTAATCGCAGAGTGGGCCTTGTCTATATTGTCTACCAATGATATGGAATACAGACCCAAACAAACATTTCCAAGAATTAAAGCAATTCAATTTTCAGTAAGGCAAGGAAATTATTATATTCTTCTAAGGCCCTTCAGGGTTCAATCTTAGGACATCAGAACATGACCACATGGAGAAATTGTGCCTACTGCCAAGTACTTTACGCTGTGAGCACATTCATGGTGAATGTCAGTTTAGCAAATCATGCACCAAGACGTGTTTGAGAAATATTGTGCATTTTGCATACTCAAATAAAACCAACTGATTAACAGAAAAGGTTGGCATGGATACAGGTTGAACCGGTGAATATGAAAGGTATGTAAATTGGCATGTCACAAGATAGATAAGGGGTGGAAAAATGCTGAGTTACCTGGTAGCAACACCTCGATGGGTTAGTGGAATGCCAAGTTCAGCTGCAATTCCTGAAGCAGATGTAATTCCTGCATTGTGTTCATCCACGCAATTCATAAATTGATCACAAAAGGCAGCACAGTTATTCGATCTATTATAGTGTGCTTGTTATACCTGGGATAACTTCAACTCTTATTCCTTGTTGCTGAAGGAAATCCATCTCTTCTCCACCCCTTCCAAAGACCTGAAAAAACAACAGATAATAAATTTAGTGTTTATTAATTCATGGGAAAATAGCATACTCCCTACATGGAAAACGAGGTTGCTCTTAGGCATTTGTCTTCTGTTTGACATGTTACATTAAACGATATGTGGCACACTGAATTAGTACTTCTCGGCACCCCTGAAGGATTTGCATCATGCAATTTACATATAAATGGCATGACTGTTAATAGTGAGCACACAAAAGTAGGATGTTTCTAGTTACTATTGTAGACCTTCAAAGGAGCATATGATGACTGGTAATATGCAATCATTGTTCTATCAACATTTGCAGGTTACTTCATGAGAAGCATTTCAGCTTATAACCATTAACAAAATCAATCAAAACTGGGAATGTTGATTTTATGATGTACATCGAAACACACATAGTGTGCATATTCATCTTCTTTTACCAATCATTTCTACTTTTGTTGCCAGAATTAAGATCTTCTCTGTGCCTCAATTTTGTAACCTAAACCAGAAAGTTAGCCTCTTTTCCAAATTATCATCTGTTGCTTTCCGAAGTCACAACTCAGGGTGAAAATATCCATGTCTACAAAAAGCATAGTTGATTGGTAACAGATAAACACTAAATATTGAAACAGTTCTATACATCCATCATTTGCGAAATTATCAAGCCGCGTATGGACTGTTACTAGTAATATGTTAGACACAAATGACATCAACAATAAGCAAGCACGAGCGTCACAGCCAAATTCCCTGATTCTAGATAAGTTGAACAGTACATTACCAGAGGGTCGCCGCCTTTCAACCGAACCACATTGGCACCAGCCTCTGCGAAGCTGAGAAGCAGCTCATGAATCTCCTCCTACATTCGCAAATTTATCGTTCACATTTCGCACAAACAACATAAAAGGCATCAATTTAGTATAATTTGACACAAACGAAACAATCAATCGTTACCTGGGTGCGGCTGTGGTATCCGGCCGTCTTGCCGACGTAGAGCAGCCTGGCGCTCTCCCCGACCAAATCGAGCACGTCGTTGGACACGAGGCGGTCGTAGAGTACCAGGTCCGCCGCCTCGATGGCCCGCACCGCCTTGAGCGTGAGAAGCTCCGGGTCACCGGGCCCCGTCCCCACCAGCGCCACCCTCCCGGGCCCACCGCCGCCGCCGCCCTCCATTTCCGGCCCCCTCCCTCTCGACGCCCGCAGCGCCTCCAGCAGCTTCCGCAGCTCCGGCAGCTGCAGCGCGATCTCGTCGTCCCGCCGCCCCGACGCCGCCGCCGCCGCAGCAGCAGGAGCGGACGACGGTGAATCGCCGTCCGCTGCGGCGTAGGACCAGGCGTCGCGGCGGTAACGCGAGGAGGATGTGGCCTCGGTGAAGGGCGACGCGGCGGAAGAGCAGACGACGGCGTGACCGGAGGAAGAGGAGGAGAGCCGCGCGGCGAGAGCGATGGAGGCGGTTGATGTGGGAATGGGGGCGGGGAGAGGCTGGAATCGTGGTGGTGCTCGAAGGGCGAGTGCCATGGCGATGCGATGCGATGCCTGGTGGTCGACGGGAGACGAGGATTGAGGTGGCCGTGGCTCCTTTATACGGCGATGGAGCAGAAAGGAGGAGGGCTGCGGGCGAGCGGCGGGTCGTCCATAGGGGGTGTGGTTTTGGATGCGCGAAGGGGTGGAGCCGTGGAGGAAAAGAGGGGAGGAGGGGCGACCCGGGCGAGAGAACCCCAGGACCAGGAGGGAGGGAGACGGCTCGATTGAAAAGTGGCGGCGGCCTTGGGGAGAGCTGAAGGGCCAGGTTCAATGAACCGCTGCGGCACAGGAGGGGGTTCCTGTGGTTTTTCCCTTGTGTTGTTTTGGGGATTTGGGGGTGAGGAGGTAGCCAAGGCCAAGTGGGAGTGTGCCTCTGGCTGCGCCGTCGGGTAGGAGCCTGGCGTCGCTCGTTTGTCGATGGCATATTGGCATCACGGCTTGTGTCACGCACGCGCACCTGCTCGGATTACAGACCGACCTGGCGGCTGGCGCTTTCTCAAGATGGCTCGATCAGTTCACGATTTGGGGTATCAGAGCGAGGTTGTAGTTTATACTCCTAGTAAAATAGTAGACCATGAAACGTTCAATGTTCTTCGATCAGTAATTACATGTTGTGTCAGTTGTACGATTTTGATCCATTGTGAATAGTGATGCACGAGATAAACCTATATTTATTTTCCTGGAAACAAATTCAGCTCTAAAGAGTTGACATGAGAACTGAGAACTTGGCAGCTAACTGCGAACAAAAGAGTAACTACGGACATGATCAGTTTACTGTCAGTTTTAACCTTACTAATTTTGTTAGAATTTTGGACATCTCCAATACTTGTTTGATTCGTATGGTTGGGCGAAAGCGAATAGTAGTTTGATTCGACAGTTGCATTGCTTAAAGTTTCTATTAATGGGGCTTACGTAGCTCTAAGGGCTCCATTGGAGTTTTTCTCTTGCCTTTAGAAAGCCGGAAATATTACCATCCGGATGTTCGTTGGGAGACCAAATGTCGGATGTTCTGATTTTTTTCAATGCATTAGAAAAATGTTTCGTCGTTCAGACATTAAATGTTTCAATGGCAAAAAAAATATTTAAATCGTGTTGCACTGAAACATTTTTTTTCAAACAATAAAATATTTTTCTATTTTCAATTAACACAGTCTAGAACGTCCAACGTCTTGTCTCGGAATAGACATCCAGTGTAGTTGTGTCGTTAAAAATCTCCTCTTTCGGACATCCGAGGTCTAGTTGTATCCTTAGAAGCTCCTCCCGAAAAAACGGCCTGCTCTCCCCATGCTCAGCTCACTACCAGGTGAGACCATATGCAACAAATACTATTTTTATTGACTATGTTCGACTCATGCTGAAGGGTTGATTTTTTTTTGTCCAAATAGTATCTGGCTATCACAATGTGCTTTGTTCAATACTTCTCAACAAATTGCTCTTAGCATTTCAAATTTTGGTAGCATTGGTTGTATTTGGTTTGAAGTGTTTCCTAGAGTGGAAGTTGTTAGAACTACCAAATTTTGGCAAGGTAGATTTGCATACGTTGTGTTTAGTTTGCTACCATACCAAATGTTAACACTCCGAACTTTAGAGCATCTCCAAAAGACTAGGTATATGACTAGCTAAGCTAAATTTTAGCTATTATGTTAAAAAAACAGCCTCTAAGAGAAGAGCTATTCAATCTGGTAGGCAATTAGAATATCTAATTTTTTCCCTCAATAGCCAAACTTGGCTAGTCTCTCCGACATCATCTTAATACCTAAACTTGGTTGGGCCCATATATCAACGAAAATTTAACTAGCGAAGATGGCTAGTCTGTTGGAGTGCACATTAATTTGGCTATAGAATCTTTTAACATGAATAGCTAAATTAGGATTTGGATAGCTAAATTTTGGCTAGTCTTTTGGAGATGCTCTTGGTAGGGTTGAGAGGGGCTATTCTCCCTAAAACATATTAATGCCATTCATTATAAATTACCGGATGATTTCCTTTTGCTACAAGTATTTTCCCTCTCAAAATAATAACCCAAAAAAACTGTTTTTAATCTTCAAGAAGGGCCATATCTTGTGAGCTGTACTGGATTTTGCACTACTACTATGTATTTCAGAAACTTTGATTTAACAGAAAATTCTTATACACTTGAATGGCTACAAGTCTGCAGTCAACTGTTACTTCTAAAAGAATGCAAGGATTGCCTTAAGGTATACATTACTTTCCAGTGGAGGGAAATGAAAATCGGCCATCGAAAACACTCAGGTCTATTGAATCTTCTCTTCCTATTTGGAGTGCAATTATCTCCAAGTCAAGGTGGGACTAAGCACCCACTGATCACTAACAACAAAACATTTCTCGTGCGAACTTCTACCGTGAACATATTCTTGGAATTTTTTTTTTCCTGGAACTGCACCACAATACCTTTCTGTTGTCTATGTAACAGATGCATTGATTGCGTTGAGTCCTTTTACCTATACAATGGGAATCTTAAGAAGTACAACTGAGAGGAAATACAGACATACGGAGATGGCAATCCCAACAACAAAATTTTGATATAGACGATTGTTGTCTCTGCTAGGAATAAAAGCTGACTTCAACACGCCTGTCAGCTCAAACACTCTGTATGATATCTGCAGGATTACCAACCAAATGAATATCCAGACAACTCTAGTGACATTTAAATTAAACAGAATTCTTTTTTTTGTTTACTTACAAGAAGATATATTGCTGTAGCAAGCATAAAGTTGAGCAATGGGTAACCCGGAATGAAAGAGAGAAGCCATTTTGGCTGCCCATTAGGCATGTTAGACCTGTATGCATGAGAGAAGTCATTGAGAATCAAAAGAAACAAATACATATTTGATAAAAAAAAAACACCAAGCACAAAATATCAAACTTTGAACATGCCTAGCCACTTAAATTTTGTACTTCATTGCCAAAATCTAAGTTAATGCTCCATCCAATATTTACATACTGTCCATTACTTCACATCATAAGCTTACCTTAAACAAGGATCTAACGTTACTCGGTACAGTTGCCACTGTAATAAGTATTTAGTGGTGACTCTAATGATACCAAAGTGGGAAAAGATAATATTATTTCCAGAATATCTGATGGGATCTCCCTTCACCAGGTTCTCCATAGTGTCAAACTGTCAAAGATGATCATGTGCCCTGCATCAACATGATCACGTCTATCTCTAGCTTTTAATTGCTACCTTAGCTCACTGTTCCAGTTTATCCATGTGAGAAGCCAGAACAGGAGCTTGGTTGGAATTCCCATAGTATCACCAATCCCTCGATAACAGGCAATCTTATGTACTGAAAACCGAATACTGGTTTGGCTACTGTTAACTGAACTCCTACTTCAGCCTGATCAGTGCAAATACTCTCTGGAACTTACACTGTTACACACTTACACTACTTGTTTGAGCACTAAAAATATCAGCATAAAGTTATTAATTTTGTTCATGTTAAGAAAAAGAATGAAAGCCCAAAATGGATTCGCACAATGCTGTCCATGACTTCCAAAAAAAGCACACTTCTTAGAAGTCAAAAGGAGTTTTGTTGCTAAAAACCAGAGAAACTTTTAAGTTCTTACAGGAATCGAATAATAACAGTTGAACCACTTCCCCCATTGCGCAGTTATGCCCAACAGGTTAATATAAACAAACTCCAAAAGTTCAAAGCATCGCAGTCACATACACAAATGTAGCAGTACATACTGAAAACAAAAAGGTTAGTATCATACCTGAGCCAAATGTGGATTTGAGAGATATAGGTCTCTAGCGTAATCTTGCCAAGCCAACTAATAGTAAAAGTATGTTATAAGTTTAGACTGTGAAAGTGAATCCATAGGAAATAAAGTATCAATTTTTTTATGTTGCATTTCAATAAGACTTACGCGAAAAGAGTCAAAGAGACATTTCTAAGCTGCTGAGTGCAATTCCGTAGGGAGATATAAACACTGCATGAAAACCGTGGTATCATTAACACTGATACAGAAGTGCACATATTTCTTTATAGCATATTTGTATACTCACGTGATAGGAATCCATGATGTGTATGGATGATACTTGTTGTATGTAAGTTTGTCTAGTTTGTAAATATACTCATACCATAAATAACCAACCTGAGTTCAAGGAACAAAGAGGCATGTTAGTTAGCAATCTAGTCTGTAGTCCACTCATCATTGATAATATAACGTAGAGCTCAGAGGAAAATCGTGAATAATGCAACTTACCACCAAGGAAATAGTAACGATGGTTCCTTTAATTGACAACCTAACCTTAGTTTCAGATTCTTCGAGCTTCTCCATCCATCTTTCAACCTGTATGACAGTGATCTACGTTTCAAGCACTAATTGTAATAGAAGAAAAAACAACACTTGAAACCATAGCATACTTAATTAGTTAATTGCATCCTACATGTACAAGGACGTAGAAGGCCAAAGAGACTACGGTGATATCAAACAACAGTCAACTACGATCCTTGAAACTTACATTTGGATGGAAGTAAGCATAGATCATTCCAATAATCCAAATATAACGATCAAGGCCAGATCGGAAATGCCACTCATGCAAGAGTGGTAAGTGTGCTTTTGAAGGCTCTGGGTCCTTGTAGCCTGCATCACAAAACACCAAGTTAATACATGATTTATCTAGGAATGGTAAGAAAAATGATACATTGATATATAAGAATAATCAACCTAGCAGAAATGTAAGTGGACTCCACAGCAATTCAAATACACCAGGAATTTCCCATATCAAGATCACTGCCAAGAAGCAGCTGGCTATCTTCATAGCCATCACCGAGGGTATCTCATTATACTTATTAAAGAGACCAAGGGAGCCATAAACCATAAGAGTAAAGAGAGTGTGCATCGGGCATATGTAATAGAGCATGAAATCATTGTCAAGGACAATGCAACAGAAAGCCACAAAAAAGTTAAGTCTCCACATCATCTGCATTAAATATATGGTCGTGACTGTCAGTGTAAACCATGTATTAAATCAAAGAATGAAAATATGTTACAACATATATACAGAAATGATTGGGTTAAGGATCAGAATGGTACCTGGGCAAATCTTGCAAGACTAAAGTCTTTCTTAATATAATAGTATGAGAAGTTCCCAAATCCAGTCATCCAGACATAAGCAGCAATGAAAACACGAATTGCATTGTATATTTCAGTGGCAGCAAAGTAGTGGTACATTAAAAACAGGACCTGCAAACAGCAAGTGGTAAAGTTAGAATAAGTCTTGCCTACAAGTGAACAAAGTTGGCAAAAGACAGCAGCTCAAAAGAATGGCTGATATTTACAAGGAAACTAGTGTCATGCATGTGTGTTTTGACAGAGCTCGAATGATAACATAGGTTCTGGGTTTAAATAATAATCATACCCTATTATATAAAACTGCATATGTACGATCATATCATCAACCAACAACTACATATACATATGCAAATTATGAATAACACTCAAATATATACATAAATTCATCCCTGAAAGATCTGAGTTGAGGCTAGATAGATCACACCGACAACATCACCAATTCCTGTTTTTAAGGAGTGGAGATACAAGACCATAATGTTTTTGCTAGCAACAGGCTAGTAACGTATACTGATATGTGATGCTAAAGAAAGTTTAATTCACATGGCATGCATGCCAAAAATTCTACTGCATGTTCAAGAATATGCCTATGCTAATTGAATATAACCTATTGATATTATTGTAAAGTAATACAATAATCTTGATAATAGTGTTAATTACAGCTGTGTATAATCTTGACTGTAATAAGCATTATACATGACCGGAAGCACAGCAGCGTCAGCCAAAATGTTAGTTGGGCACAGGCATCCAGACTACAGTACAGATCTAGTGGCAGCCTGATATGCAGAAACGTAGCCACCATGTGTTCATCATTTCTAAAACCCTCAACTTATGAAACATTAGACATTTCAATTAATCAAAGATGTCTTCGGAACATCACATTAGACATTAGACATTTCTTCGGAATATCCAAATATATATCTGGCAGCTATAGATTCCATAGAAATATCACATTCAGATAAACTGTCAGAGCTCATAACCTTTGTCTTGGAAAAAACTAAAAAAGCCCTCTTCAGATCTCTTAGCATCAGATTTTCAGAAAACATTTATGATCACTGATCACTCACTTGGTCCTTTGAATAATTGTAACATAAACAGGAGAATAAAAGATAGAACACATAAGCAAAACAGTGTATTAAAAAAATATTTAATGCACTAACCTGCATCCAGCCTTTCCATTCCTCCGTTTGATGGCGGTTAAGATAGAGTATGGATTTTCCTGAGAATGCTGATTTGTCATGGTGCTTCTTAAGTGATGTTAAAGCTGATGCTATGATGAGAAGAATGTATAAAAACAGAAACAGATCGCGGTTGTAACTCTGGCAAAGTCAAGGGAAAACCAATTATTATCAGCATATGGTCATGATAGGTTAACACAAAAAGTCGAACTGTCCAAAGTCTGTTAATTCTCCAATATGTAGAAAAGAAAAAAAAAAAGAGGGGGGGGGGGTCCAAAGAAGAAACTAAACAGTGAATTTCATCAACAAATATTTGGTTAAGATTTAAGAAACAAAATAAGATTGCAGCATAGGACCTATTATGCCTATTAACCAGTAAAAACTAGATGGCAGAAGACTAGAGGCACAGTACATGAAATAGCAGACAGGTGATGGACATCAAGATTATAAGTCAGTTCTTAAACAATTTCTCTAGTTGAGTTGTGAAAATCAGAACAGGGCTAGCAAAGCATGATGATTCTACTTATTCAGTTTAGTGTAATTTATGAACAACAAAAAGTTGGAAGTTTACAACCGAAAACGAGGGAAACACATAAAAAGAAGAAAAAACAAGGAGACACTAGAGGTGGGAGGATGGCACTATGATATAACAATTGCTTTCCAAACAGATCTTAAAATGCGTCATCAGAAATTGAGAGAATGATCATTAATTATGACGATGTCAATACCTTCTTGCTTTCTGGAAATATGTTTGTCCGATCACAAATGTAGAAATAAACCAGTACGATGCCGAATTCTGCCCTGTAGAAGGTTAGGACTTGTAAATATCGAAGGATATTTATTTACAATAAATACAAAATAATTCGGTAGAGTCCTCACATTGCTCTCAGAACAGCACGATTTTCCAACAGGAAAGGCTCATCCATTGTAATAAACCTACAGCTCATAACATTGATATGTTAAATTCTGAGCATTCCATATTTGCAATCATTAATCAAACATCTACTACTACTATGCCAAATTACCTAATGAGGTTTGCTTTTGTAGAATTAATCCGAAGCTTTGTAGATGGTGACTTTGACAGGCCTCCTTCAAGCAATATTGTTTTATCATCTTCTTTGACAGTTCCATTTTCCAAATTAGAATCGGAGTGACTATAGAAACAAAACATGGATAAATGGAGGGTAAGTATTAACTTGACTTCAGGCTTAGAAAAATCATAAAAACATTACTGTATTAGCTAGTGTTGCTAACTTACACTTTCATGGATGAAGATTTTCTGTATTCCAATATTTCTGAATAGATCCATGCAATGAGAACAGGGAATAGAGCAAGCAAAAATGACACCTGCAGGAATGGACAAAACAACAAAGAGCCATCAATTGTACAGCTGTCAAATCTAAGATGATTGAAGTTCATAAATGACATGTACCATACGTATTTAGAGCATTTAATTTAGTTCTACCACTATAGTTTGCGACATGACAAAATGTGCCCTTAGCTTACCTAATAGTGCTCCACTATACTGACAGACCTTAATCATAGAGCCTTATTCGTAACAATAAGTGTTGAGTAGTTTCCCATTTATGTGTCCCAAAATCAAGCTAAGATGCATATGCCGATGAAAGCAAAGAGCAATGAACATTTCCTGTTAGCAATGTAGGTGGCATTTGAACTTTCACTTGGCAGAGCAAACCATGTTTGTCTCTCAAGTGGCCCTTAGCTTACCTACTAGTGCTCCACTATACTGACAGACCTTAATCATAGAGTGTTATTCGTAACAATAAGTGTTGAGTAGTTTCCCATTTATGTGTCCCAAAATCAAGCTAAGATGCATATGCCGATGAAAGCAAAGAGCAATGAACATTTCCTGTTAGCATTGTAGGTGGCATTTGAACTTTAACTTCGCAGAGCAAACCATATTTGTCTCTCAAGTGGTACCAAACTAAATACTAACTTTAAATCTAAGACACCTGCAAGAGAACATAAGTATACCTAACCTCCTAAAGTGTCAGGTGCAAGATACAAGACAACAAGCAACCAACCAGTGGTTGCTGCATTCCAGAGGCTGGAGAGTTTCGACGTTCGGTCGCATCACACAGGACCATTCCATGATTAATGCCTGATCATCATACCAATATATGAGCAATTGAATATCTATCAGCGATCAATCAATGCTTATCCTCATGCTATCCGATTCAAGGAACACATGACTACTGAGGAATGAATCCATTTCAACTACACTGTTTTGCTCAGCGCGCCCAGCAATAAACCAAATCGAACTTACACCGCACAATACCGGAGAAATAAATCATAAGAGCAGCCACAGAAAGCCCACAACGACACCCGAGGTTTAACAACATCCGTCAAATACATCATAGGCTCCCCAACCGATTTCACTACGCGGAACACGCGACCTATCCAGAGAGCGTGAATCGCGGGGGAGGCAAGCCGCGAATCCAGCGTTTCGCGCGCACGTACCTGGCCGGCGGTGACGGGGCCGAAGACCTCCATTTCCACCGGGAGCCCTCCCCGGAGCGTGCAACGACCAGATCCCGGGAGCTCGACGGGGTCCGGCCGGGATCGCGGAGGGAGCGAGGGAAGGATCAGGATCAAGGCCGCGCGTTCGTTGAGCGGTAATGGAGGGTGTTATATGCGTTGGCGGGAGAGAAAGCGAGCGGGCGCCCCGCGCGCGGGGCCCGGCCGGCGGGATGAGGGAGGTGGAGGAGGAGATCTGAAGCAAGCGGGAGGGGGTGGGTGGTCGCCGTCAGAGGTCGGAGCGGAGGGGCGCGGGGCCGGCCGCGGAAGAGGAGAGGAATCAGACGGAGCGAGGGAGGCAACGATGATGGTTGGGAGTAGTATACAGTTTGGTTGGTTTTCTTCGGAATTCAGACTCGCGTAGTAGACGCGTGCTCGCGCGTACTACTGCCGCTGCTGGCGGCCGTGTCTGTGTTTGGGATTTGGGGATTGTCTCTGTTTTTTTTTAAGAAAGGGATTTGGGATTGAGAGATTGATTAGTTGGAGGTTGAGACGTGGGGTTTGGTCGTGGGATTCATTCATGATCCGACTAAAGTTGAAGCGACTAGAGAAAGGAATCCGTGTACCCTCCTAACTAACGTGGAGTGGACAGGGGACAGCAGCAGTAGAGAGGAAGCACAAATGTTGGAGTTGTGGGTGGAATACTGCCATGGTCTTGTGAGTTATGATTGCATCGTTTGTTCTGCTGTCAAATGACACGCATAGTAAGTACAATAATATTTTTGTTTTTTACCGGAAACAATAGGAGTTCACTATATAGGTTTTATTTTACGTAACACTAAAATTCGCTTCTTAAAAGAGTTGAACCTAGAACCTATTAATACTACACTGTGTTAGGCTACAACCTTTTTTATCTAGCGGTGCGTTATGGCGGAAATGACACGTATAGTTTGTAATAATGCTTAGCAATAGTTTCTTCTGGTTTGTTTGTAAGACTGCTTAATACTCTCCCCATAAAAAAAACACATTTTTGGATTTAAATCTGTACATATATCCAAATTCAAACATAGAAATGGGCTTTTTGTTTACGAAGAAAGTAGTAGTATCTTATTTTTCTGTTTGTATGTGAGTGTTTTCTTTCCTAACTGCTCTGTTGATATATGTGCAGTCGAGCTCTTCTTTGGAGCTCCTGTTTTTAGCTTGAGGGCCCTTTGATTTATAGGATTAACATATGGAAGGATTTTAATTCTATAGAAAAAAAAATTCCTAAGAAGACCTTCTAAATAAAGGATTTGTAACTCGGCAATCATATGAGATGGTTTGAAACAATAAGATTTTGGACTGATTTTGCATGAGGTCCAACCTTATGGAAACTTTCCTTCTGGTCTCTCTCAGCTTAAATTCACGTGTTTTTCCTGTAATCCAAACAATTATCCATTTATGTATTTCTTTGAACTTCAAAGATTGATTTAGGCTCAGATGACAAGCATTGATGGCTTGATGCCGACCATGATTTGGAGATTAATTTCGTTGCAGCAATACTAAGGTTGCCTTCAATAATAGAGACAACATGCTTCTCTAAGTACTTTCAAAGTTAACATCTCTAAGGCCAGTCTCAATACATAGTTTCATCACACGGTTACCAAGAGTTTTACAAAATTTAGTTTAGTGGATGAAATAGTCTCTCTCAATGCATAATTTCATCTCAAGGTTTTATATGCGAGCAATTAAGTACACTTGAAATCTACATCATTCTCAATGGTGTTTCATTGGAATTTCATGCACTTGGAAACAGCGCCAACCAAGTTTCATGAGGATAAAACTCATATCACCTCTCTCTCCTTTTAATTCTTTCGTCACATCATCATTTTTGCTAATTTGGCACCTTTTAAATGCCGATGAAACTCCCATTGAGACTGGCCTAATGGCTTAACTTTTTTAGCACATAGTTCATAATATAAACGTCTCCACACGCCATGCTTACATAATCTTGAAATGTGGGTAATAGACTAGGCTGCGTTCATTTGTCTGTGTTGGAAGAATTGGCAAATCGGAATAGTAGTGCACGTAAAACGAGAAACATTATTATCACTAGATTAAATGAGTATTAACTATTTTAAACTTCAAAAGTGAATTAATTTAATTTTTTAAAACAACTTTCGTATAGAAAATTTTTCCAAAAAATATACTGTTTACAAGAAAAAGATGGAAAAACACTGTGTTGAGTTGCCGGTACTGTCTTTTTTTTATAACAAACGAACGCAGCCTTTGATTAAAAAATAGATTTTATCTCCCTTCTATTTTATACATAACTTGTGTGCTTTTTTAAAAAACCAAAAAAAATTGTGTGCTTTCGGGAGCTATGCAATACTACAACATGATTTTTATTTGACAAGTAAGTTCTGCACCTTAAAATCAGCATAGGAAAAGCGCATACGATTTCAGGCCCAGTGCAGCTGTGCAGGGGCTCTTTTTGCCGGTCAGCACTGCTCAGAAAGCGGTGGCTCCAGGTTGCGGCCGGCCGGTAGCCCGGCATCGGTGGTATGAAGGGGCTGGAGCAAATGAGGCCAGGAGCCCAGGATACATTTCAGGATGGTTAGATGGCTCATCTTCTTTGCTGAAGATGAGAGAAAAATTGAAGACTGCAGAAAATTTGCCATTTGCTTTAGTAACCGGTATGTGAACGCTGACACACTTGACACTAGGAAGAGCAGATGATGTCGTTAAAAAAAATTAAGATCAAAAGGTAGAGTGAAGTGGATTTCGAACATGACAACTGCACTGCGAACGTCACGTCAGGTAACCAAATGTGTGGAGAAAATAACTGATTTATTGCATGTTTACATAAATACCCTTTTCTATGACTAATTAAGGGGTGTTTGGCGTCCTAGGTTGCATCTGTAGGCTGTAGCCGTGCAACCTCATGTTTGGGCAGTGCAGCCACAGCCGTATGTATGGCTATCGAACAGGATGTACGTAAATGTAAGATGCCTTCATATAAACACCATTACACACACCAACACCCTGATTAATCAAGGGCTATTTGGTTGTAGGTTAACTCTGCTATAAGTGTGGCAAACTTTGTCTAGGAAATAGAGTATACTGTGGGTCAATGAGCTAGCAAAGTGTGGCTTATTTCAATTATGGCAATCAAGCAAAAGCTATCCTAATAAATCGTGGCGCGTCTAAGGTTTGGCGAGGCAAACTTTGCCTGCCTAACAAAAATAAAATAAGCTCAATGACAAGTCCATAAATTTATATTCAAAGCGTATACTTGTGCATAATGTATACATAGAGATAAATTGATTTGAACCAAGATGCACTATCATACACCAACAGTTATATATACTACCAAACTTCCGGTGTTTCTCGCTTGCACGATTACTTTGATAATTCTTCTATATCTACCTCTACCAAATGCAAGATGAAGATTAAAAAAAGGAGTTCAAAGCGGCGAATACGTTGTTCCTTCTACCTGAGGTATGTCCATTAATGGAATAGGAAGGTAGCCCACGCAAAAGCGCGGGCATGCATCTTGCATTGCATCCATGAAACTTATAAGGATAAAAAATTACCATGGCACTATTTGAAAGTATGACATCTCCAAAGTTCTACATAATTTTTTTCCAAGCTACGTACAATCGTTTCATCATCTAAGAAGTTAGATTAAGTGTAATTGGAATTAATGTGTTTTTGCCTTTTTAAATTGAATGTTAGGTTGCCCTCTTTTCATACGTTCTTACATGTGAATCAGGGATATATACATATCCTATACCTATCTTCAAGTGATATATGGTATTTAAAATTATTTACCAGATATAAGAAAAATTAAAATTTGTCCTGCCAACATGAGTAATAAATTTTGATTTTCATAAATATAAATATAACTCTTAAAACAATTATGCAGAGAAACTCATAACACCAGTATGCAGTCTAGAGGGAATAACATTACCATCTAAGCTTTGAAAGATGATGAAACCGTTATGATAATGGTGTTATAGTTTAAGTTAAATAAGTTTTTTTACAGTTTCATGGGAGGGGACTTTCTTTTTTTTAGTATTTTTATACAGATAGATCTATATCCATTAGGGCTATATGTTTTGCTTTATTTCTCAGAATTTTTCTGATTCTCTAATTTATTTGAGTACATGGCGGCTTAGGAGCGTCCTAGAGAATTATTAATGGGCATTTAGTTTATAATAGATAATATAACACACAATGGTGCAAACAAATAAAAAATAGGATGTATAGTATAAATAACATCATAGGGGGGAATGGAGGGTATGAAGGGTGTGTACAAGCTTATTTTTAGTTTCTAGTATTTTTAAAATATATTCTATGGATCTTACATTGTTTATTAAATATAATTAATACAATTGTGTAATCTATATAGGAATTGAATATATGATATAGAAGTTATATACTTGTTGAAATTTTTATCACAAACTTTTTTTTATCTCAAACAGTTCATAGAAAAAAAGGGAATTATATGGATTATGAGCTAGGGAGGGCAAGCGTGTAGGGTACATATGGTGCGAATATGTAGTTTGCACATACATATATTTTTTTTGAAGTTCTCAACAGTGCATGAAGTTTTTTTTTTGTTAAAAGATCGATGTAATTTAATATAATAGCTTTGAAACGTTGTGCCTATCAATTTTAACAATATCAATGGCAACATAATTTGATTTAAAGTTTCTAGCAATTTCTAATTAATTACATAATCACTTGATGTACTTTAGAGAATGTTTAATAGACTTTTAGTTATTAGGTGACATGCAAAAGGTTATTAGTTGAATTATAATCAATATATGAGTCCTAAATTTAAATGCGAGGAATATAATCTTAGTGGATAAAAAAATTAAATCTATAATTTAGAATTTATTTGTGGCGCGCTGTAGAGAACGTTTAACGTATAATTCCTTTTAGTTGATTGTTAAGATTTAGATCACATACAAAAAGTTATATAAGTTAAAATATAGTCAATATGGGTCTTAAATTGTTCATTTAAATACAAGGAATACAATAATATAAGCGGATAAAAAATTGAATCTATAATTTACAATTTACAATTGTTTAAAATTTATCATCACAAAACATACTTTTTATCCCAACCATAACTAACATTAGCACAAAAATAGGAGAAAGAAAGGGAAGAGAGGTGTAGGGGTGGTGTGTGTCAGGGGAGGCAGAGAGGGAAACGTGCGTGAGGGAGGGCCGGTGCATGTATCTTCTGATTGTTTTAATAAACAAATCCAACGTCTTAAATAGTTGGTCCACAGATAGATAGATAGATAGATAGATAGATAGATAGATAGATAGATAGATAGATAGATAGTCCACTTTCTTTAAAAGTCAATTATTACTGAAGTAATGCATGACACCACTCCAACCAGCTTAAAAGAAGACCTTTGAGGATAACTAAGACCATCATAAGTGGCGAAGACACTCAATGACAGTGAGGATCATTGGAGGTGGCGAAAGAATCCTCGCAGATGGTGAAGAAACATCAAAGACAGAAAAGGTTTCCAAGAACAATTGAGATTGCCAGAGACGACCAAAGACACAACTCTAATTAGGTCATTTATGTCACCGAGCAAATATAGCTTTAAGCCCTGTTTCTTTCGGCTCGAGAATATTGTAATCTAGATTTTTTAAACAGATTATTATAACTTGTAGTAGAATAAATTATGGGTTGTTTTTTCTTAGATTACCGGGGGCTGGATTATTGGATTTGCAAGTCTAAAAGAGAGTGCAGTGGCATTGGTGGGTAAATTGCGACCCAATAATCCTGAAAAAACTCGCCCAATTGAGCTCATCAGATTATAATAAGTTAGGGTACAGATCATAATAAGCTGCTCTAATAATCTGTCTGTTTTCTTTCAGATTACTCCTAATAAACTGGATTATAATAATCTCAAGTTGAAAGAAACGGGGCCTTAATAGGCTAAGCCTATTAGATCTTAAAAAGCAACGATAACGATACCTTAGATTATCCCCACATAGATTATAAGTAGGTCCAATGAGAAGGCCTATTTACAGCACACCTAACTTGTGGTCAATGAAAGGACACCTATGTCCAACTAACAACCCTTTGTGAGGGTTTCCCGCTGCTACAAAGAAACTCATTTGAGCCAAGAAATGAGTGCTATTTATGTCGGTTCTTGACCCGGCAAAAAATCTCTGGGATGTTTTTTTTTAAGAATTGGTTATAAACGCTACAAATGAAGTCACCGCAAAATAAATAAAAGAATGAGCCGGCTTAAGCCAACTGCTTTCGAGCTTGTATCCTAGGCATGAATCAATCACCGAGAAAAACAACAATTCATGTAGATATAAATGAATCAATGACAAAATCTTTACATAAACCACATGGATCAATGAATACCAACCAAATCACAACAAACACACCACAAATCAACACTAGATCCAAAATCCTCATGTCGACTGTGGTTGGAGCTGTCGAGGTCACCTCCACCGCCATCCGTGGTAGGGAAGAACTCGGGGCCACCACCGACGACACTGCGCTCAGGGCCACCATCGCCATCGCCGCTTGGGAGAGGATTAGAGAGGAGAAGGAATGGAGAAAGGCTCGATCGATCTGGCTCCGCGCCTGATTTTTTTTAATATTGAAACAAATGTGCCAGCTATTTGTGTCTGGCCACAATAAAAACCGACACTAATGACTAGACTAATTATTTGTGCCGGGTTTTATTGTAAACCGGCACAAAAGACCACTCATCTGGGAAGTGCTGGTTTTTTGTCCTCCTATTCTTATCAACTATTGGTATTCTTATTGTGTCATCTTTTTGCTGAACAGACACAAATATACCGGCCAAGAACATTTCGGTGGTAGTGTCGCGACCCGAGTGTTGAGGTTACTTAGACAGTTAGACCGTTGACTCAATGTACTATTATTGTTCAACAACAATTACAGTAACAACCACATAAATCCTCGTTTTTCTGGATTCAAAGCCTCATTTGAGTTGAGTATGGATCTGGCACAAAAATCAGCTCTGGGTTATATAGACCGGCACAAATAGATTTGAGAGCACTTAAAAAATATGAGTTCGTGTCGACGCCGTCCCTCACGCACCACCGCGCACTGCCGCCTTTCGGAGCATGCCAACGGTGTGCCGCTGCAACTCACACGCTGCCGACGGTGCGCCACCACTCAGGGGCACTGCTAGTCGGGGAGGGTGACATCGTCGCCGTTGGTGCACCACCTGTGGGCCCCGTCATGCTGTGCCTCTCGGGGCTGTCGTGCGCTGCTGCTGGCTTGCAGTCGCCACTGTCCATGGGAGGGAGAGCTAGGGGCTGTGGAGAGGAGGGGGATAAGACTGGGATAGGGTGAGGAGAGGATAAGGAAGAGAGGAAGGAGATATGTGAATGTGTTGTTGTTGGCTCAATTTTTTTTTACCATTTGTATCGTTTTTTTTAATACCCAACCCAAAGTAATCTCTAATTTGTGCCGGTTCACAATAAGAACCAGTACAGATAAGTACGCTACTTATTTGTGTCGGGTAATATTGAACCAGCACCAACGAGTAGTTTTTAGTGCAAGGTATTAGCTACTCCCTCTGTTTCATAATATAGTAACGCAGGGGGGTATTTGACCCCTCCTAGAACAGTGTATCTAGATAGGCTTCATGTCCTGATACATTGTCCTAGGAGAGGTCACATTCCCTCCTAGATAGGTTGCTATATTTTGGGACAAAGATAGACTTGTTTGTGTTGGGTTTTAATTAACTGGCACAAATGCACTTGTTAATATTAACACTTCTGAAGTGGTGTGGTGGGGTTTCCACATATAATCTTTACAGTGGAAGACAGTGTTAATGCAACGTCATTATATTTACTTCCTTCCTTCATTAATATACATCTCATTTGACATTTGTGAATTTGTAAACTAGCAGAGAGTATGCAGACCAAAAGATGTGAGAGGCTTGGGAGTCATTGACCTGAATTGTTCGAGTGAACGAAGCCTAAAAAACCATGGGTGGGAACGGACATGCCTTGTGATCAACTAGAAAGAGAGCTCTTCGCTGCCGCCACAACAATCAAGTTGGGAGATGGCAAAACGGCCAAATTCTGGCACTCCAAGTGGTTAAACAACCAAAGCCCAAGATCCCTAGCGTCAGACATTTTCATAGCTTCAAAGAGAAAGATTTAGAACGGTCAGCCAAGCGCTTCAGGACCAAAGATAGGATTAGAGACCTAAACCTAACACAGCTGATGTTGTTGCAACATCTACAATAATTTGTAAACCTATGGAGAGCAATATAGATAATAGAGCCTCTAAATGGAAATCACGATTGTCGGTGATATGGGCCCGGGGGTACCACGTGGCGGTAATATAAAGCGTCTTAGGCCCACCAAAGCAAAGTGATAAAAGTATTAGACCCGGGGGTGGCCCGGGTGAACCCCAGGGCCCCCTCCGGGAGGAAGCAGACCACCCCGGAAGAGTACCCGAGGGGTCTGTACATGACCCGCACCAGTTTGCCCCTTAGAAAACTCGCGGAAGAGAGTGGCGCTGCGCTCCCAACAGCCGCATTCATGAGGGCTGGCACGGCCTCACTGCATTAATGGCGATGTGAAACGGCGCTGCCAGCCCCCATCATCATTCCTTTCCCTCTGACCGAGGGGAGGAGTCGTGGGCGGCCGCGGCAGTCGTGGGTGACCGTGCGGTCGCCTGCGACAGGACGCCCCCTCTGCCCCGTCTCCATCGCATTAAATGCGATGGAGAGCAGCGTGGAGGAGGAGGGCGAGTTTTTCTTCAACCCTTACAGATAACCTGCCCTACGGCCTACCGGCTTCGGCAGGGGAAACAAGCGACAAGACCCCACGACGCCTGCAGCGCCTGCCCTACCAAATCCACTCCTGATCCCGGATTACACGACGGATAAGGAAAGTGCGTGCTGGCGTGCCTGCGATGTCGGCATAGAGTAATCTGCTCTTGACGTCCGAGGAAAGGAAGAGAGAGGAAAAGCAGTTGTGGTGATCCCTTGAGTATAAAAGGAGACCCAGGCTCACAGTAGAAAAGGGGAGACTTAGAGGAAAAAACACCCACGCTCGTAAGCAAGAACCTTCTCCCCACAATAGTATACACACAACAGGAGTAGGGTATTACGCATCCTGTGGCCCGAACCTGTATAAAAACCTTTGTCTCCATTCCCGCTGAAGGTCGGGCCTTTTCTTAATCCTCACACAATCACAGTGCTTGGATCCACCCGTACCCTTGGGCCGAACTGAAAAAGGGGTTCCACGAATCCCCAGTGGAGGAGTTTACGCTCCGACAACGATCAAATAACCTAGAACCTAACTGAAAGTGGATAATACACCAAAAATTAGCCTACAGACTGCAGTTTCTCGGTCTGGTGAAAACAGTCTTCAATAACTCCATCTGGAAAGCGTGGGTACGTCCAAAGTGTAGGTTTTTTTCTTGGCTGATTATCTAGTCAAAGCGTGAACAATGGAGTGGTTCGAAAAGAGAGGCTAGCAAAACAAGAAGGTGATGTGTTATCGACGAAACAACTATACATGTCACGATGTAGATAGGGTCACCCATAGGATCCGTAGAAAGATCCAAAGATGGACTAGCACCGACTGCGCTTGGACTTGTGGTGTTCGTACAACACAATCGAAGACTGGTGGCTTTTTGTTCT
Source organism: Leersia perrieri (assembly GCA_000325765.3). Lineage (NCBI taxonomy): Eukaryota > Viridiplantae > Streptophyta > Magnoliopsida > Poales > Poaceae > Leersia > Leersia perrieri. Next base: position 18,033,746 of record CM002476.1, on the reverse strand, counting down.
CAGCACAGCTAATACCCCCAAAGGGCTGCTACGTTCCATCATCATCCTGGTTTTCTAAGAATTATGTTGCGAAAAGAACATAAGAATCTACAAAAACAAGGCCTCCACCCTGGCGTGAAGATCAGAGAAGATGCTTGAGCATGGGTGCAAGCCGATGCCCACGTACTCCAAGAGTTCGGCATTTTAGGAGAGATAACATAATGCCTTTTTTCTTTTTGCGGGCGTGTCCAGTAGACATGTCCTATAGCTCTGTTTTTACTTGTGCTTTATTAATATACAGAAAGCAAAGCTTTTGCCTCTTTTTTTAAAAAAAAATGACAGCGAGTTCTTATTGTATTGCTTTTCCGGGCAAAAGCTTTGCTATCAAAACCAAAAGGTGTCACCCTGGGTTCCTTTTCCGGGCAGCTGTTCAATCACAGACAGTTGAAATGGCAGCCATTGATCTTAGCTAGCTAACGTGAACCTTCCGGCGGCTTTGGTCATTTTTTGTTTTCAAGGTGAAACCTTGTAGCTACGAGAGACAATCACCAAGAATTCAGCATACTGATATTAGAGCTAGGTAGCTAGGCTGGAGAAGTTGTTAAGCATTAACTCGACATTGAGGGAGTAATCTTAACAATAAAGGAAATACTTATAGCCCACATTTGGCTATCTGAAAAGTACATCTGCTTCATGGCAGAAAAATCAGGTGCATACCTGAAAAACACGATGAATCATCGTCGATCGCCAGAATTCAAACACTCGCCATTCTAAAAATATCGCCAGAATTCAAACACTCGGCATTCTTAAATAAGGGCTGAATGCGGTGAACGCGCCAAACTCAGCACCCCGTATGCCTCTCAGGCCTTGTTCGGCAGCCCAGTATCCAAACCAGGCCAGGAACTATTCTAGGCCTGGTTTGAATGGATCCAAGTGGCTTCACTTGGAGATTGAATCCACCTATGGATTGAATCCACTCCATTTCTTAATCCACCTCTTCAAAAAAGTGCATTTGGTTTGAGCTGGAATCAAGCCATTTATTTGCAAGAAATTTTTTTTCAGAAATAAGCAATGAACACATGACTGAACTGCTTAACATCAAGATAGTTCAACATCAATATACAGCAAACATTAGCTCAGAATTCAGAAATTTCAGAAATAGTTCAACATCAATATACAACAAACTACTCAGAATGTATAGTTATATGTTCCAGCAATAAGAGAGATATCCTGTAAATCATGCTGCCATTCAAGGACAGTTTGATGAGGACTTTGATAAAACAGAAAATTCATTTAGAAACATTTATAAGCCGGAGCTGCCAGTTATTTCGTCGCAAGTTACAAATAAGATAATGAGAGCACGACTTCTTGAGAGACGGGTTGCTGGATTTGATAGTGTTACAGCTATAACAAACCATCAGCTATCTTAACCTCTGCTGGTGCAGGTTCAGTTCCAACAACCTCCATTCCCATGTCCCTTCAGATATATACAAGGAATCAGCAAACATCACAGCATAAATAAAAACACATCCAGTAAGATTGTATACTATATGCAAGGGCAACTGGTTACAATATGTTTGGAATTAAAATAAATATATGGCTAGACCATACAGGAAAAGAAATCAGGTAAAAACAAGAACACTTGCCTAGCAGTTAAATTGGGATTATGCTAAATGGTGAACTATGCATTTCCTGTGTGCCTGAGTATACTACTAAACTCCTCACTGATAACTTTGGTTTCTATTCATGAACATGCAATTGTTTACTCCAGTCCCCTGTGATAACTTCAGTTTCAATTCATGAACATACAATTGTTTAGGTGCAACAGTGTATTGCATACAGAGACTGGCTGTTATCACCATGATTATTCCCACTACCTGTGGAATATAAGTGACAAGAATTTTCTGCAGATAAATTGATTTTTTACTACCCCAACATGTCCATGAGTAAGACAGCAGTCAGTGGTGGAGAATAAATGTAATTAACATTGCATCTCACCACAGTCCAGAGATTGCTCCAAGGCAGCAACTAGTAAAATATGAGAGAATTAACTTATTAATGCCACTACATGTTTTCATTCCTTCGCAGCAGGATTTACTTGCATGTTGAACTAACAGAAACAATAACCACTCTAACTAACAATGATTTACTTACTTGTTCTTCTACGAAATCAAAAGAGATACTCCAATCTACAGCAAGTGAAACAAAAACAATAATTACATATTCTGACAAATACAACTGTTTTCAATGATGAGTTGATAGAAAATAAAATAGTAAATGAAATGACATAAACAATGTGAAGTACAAAAAATCCAGCAAACATGTCTGTGTTGAAAGATCTGAATACATAAGGAATTAAGAACCATAAAACCTATACTGTTATTGTTGAAGAAACTAACAACATAGGCAAATTTATGGGTTTAGAATACCTAAAAGAAATTCTATAATAGCAGTAATAAAACATGCCGAATGACAATAAGGAGTAAACCAGCAGTAAATTCCTAATCTCACTAAATTTCTGTTAAGACCACACTGTTGTCTGTTTGACTGTAATATCCGTGGACACTAGGATTTAAATCCTTGTGAGTAGAGCCATATGATATGCACCATGAATGCATCACAACAAGGACACCACTGATGCTTTTCGTTCTCGATCTTTGCTTTGGTTCACTGCTAACAGAACCATTTACAAGTGACATCTCATATGTGTGGCTCCCTGAAAAGGGAAAACCGGTACATATGAGTATTTCTTGTTCACCGGGGGATCAAAAAATTAAACCTGCTTTCTAGTAGTGATTGAATTGTAAGCTTATCAATGATCAGTTACAAAGAGTTAATTGTTCAGGTTTGTAACCATGGCATCGAGGCTTCTCTGATAGACGAACTGATGAGCGCATCGAAAGAACTCTTCAGACAACCGCTCCAAGTGAAGCAAGAATTTAGCAATCTCAAGAGCAAAGAACAAGAGGATAAAGCCAGGACCACGGATCGAACAAATCAAGAAATCCACACCCTACTGCTCTACTCGACCTTGAACTACTGCTCTACTTACCAAGAAATCAAGAAATCATATCGAGAAATCAAGAAAGGCTGCCAGGACCACGGATCGAATAAAAATGAAGAAATCCACACACACGCCAAGTAGATCCTGCGCCCCTCGCTGCCGAGCCGGAGCAACGCGAGCGCCGCCTCGAGTGCGGCGGTGAGCGGCGCCAGCGCCCGCTCTTCCTCCTCCTCCCCCTCCCTCCTCCGCTCCCGGAGCTCCTCCACGAAGAAACCTAGCGGCGACGCAAACCCTAGCCCCGGGGAGAGAAAGGAAGAAGATGCATTACCGGCGAGAAGGCAGCGAAGAGCGCGGACGCTGGATGGGAAGAGGTCGTCGTCGTCGACGACGTCGGTGCGCCGCCGGCCGCGCCGTCTCCCCGCGTCGCCGGCCGCGCGAGTCCCGTCCGGATTAGAGCCGGAGGGTAGGAGGTGGGGATTGGAGCCGGGCTTGGAGCAAGAGGAGGAAGGCCAAAACGGGCCCGTTTCCAATCCAGGCAGGCCGAAACGAATGATGCTTCCAGGCCAGGTCAGATTTGAAAACGGGTCACTTCGTTTCGGCCGGAACAGAGGCCGTTCCGGGCCGTTCCAGGCCTTACCGAACAAGGCCTCAGTCGGCACGCCGTAGAAAAGACTGCATTCGGCATATGCCATGAGCCCACGACCGTGTGACTGCGTCTTTCAGCTGATGATCTGAACGGCACTGCACGCCTAGCCGGCGCACGCAAGGGGTGGTGGTGGTGGCAGGAATAATTGCTCTACCCCGGCCAGGTAGAAGAGAGGGTCAAGAAAGCGTGGACAAGTGTAGCGCCCCCGGCGTGCACGTGGCGCACCAGCTGCTGGAGACCCCGCGTAGGCTAGCCTAACATGGCCGCACATGTGCATGCATGCCTTGCCTAGCTAGCTACAGCTCGGCTCATATATCAGACGACGGACGACGGCGAATCCCGTCGCGCGCCACGTATGAAGACGTACGTCGTCGATCGAGAGTACAACCTGGCTGGTCTCTGGTCCTGCAGCTGCACTCCATGGGTACAGGGCACGTACCAACGTACTACGGGTGGCAGCCTGCCTGACGCGTCGTGGCCACCCGTTCTCCTCGAGCCAGGCAGGCAAGGCCGGGTCCTCTCCGCGACTACGCGTACACGCCCCCGCGCGCGAGTCAAGTCGCCGTCTCGCCGAGATGAGGCGTGGGAGGGGAGGGTAGCTAAAAAATTCGCGTCAAACCATGTGACCGGACGGGTTCCAGCCGAGCCGGCATGTACGGGAGCCGGGGAGCACGGCGGTGTCGTATGGATGTGGATATGGGTATAGCTTGACGTTGCGTTTACTTCCGGAGGGGTAGGGCCGGGGCTCGGTTGATTTACTTTAAATTACCGGCTTACCGCGCGAGACTGCGTCTCCTCCGCCGGGCCGGTCTCCGGTCGTCGCGTTATAGCTGGCCTGGGCAACGGGGTGCCGCCACATACTCGCATGCACGCAAAGGGTGCAGCTGGTGTCACGTGCAGACGATCTATCGGATCCTGGTTGACCTGTGAAAATTAACGCTGCACATGCATGAGACGAGAGACGAGATATGCGAAAGATCATACCACCTCTTTCTGTTTAGTTGGGCATCTCTTCCCTTGTAATAAACAGAGCTCTTGACAGTTTTACTTTGCGGATATAATATATAATATATATATATTTATGCTCAGGTGTTCGAGAGTAACTGAAAAAAACAATAGAAAAATGACTAAAAACAAAATGGAGAAAATACATGCTATTTTTCACTACATTTTGTATTTACAGTTCAACTGTATTTATAGGGTACCATATAGCTTTCATGCATGTTTGCTGGTCTGGTTGCTGCACATGTTCCCCGTACAGTGATGGCATGAATTAGCTTCCTGTACGTGTTAGTGTTATCAGTTATCACACAATTAATGAAGGTCGCTAATAATACGTGCAGACTGTATACATATCCTGTATTACGAGTACAACGACTAAAGGTTGATAGCCTGATATATCAGATCAGATTGAGAAAGAAAACGTGACGTATCGTCTCCCATGTACTACAAGTCCACAACACACTGACCATACACACACGACTAGGTAGCCCCCCCGAATACCCCCCTTCACGCTACACGTAGCAAGTTGACTAGAGGCGATTATACAGGCTAGCTCTCGTACTAAAGCCCCGCCCAGATGCGCTGCACTCCCCCACGCTCGCCCACATGCGCCTGCCGCCCCGCGCCGTTCATTTCCCCCTCGTCGCGACAAAATAAATTAAACGCCGTTACGCCGCGCAAGCTTCGTACTAGTACCACCACCACCACTCCAGTGTACTCGCGCGACGCGAGCGCCGTGAGATTCTCGCCACCTTCTTTTACTCGCCGCGCGCGCCACGGCTGCCCGCCCGCGTAGACGATTTATAGGCGGCGCGCACACATGGTGAGTTGGTCACTCGTCACACGGTAGCTTGCTAGCTCAGACCACCACCCGACCCAAGCAGAAAGACGTGCGCGGCGCCGGGTCGCTGGCCTGGGCGCCATGGACCACCGTTTCGTCGTGGCCGTGCAGGCCGAGGAGGACGAATCGGTGCGGCAGCAGCAGCAGCATCAGCAGCATCTCGTGCGCGAGCGTGGCAGGCGCATCAAGGCGGCTGCGGAGCTCGGCCTGGCGCGCTCGTCGGGTGGACGGCGGTGGGGCCGAGCGCTGGGCCGGCGCGCCCTCCTGCTCCGGAAGGATCCCGCTACTACCGCGGCGATCTCACCGTCGGTTGGCAGCCAGGAGGAGGCGAAGCAGGGGAAGGTGATGGAAGCAGAGGCAGGGGAGGAGGAGGATGAGGAGGTTATGGTGGAGGAGAAGGTAGAACTGCTGCGGCAGCTGGTGCCGGGAGGCGAGGCGATGGCGGTGGAGCGTCTGCTGGATGAGACGGCCGACTACATCGCCGCTCTGCGTGCGCAGGTCGGCGTCATGCGCGCGCTCGCCTGCCTTCTGTCTGGCCTCGGCTCGACGCCGGAGAAGGAAGCGTCCGCCACGCTGGAGAAGCCTCTATGACAAGAAATGAAGAATGATGGCGACTCAGGCTAGCTAGACGCGTGTACCCGAAGGGGTATGTCTCGTAAGAGGTTTCATGTAAGCACGCGTCTGATCTTCTGTAGTGAGTTTCGTTCCTTTCAACTCTTCGCATGCATCAATTGTTCCCTTTTTACCTCTTCCTAGGCTGGCAGGCAAACGCATGTTACGTATAGTGAGCTAGATGCAAGTAGGAATTTTAGTGTAAGTTCTGCCGCTTGAATTTTCCACCACCTGGTGTTGTTGCCTTGTTGGAACATGAAAGTAGCAACACATGCAGGTTTGCTAGCTGTTGGCAATTAGGTAAGTGCTACTGGCACCAGATTTTATTGTATTTTGCTAGGTAAAAGCAACTAGTATGAGTACATTTGTAAAGGGAAGAGGAGGAGGAAAGGCAACAATAGAGCGAGCGAGCATGCATGCTCGTCCTAGCATCCTAGGCTGATAAAGTATCGCGATGTGAACATGCATGTGGCTCGATGTTTGCGAGGTACTTTTCCCATGTGGCGAGCGCGATCGTAGATTCGTCGAGGGATCACGGATCTGTAGTTTTGCGGTCATGTAGCTTCTTCTTAATTCAGACAGCTGCTTCAAATGCTCTGGAGAAACAGTACCAGCACTCAATGCTACAACCTCTGCTTCCGTGAAGCTCTTTATTTGATTCTTGCATTCCCTTCTGGGTGAGGCAGGAAAACATAACTGTGCAAGTGTGCATAGAGTGAATTCTCTCGCTTGGTCGAACAAAACTGTGCATCCATTTCAGAGTCAATTGATCAATCACAATTTTTTTTTTACTTTAGACCAAACCCGCACAAATAACGTTTCTATGAACAAGTATTCATAGGCCCGCTATTTAGTCGTAGGATTATCTCTTATTCAATATCCTCCTATCTATGTAACGTTAATATAACTAACGACAAAGTCAAAAGCTTTCATAGTCCGCACCAGATTCTCCTCCAATGGGCACAAGTTGTTTGACTCTCAACCGTGCATGTCAGGTCAGAGTCAAAACTCATCGCCTGCAATAATAACCATCATCTTCCTGATCTAAGTACTACTACTAGTAGTAGCAATCTTTCGGGTTATACTGAAAAAAAGGATATCAGTAACTCAGAGAATAAAGTTGCCCCTGCAAAGAACGAACAAAATAATTCGTCGTCTGAATTGATGCAGCAAGAACATACTTACTACCGTGCTACGTTACTGCTCCTTTCCGAAAAATATATTAATCCGTTTGAAAATATAATAAATTCTGGTAATTTTAGGATAAAAATAGAACTACATAATAAATTGTGTGTGCATAAATGTTTCGGTACTAAAATTTCTAGAAATGAATTTGATACAAATTGGAAAAACAAGTCAAAAAAAGGAAAAAAAAACGCGTTGGGCCGTAAAGGCCCATGTGGACTTGCAGCTCCTATCAGCCCATCGTGGAAACAGACACGTCCCGGAGAGGAAAAGAAGGAGTGGGCTCAATCTTAGATAGGCCGAAAATAAGAAGAAGTAGCGTGTTTTTCAGGCCAACCTCGCGCACGAGCGTCACAGAAGAACCTTTTGTATTGTACGAGAGGCCTTTTGGGTTCTATTGTACGAGCGTTCACAGAAGAGTCATTAGGCTGCACTGCTGCAACAGTAAGGCCCAATTCGTGTCCGGAACTAAAAACTTAAATTCATTTGAGATTTAGCATATGCATTTCTGTTCGATTCCCGCTTCCGAATATTTAAAGGAACAAATCAGTAAAATTTTGTACTCTCCTGGACCTAGGGGGGAGCGTAAAAGGTATTTCGCTATGAATTTTCGATAGCCTAAAAAATTTAACTGGAAACTGGAAGTTTTCAATTGATAGTTATCAAAATTTCAATTAAAAGTAATAACTAATTCAGTGGGAAGTAATCAAAATTTCAAGTGAAAAATTATGTGTTTAAAGATACAAAAGATTTTATGATCAAAGGTTTTTCATCTCCATTTGGCAGCCATTGAAGAAAATCATGATAAGTTAGTTGCTAATAACTTCCTAATGGAAATTTAGGTAAGACTATTTACTAAAGGATACGCGTCGTTGTCTCGGTGGTTTGGGAAATCATCGGGAGTGAGATAAACGACGCTAAATCATTAATAGTGTTGAGATTAAGTACATACCCAAGGTTCAGAATATCAGCAGTTCATCGATACAAAAAGCTTATAATACAACAGGGCAGACGCTATCAGGGCCTAAGTTTATCCCTTTGGCGGTAGGGCATGAGGCAAGCGGGCAATGCTCGCCGGCCGTCCCCCACCAGCTGATGGTCCGGTTCTCCATCGACAGCGAGAAGTATAGCAGCACCCCCATGAACGCGACGCCGGAGTCGAGCGCCGCGGACAGGATATAGTTGTACCTCTTCCACCACCGCTTCCTGTACCGGAACACGAAGAAGTTGAAGACGACGCCAATGAACAGCCACGAGTTGTAGTTCACGGCCGTTGCCGGCGGCATGTTGGCCGTCGCGCCAATGAGCACCGGCAGGTTGATCATCGGTACCCAGGCGTTTCTGGGGAACGCCCTGTGGAGCGCGTACACGATGAGTGGCCCCACGGCGCCGGCGAGGAAGAACCAGTTAAGCGCACCGTAGTTGCCTTGTGTCCCGAAAATGCGGCGCGGCCCGGCGAGGCCCCAGATGACGGACGCGTCGAAGAAGACGCGGGCACGTCCACGGGCTGTCCGCCGGGAGAAGCGCGTCTTGGCAGATGTTGGGGATGGAGCCCAGCAGCCAGTACGCCACCCCGAGGTTGACCGTCGAGGCAACCACCGCGCCGATGAACTGCACCAGGAACATCGACCTGGGAGGGATCTTCATGTAGTGGCCGAGCTTGAAGTCGGCGAGGAGGACACGGCCTGCGACATGCTCATGTAGCCGTACGTCTTGAAGCAGACGTTGGCGATGGGCTTGCCAGGAAGTATGAGCCCGATGACGTACTCCGTGAGGACGTTGAGCCCCGGCGTCTGGTTAGTCGTTGCCGTGATGATGCTTATCGGAAGCGTGAACACGAACGCCATGGCGCAGGCGAAGAGGAGCCCCCACCACGGGAGTTGCACCTCCTTCTTGAGGACGGTGCAGAGTACGAGTGAAACGGCCACGGACAGCGCGAGCATCCCGTAGAACCACCAGCTGGGGACGTCGCGATAGCTCTTCATCAGCCTCGTGTGGACGTCGGGCTTTTCACGTTGCGAAGCGCGGAACCGGCGGTAGATCTCCTTCCCGTGGAACAACGCCACTTGCATGACGGTGGCCGCTATCGTCGCGAAGCCGAGCCCGTACGACAGCGCGAAGAACGTGCTCAGGTTGATCCACCCCATCCGCTGGTACGCGTCCATGTCGATCTCGAAGCGGTCGTTCACGATGGCCGTGATATCGTAGGTCGTGCCGTTGGACATGAACAGGTGTGACGAGAAGATGGGGAACCTTCGGGCGTTGTACAGGTCGAGATCCCAGTAGGAGACCGGCACGACCACGTACATGAAGAGCGCGAAGCCGACCAGGATGTTGGCGGTGGCGAAGAACGGCGACACCAGCGGGCTGTAGAGGAACGACGATACGGCCGTCCAGTCGAGGGTGAAGGCGCCGAGGCCCAGGCCCTTCATGCCGGAGCCCAGCTGCTGCGCAGTGACGGACTTGGAGAAGAGCCAGCATACCCACGAGACGGACGTCAGCGGCGGGAACAGGTATCCCGGCACGGCGTACCACACGAAGCTGCACGCGAGTGCGATCAGGAAAAACTTGTCCTGAGACATCCCGCCGCCGCCGCCCTCAGCCACCGTATTCTCCTCCTCGTTGTTCTTCCCGTGCAGCGCACGGAACAGCGACACCTGCACGAGCATGCCGGGCCACCACATTTGCGACGGCTCCACCACGTACTTGCGCATCAGCCCGGCCCACCCGTAGCCGAGCACCTGGGTGGTGGTGATGAGCAACCAGGCGGCGAAGAAGGAGATGGACCGGCGGTAGAATGCTCTGATGATGTCGACGATCATGACGGCGTAGGCGTTGCCGTTGCCGAAGGCGCAGCCGGCATTGGCGAAGCTGGAGATGAGCACGTGCTCCTTCATGTTGAAAGGACCCGGGTTGAGGCTCCACTCCCCACCGCCGAGCAGCGCGGGGGCCCTGAACTTGCGGCGCGGCAGCACGCGCGCGAGAAGGTGGCCCAGCGGCAGCGAGGCCACCTGCACGGTGATCTGGTGACGATGAGAGAGGCTCGGTCCGGTAGGAGAAGAACTGGTTGAGGAAGCTCATGAGGGCGCACGAGAGCAGCCAAGGGCCCACATCCGGAACGTCCACACCGGTAGGGACGGGTCGTCGGTGGTCGGGACAGTCAGCCGGACCTGCTCGACCTGCGACGCATCGTCGTCCTCCTCGGCGATCACCGACCCTCGGAGGGCGCGCTCGATGTCGACTACGACGAGCTCGCCCATCGTGTGGGGTATTTCCTTGTTGATCACTCGACGTGTTTGGTAATTGGTTCGTCGTGAATTATTAGGCGTACGTGCCTGTGTATATATAAGGCTCGTGGCGGGGGCGCTGAGTAGCAACTTTGAAACGGACACGGACCTTTCGCCAGAAAAAAAAAAGGAAAACGGATAAGAAAAGAGGAGAAATGTACGCGCATCTGCCCGTCCGTCTCGATGGAAGGCAGCAGTGCATCCCTATCCACGTACTTTTTAAAAGTGTCTTAGTAAATGTGATGCTACAGTAAACATTTGCTAATCGTAGATTAATTAGGCTTAAAAAATCATCTCGCGAATTAGCCTTTATTTATGTAATTAGTTTTATTATCACTCTATATTTAATACTCCTAATTGATGTCCAAATATCCGATATGATATAAATAAAAAAAAATCCCTGTATCCAAACATGCTCTTAATCTGCGAACGGAAGCCCACATAACGCTACATCTGGGTGGTGGTTTCTTGCTATGGGCTTGTTGCCATTGTCGGCCTTCTCAGTTTTGAACAGTCGCTTTGATGTTTTTTTCGTCCGGAAGGAGGGCCCAGTTCACTTTTGTTCGTGCTGACATAGGCTACAGACAAATATGCATCCGTAGATTTTTCAAATGCATTTTTTTTAAGATAGCAGATAAAGTTTGTAGTCTTTTTTTTTTACAAAACAACCTTAAAACACGTCTTGACACAACAAAAATATGGTAATTTCTTAATAGACATTAGATAACACATTTTATCATTTTTAAGTTAAAATTGAGAGAGAAAGGGTCGTTCAAATTATTGTCACTTTCAACCATCCCATTGGTTGGCGAACCCATAAGAATTAAATTCATTTAGTTTGTTACCAAATATTGATAATGCCACAAAATTTGGCAAAATTCTAGAAACTTCTCCTCACAAAATTATACCAACATTTGGTTAGGTGCCAAACCAAACATCATCTCCACATTTTGTCTTTGCCAAAATTTTGGCTTACCAACAAATGGTAAGGTTTATTTTTCCCGTTGGTAATTTTTCTCGAATGTATCTAATCACTCTTGATTGCCGTTTAGGGTTATGGTGGGAAAATTGGTCTCCTGATCTTTTTTCTTTCAACGACAATTGAGAACGATTTATATACATTCAAGAAAATCACTCAAGGGGCAAAAAGGTCATTTTTATGTTTTTTCTCTCAGCTTTGACTACAAATGATAAAATATGTCATCTAGTGCCCATTAGCAAATTACTATATCTTTGGTGTCCTACAATATAGATGCATTTTATAAGTGTCCTATAGCAAAGACTATAAATTATGGATGTTCTATAGCAAATTTTGCATTTTGTAAAAGCTTACAGAGCTACTTCCCACAACTATGGTTCAAATCAAATCTGATTTTCCTCCCAAAACCACAACCAGTTCAAGTCTAGTTTTTGCCGCTAGACCACAAGTTCAGATGTACAAGTACAACCTCCCATAATAATGAATACCAATTCATTTCGAATAACCCAATCGTTTCGTTTTAAGAAACGGGAATGTAAATAGAAATATCCCTGCAGAAAGCCTCACGAGTCACACCCTGACGAGTAACAAATAATTACATTGCAACACATATTGTGTCGGTGTAATGGGCCAGGGGGTATTAGTTCTTCGTGAATAAAGGCCCATTAAGGCCCTAGTGATTAAGCTAGTGTGCTTAGCCTTGAGGCCTAGATGAGGCCCGAATGAAAACCGGAGAAACCCCAAGACCGGTGATGACGCGTGGCTCTTGGCCCGGGAGGAATCACTGGCCACAAG
>CM002476.1:17991863-18016629 GCA_000325765.3 Leersia perrieri | reverse complement strand
TATATACACGGAATCTATTTTTGGTAATTTTATGTATATACTGTTTTCTTTCAAACCAATCATTTAAGAATTATTGATTAATTGAGAGAATCTTATGCATTTAACTGAATTTTATCCTAAATGTTAAATATTATTATTGGAGGAAGTACTAGCAGCACCAACTTATAATGTGTTTGGATGGACAAGACTTGGTGGTTTAAATTTTAGGGGTGTTTGGTTGGTGGGTAGAGGTAGGATTGGGTCGCGTGGAGGGGAATATTCTCCTCAAAGGCTGGACGAGGGGATCCAGGCGAAATCGCCTAGACATAGCCGCTCAGGACGGGCCGAGCGCGCGGGCATCACCCCTCCCGTCTTCACCATGTGTAGCCGAGGGACGACAATAAGGAGATGGCGGCTGCCGACTGGCTGCAGCATCGATAAGATTTGGAGGGCGACAACCGACGACAGCAAGGGAAGTGGCGAAGGCCACCGCTCAGGGACGGTGGCGCTGCTTCACGGGGAGGCGCTAACCGGCAGCGATGAGGACAGAGGATCCTCAAATCCTCTCGTCCCCTTCCTTCCTGGAAGATGAGAGGGCGGAGCAAGGTGGCGATGGCGACAGCGGAGCACGAGGATGACCGGCGGAGCACGGGACAACAGCGGTGGGGGGATAACAACTCAAGCGTCGAGCACAGTGGCAGTGGCGAGCCTAGAGGCCGTGGGGATGAGCCGGGATGGCATGGAGGTCGGAACGAGGCCGGTGTGGGTGGCTAGCGTGGTAGCCACGGTGAGCCCGGATGCCGCCGCCGCTGCTTGCTGCCCATTCTTTCTTTCTTTTGTTTCTAAAAAAAATGAATTTGTAATGGTTTAGCAATTTTAATTATAGTGGTGTAAAATTTGTTCAGGATTTTGTGACTTGTGTGGATTTAACCATAGATTCAATTTAGTTTGAATTTACATGAATTTATAATGGAAAATATGTTTGATGTATGAATTTAAAGAGGGTATACTCATCACCTCTATAAAGGGGTGATCACACGCGAAGCGCCTTTATTTTCGTATTGAACTCCGCTAGGAAGAAAAAGTTAGACCGTAGCCTTGTCGAACAACCTCCTTTCTTGCTTTTGTCGATTGACTCGTACTGAGCCAGACTGATCTCCTCTATACTTACCTCAAACAATGAGCGAAGTCAAGATGTTGATGAGAAAGAGGCAAGTCTCAAGGCCAAAGACTCCTATTTGAAGATTACCATGCATCCTTACAAATATAAGAGTGGTTATAGCCGGACTTGAACCTGCGACCAGTAGGTTAAAAGTCCGATGCTCTACCAACTGAGCTATACACCCGATTTTACAAGAAGAGAAGGAGTAATAAAATGGACGATGCACAACCGCTAATCCATCCTACTCCCTTTAGGATCGCCAAATCCAACTTCATCCCTTCTTTTTGAGGAAAGATGGCAGGAGCTCTGTCATTCAATATAAGAAGAATAGAGGAAAGATCGCAAATCCAACTTCATCACAAAAAAAAAAACCGGATCAACATATCCTAAAAACTAAACCTTCATATCCTATCATATCTTGACCGTTAACCAAACACACCTTTGGTTAAAGTTGAGGACCATGGTAGTGGATCCAACCTATACAAGTCCACATTGGACCGATAGAAGTACTGATGATAAGAGTAGAATCCCTTCAAATCGTATGCAGTTCCACATAAACTTGTCAACACCTGTCATTATCAGTGACGCTAGAAATACACATTCTAACTAGTAACTACCCTGCATACATAAGCACCACCCTTGTACTTGTACTTGTAGTCTTCAAACAAGTCCCTAACTCATTTACCTTATATATGCACGCATAACTGTCAATGTCATCCGGAGTTTCGAAATATATCCAAAATAGAATGAGATCCCTTGGCGTAAAGTCAGGAGGCAGCTGGTCACTGACACGTGGGCCCCACCATCCATAGGCCCACGTCAGAGGAGCTCAGTCCATCCAAAATGCAATGATGGTAGTTATCGTACTATATACAGGACGATACCCATGCTCAACGTAAAACGGGAAAGTCAATGTGTAACTTATGTAGATATGTAGAGCTGTATTAGATTTATTATAAGATTCGTACATGTGCATATAATATTATATTCATAGCATGAAACTCAATTCAATACTCATTGCCTTAGTACATAGGTGTACACGTATATAAATTGTAAAAGTCATCTCCGACTGATCCATGAGTAGTTTTCAGTCATAAGACACCTATAATTCCATTTCCATGGCTCCATGGACCGACAAAACAAGTATGTCCTATAGCATCATTTGTTTGTGAAGGCTAGTCTATTTTAGCAAGACTTCGGGGGGGGCACCAAAAGATTTTGGCTGGTCAGCCAGGCACATCACTGGACCCATTGATCGGGCAACTAGTTGTCACATTTACATTGTTTTTTATATTTTTGGACTGCGATTGCAGCAAACATGTGCAGAATAGCAACTAACGTACATTGGGATTTGTTTAATCCACCAACCAAAGATATGAGCAAAGTATTTTTTTTTAAGAACTAATATGAGAAAGTAAGGGCGGTCAAAGAATTGCCCCTATGCGAAATATTAGTAAGGCCAAGAATTGCATTGAATTTAAACCAAACAAGCCATGTGTAAATTAAAGACGATTAGTAAAAGTACAGGTTTCATGATGCTTAACAAAAAAAAAAGGATAATAAATCAGTGAAATTGAGCACTCACAAGATGTCGATGTCGTCGAGAACGGTGCTACTGGGGCCTTGTTTAGTTCATGAAAAATTTTCGCGAAAAAATTCACATCAGACGTTTGACCAGATGTCGGGAGGTGTTTTTGGGCACAAATGAAAAAACTAATTTCACGGCTAGCCTGGAAACCACGAGACAAATTTTTTAAGCCTAATTAATCCATCATTAACACATGTGTGTTACTGTAGCACTTATGGCTAATCATGGCATAATTAGGCTAAAGAGATTCGTCTCGTCGTTTACAAACTAACGATGTAATTAGTTTTATTTTTTATCTATATTTAATGCTTCATGCATGTGTACAAAGATTTGATGTGATGTTTTTGGGTGAAATTTTGTGGGAACTAAACATGGCCTAGGTGTCTGTCACCAGTGAAAAGTATAATCTTTAAAACCGTTGCGATGGAAGTGGATGTCGGTGTTGAGATGGATGCCATTAAAATAATATTATGGTATCTATAAACAAATTTGTTTTACAAGTTATAACACAAAACATTTTGCTATCATTTAACTTCTTGCAGACTTTTTGTAATTACAATTATATGAGTTTGGTCGATGGCGAAGTTAGGCTCTTGGCTGCCCACCCACGGAACGAGATCCACTGACGTAAAGTCAGGGCCTCGGGGGCAGTGGTCACTGACACATGGGCCTTACCATCTCCGAGCCTATGCGTCAGTGATAAAGTCCAATAACTGCCCCATGTTAGAGGAGGTCAGTCCCGCACCCACGCACCCACCTATAAGATCCGTAGAACTGTATTTTTTGAGAGTACGGAATAGTCATTGCTGTTGCTTAAAGAATTAACCGCACGGAACAGGAATTGACGACGCCCAAAGAGGGAAACAGTGATAGCTGGTCGGTGATCTTCTAATCTACTCTGCTCCATCTACCTCACCGTGATGCAATGCAGCAGCTTACGCGACCTCCGAGAAACTAAATAATCCTACTCCAAGTAGAGTATGAAGTGTGAAAAAAAAACACAGACTTACTTTCTGGATAAGGCACCATTTGATTTGAAGAAAAAACATAAAAGTTTTGTAAGATTTTGATTTTAACCATATATGATTATTTTCCTAAATGAGATATTGTTTTAAAGGATTGACCCATATAAATTCCTACAAAATTTCTGTGAATTGGCTTGTTCCTTGCAAATTTTAGAGGAATGTTAATATGAGCTCAAACCTAATGGAAAGCTTTATCTGAGAGTGCCTTTTACCTCAAATTATTGTGTTTATTCTACGGTCCAATCGAACGGTAATTCATATCTTTTTTTATAATCTTATATTTTACACTTAAATTTCTAAAAAATATTATGTTTTTTTTATTTCTACATTCCCGCGATCTTAGGATTCAAAAAGCAAGAAAGAACATGAAGGATGCGTGCGCACGAATGGGATCAGCTACTCGCCATCGTATATGATGCCGCCGCAGAACGATTCTATCTGAAGACAGGAAAAAAAAACTCGCAGTCAACCCCGAGCGAACCACAGCCCTCGCGACACGTCCCACGTCGCGCAGCCACCGGCGATATGATGGGGTTGTCATGGCGCGTGGTTGCGGCCGGAAGACATCGTTGCTGATTACCCGTGCGCGCGCGCGTCACGGCGCCACCGACGCTCGTCACGGGCACGGAGAAGACAGGGCCAGAGCGCAGCTGGTCAGGTCAGGTGTACCGACTACCGTGCGACGCCATCGCGGTCAGCGCTTCAGAAACGCATAAAAAAGAGGCGAAATTTTCCCTCGAGGCGGAGAGGGGGACGTCGATCCCGCAACGCAAAACCGTTGCGCTGTACGTGCAGTTGCGGTGCGGCCGGCCACGCGTATGCATACATAGGTGAATCATATATGTCGATTCGGACACCTAAGTTTAGTCTTCTTTTTATTTTTTTGAGAAAGTGAGGCGACATATTGATCGGGTTAGGTCAATGACATATATTGCACTAGCTGCTGCAAGAAATGTACACTAGAGACAATTAATTGTGTCCAAGGTCGGTCAAGAGAGGATCCTGCTAAGCTAAGCCAAAATATATATACACTACCGCGTCACACATGTCTTTGTGGAGCTTGGACGCTGTTTTATTAGAGGCGCAGAACCGGCTTTAGGAAAACATCCTCACAAAAGAAAAGGAGGTGCAAGAAATAGCTTCTAGAACTGTAGTTAAGCAGTCCTGTCAGTGTGTCTCAAAGTGTGGTAGTTGATCGGAAAGCTCTTGTGGTGTGAGTATATTTTTCTTGAAGACTGATCCTGTGGTGCTTAAATTAACAATTAAGGAGCAACCAAAGCCAAGATGCCAGTAGTTTACAGTCCTCCATCTATTGCTTCCAATAATATGCATTTGCACATGCTTTGCATGATCGAATGAGGCATCTTGCATGCATGTGTTTTGTTGGCAAAGTTAATTACTTAGATTAGGGCTGGAACTCTGTGGTGGAAGGAGAACCACCGGCTAAAGGGCGGCATGCTCCTCAGCTACGGCCAACGGCATCTCCTTGTCAACGATCATGTTTATTTATTGAGTAAATGGGACATTCCTCCTTCAGTCATAATAAAATTTGTCTGGCTTCCGCTGATCCATCGAAGGGAGATATTGGCACTTATGGAACAAGCTTTTTTGAAAAACCATATACTACCTAGGTTTGCAAAATGTGGTTGTTTGGGCCTTTTCAAAATTAAGAAGCTAGGCACAACTTTAACTAGATTTTATTTTGCACACAAATTTACACAAGTGTATATTTCTCAAAATTTTTCATGTGAATTAATAATTTGGCTAATGTTATTCTTGATTATCCGAAATCTTGTATATCAACTTTGAATGATTTCAACTTATGTATATTACATAATAGCAATATAAACTTGTCATATTAAGGTAAAAACTCGCCCAAGCCTTTGGCTCTCTTCCAGGGGTTTTAGCTTTTAAGTAGTTGGTTGTACCAACCAGTGAGAATCCGGATAAGCTCCAGCTTCTAGATTTCTAGTTCATTTTTTAGAACGAGGAACTACATATTCTTAAAAGCAAGACTAGATTTTGGCTTGTTTGGGGGAGTTTCTCATAGCCTCAGCCTCCGGAAGAAGCTACAACTAGCAAAAAGCTTCCTTGAATAGCCTTAGGATGGGCAACATCGACGTTTTTGGCGCTGAGACCTCCCTGGAGGTGTCGTCCCGGAGACCCGTCCTCTTGCCTTTACCACCTTCATTTTCCCTCGCCCTTTGAGTTCTCTCGGTTGTCGTCATCAGGTTTCAAGACATGATTTACTCAGGTTAACCGGTTTGGCGTTAGATTACGAGGATTACATGTAGGGAGACGATGTGTTAACGAATAACTTTACCATTGAGCTATATTGTAGAGGTGATAGGAAGACCATGAGAGAATGGATCTTACATGCCAGAGTTTAGAGAAACAATGTTTATGCAAGTTATTACCATCTATGGATGGAGCCCTGGAATTCCAGAAATAGGATATGTTTCTATTGAATATACACCGATGTTTTGGGTTTTGGACTCACTGTCATATCTCATCTCGATATGTTAATCATAGGGCCTGTGTTGCCGCCTTTTTTTTTTGAAAAATTCATGCATTACGCTCGTACCAGGTCTCATAGGACACCATTATGATCAAAGATCTTAGCGGCTTTTTTGGTTGTCTGGTGCTCCCAAGATAAGCAGCCACCAATCTTTGATTGTGGCGCAATTGTTCTATTGCTCAATTCGCAAGTTTGTGTTTGACCATTTTTCAATTTCCTTCCAAATTGTCTTTGACAATCTGCATTGAAAGAGTAGGTGATGTACCGATTTTAAGCTAGCAATTATATAATTATACAACTCTCGGATACTTTAAAAGAGCAATACATGCAGCAAGAGAGATTTCGTCAAGAAAAAGCAGCACAAGATGAACCTTCAGGATGCAGCAGAAAAAGGCACACTTAATTAGTTGAAACCTCAATTCCATCACAAATGCACACCACCTAATGCCCGCCCAAGCTAAAAGACCACTCGCGCATTGACGTATACACTTAAAGTAACGAAGGAAATTAAGAAGTGTGCTAGTGCAAATACGCCTCCTCTTCTCTTTCAGCCAACTCGTTGGCTGTGTACCAGTACCACGTTGTTTTACCAAACGTAGGCTTATCCAGTGACCAACCAAACGAAAAGTGAGCAGCAAGCTAAGAACGGAACGCAAAGTAAAAGAGAAGAGGAAAAAAGAAAGAGAGAAAAGAAGCAAAACAACCGAGAGAGAAAGAGAAAACACAAGACAAGAAAAAAAAGGGGAAAAGAGGAGGGAGAAAGAAGGGTGGGGAAAATTTTGATCTTCGCTCTTGCAACGGTAAAGACGAAGATTCGGGCGAAGCGCGCGCGCGGGCGGCGTGCGGCGGGCGGTGATGTTGGTGGCCTTTGGTGGGTGACACGGGGGAAGGAAGAAGCCTGGCACGCACGCAAAGCACCCGCCGCATCCGGACCCGATCGAGCGATCGTTCGAGCCGACGCGCGCGGCGTGGTCCACCGACGCCACCCCTTGCCCCGCTGCCAATTTACTGCGGCTGCCACCGCCGCGCGGCCGCTGCACGGGCCACGGCTCGGCGGAAAACACGCAACGGGCGGGGACGCACGCGACGCGAGCCAGCCCGTTAAAAAGCTCACAGTAGTACTACTTTGGATGGATTTGGCTTGGCATTTATCGGTTTTATCCGATGCGGATAACTGGATAAGCCTCGCAACTGTCCGCTGCCAAAACTCGGTGGCACAAAACTTGAACGCATCCAGACTTTCAGGGTGGTCAACGGTAGCAAGAAGACAATGTTACGTTTATTAGCTCAGGGTCAGGGTAGACTGTAGAGACTAGAGAACGGCTGTTTTACAGAATCTTCGATAGGCAGGAGTAGGTGATTATCCGGAGAGGAGGGGATAAAAACGACCAAGTTTGACCCTACTCTATAACCGGCGAATTTTAAATACGCCGAGCTGGTACGGTACAAAATAGGATTGCGCTAGGAAACTGCTGTATTTTGAATTAACAAAAGGATTGACCTGCTTCCGATAGATCATAGATGCCGTATACCCGTATTTTTCCCGTCATCCACTGGCCGCCCACCGTGCATGCATGGTGCATTAATGGAGTCAGATTGGGAAAAGGGGTCGATGAGATCCCGATCGGATGGCACAGAGCCATCCAGCCGCCTGACCCCACCACACGCGACCCACGACGGGTGGCCAACCGGGGGGCAATCTCGTCCGAGCGCGAAGTTTAAAGCAAACCCATCACCCCCGAGATTCATGGCAGGAAAAGAAAGCGCACCACCGGCCACGACCACCTCTCTACCCTTCATCTCCACCCGTCCGCAACTCTCTCTCTCTCTCTCTCCTCCCGTGCTTTCTCTCTCTTATTCCTCTCTCTCTCGAGGGCTCGCGCAGACCGCCGCGAGAGGAGGACGAGAGGAGAGAGAGTGAAAGAGAGGGAGCCCTAGCCCTGCCCCGGCCCGGCGCAGGCGTCGTCGCTAGGGTTAGGGTCTCCCCGCCTTCCTTCCTTCCGGCCTTTCCCCTTCCGCCGTCCCCTCCCCCGATCCGCCCCGCCCACGGGGACGCGCCCTGCGGCGTGTGCGCTTCTCGGCCTCGGCGGCGCGAGCCAATGCCGTGTGTCTGATCGGATTGATTCGGGAGGTGGGATTGTTTGTTCTCGTTGCCGGAGGAGGAGCGGGTCGTTTTTGTGAGGATATTTTTGGTGCGAGATCCGACGGGCGGCAAGATGCAGCAGGATCAGCGCAAGAAGGTGGGCTCGCCGCGAGATCTCTTTCTTTTCGAGGGTTCTTTTTGCCTCGTGTAAATTGGTTCAGCTCGTCCTGCTGTTTTTCGTGTGGTTTGAGATGCTCCTTTGGCGATGATTTGGGTCTCTGTCCATGAAAAGTTGGAATTTTCCCCCTTCGGAGTTCGGACGTCGTTGACGTTCTTGCGTCATTCTGAACCGATTCTTTTTTTCACCTTCTGACTTCGGTTCGATAGAATTTTGACGTTGTTGCATCGTGGCATCATTCTGATGGGATTATTTTCCTTTCGGTTTGGTAGAATTTTTGACGGCGGTGACCTTCTGGCATCTTCTGACGGATTCGGCGTGTGCTTGTTTAATTGTTTTTCTCGTTTAAATGCCGTGTCAATTGAAAAGTTTGAATCGTCGTTGCTGTTCTGCATAAATGTCTTCTTTTGGTCCTCGTTCTGTTGTCGGTTAGCCGTTGCTGATCCTTTTCCTCCAAACTGAATATCGCCTTTGTTCCTTCCTGCAATCCTGATGTTGTTTCATTGGTTCTCTGCATTCCCCTCACGTTACACTGCATTAAGAAAACTTCTGCCTATATTGGGGAATAAAAGCTGAAATTTGGTGCTCCCTTACTATAAAAACTTGCAATTCACATGCAAAAGTTGACCACACCCTGTGCGGCATGGAGGAGCCGCCCCCTCAGAGACATGGGGGCCATTCTTTTTCCTTGTCGGTGAGCAAAGTTGTTGCCTTTTCTTGTGGGGTTCTCCCGATCTGTGCACGAGCACTTTGGCTTCACAATTGTTGCATATGCGAGGATTCCAGTTCTGGCAAATAAAGCTTTAAGATCTCCAGCTCGTAAAGATTTTTGTCTTGATCTGCAGAACAGTTGAAATTTTCATCAGTTCGTTAATGCTGGTTCTAGCACCACAGTTTGTCTGGTCATTTACATTTCAGTCCATCAAAAGTTTCTGGAGATCTGCCATGGTTTTTGCGATACATCAATTTTTGTGCCACTCAGTCTTTCTTGATTATGTTGCATTGACCATGTTGCATAAATTGTTTGCATATGATTGTATCCAATGATCCATATATCATTGGAAGCCTCTTTGATGTTGCGCCATTCTAATAGCTGTTCTTCAATTGCCTCTTAACTTTAAATCTACGATTGTTGTACAGAGTTCTACCGAGGCGGATTTTTTCACGGAGTATGGCGATGCAAGTCGATACAAGATTCAGGAAGTAATTGGCAAGGGAAGCTATGGGGTGGTGTGCTCAGCGATAGATGTCCACACTGGAGAGAAAGTGGCAATCAAGAAGATACACGATATCTTTGAGCACATATCTGATGCTGCACGGATTCTCCGTGAGATCAAGCTTCTGAGGCTGCTAAGACATCCTGACATAGTTGAGATCAAGCACATTATGTTGCCTCCATCGAGGAGGGATTTCAAAGATATTTATGTAGTTTTCGAGCTTATGGAGTCTGATCTTCACCAAGTTATAAAGGCTAATGATGACTTGACGAAGGAGCACTATCAGTTCTTTCTTTACCAACTACTCCGAGCTCTGAAATACATTCACACAGGTAGGGCGATGTCACTTTCAGTACATTGTTTTTGCGTTGAAGAACATATATTACAAGAATGACACAATATATGTGCTTAGTAAACATGCATTCAGTCAGCGTCTCCTGATTAGATATATTATTACCTTTGAAGACCTTTTTGGTTAGTGTACAATGTAGGTCTGTAGGAGATGTGTATAAGATATTCATTCAATTTTCATATTAAATTATAGGATTAGCATGATTTGCAGATTTATAGCGAAAAACAACTGGCCCAAGTATGAAAAAGTGCATTGGGTGGGTATGGGTGCGAGGTGCTAACCATATGGGTCCTTTTGAATTCAAAATGTGGTCTAAAAGATCCCAGTGTTTTTGCAAGATTTATGGGTAGGAAATGCGCAGGATCCCAGGTATTTTTGATAGATATTGTGTTACTTCCTTGTCATGTTAGAGTTGTTGTATTAAATAATCTGCTAATGATTTTCTCATTATTTTAGAAACTTGGGTGTGCTGTAGTCTTCTGAACAACACTACCATTTAGCCAGTTGTCTTTTCAGTAGATGTGCTGCCTTTTCCTCTTGCAATCTTTGCTTATAGTAAGTCCATACAACTGCAGCTAATGTTTATCATCGGGACTTGAAGCCAAAGAATATATTAGCAAATTCTAACTGCAAACTGAAAATTTGTGATTTTGGACTGGCACGAGTTGCATTCAATGATACCCCAACAACGATCTTTTGGACGGTATGTTCATGGAAACATTTATCTTTAACTTAATTTTGTCCTTGTTTGGTGTATACTGATCACTATAATGTCGCCTTTTAAAATTTGCCTGTAGGATTATGTTGCAACAAGATGGTACAGAGCTCCAGAGCTTTGTGGATCCTTCTTTTCAAAGGTAAGTTTAGTGGTAGACTATATCATTCTTTCTGAATTTTACTAAGACTAGTAAAGGTCAACTATTCTACTGCTAATAACACATATTTGGTTATGACTAGCATCGTGTCCGCACATTGTAGACTGATGGATGCCAAATAAGAATGACATATGATGATCTAAAGTTTTTTTTTTTTAAAAAACAGCACAAGTAACCATAATGGGGGTATGGGGATAGAACATACAGTCACCTTCCAACTCTTTTAAAATTCTCGAGATTAACGAACTGTTTAAATATGATGACTTCTTCTGTGAAGTGTCAGTTAATTTTCATCCTAGCTTAGCTTACAACTTCAGAGTAGCGAATTATACACCCTTTATTTTAGTAATTCAAATTCCAAAGCTCTAACACCTTTGATTTATTCAAGGCTAAGCTTGGCTGGGAAGATTTATAAAAAAGCTAATGTAAAACAGTACCGATCAATTTGAAAGCTTAACATTCCTCTTTTTTAGATACAAATATTTCATGCTTACATCAATATTCTCTCCGTTACAGAATACAAGTCGTTTTAGACCTCTAGGATGACCTGCAATTTGTAACAGAGGAAGGACCAAAAACTTGTTGCTTAGGCAAATATGATAGTGTTGATCATTTAATCAAAACAAGCTGCTCTGAATTTCTGTCAATATGTGTCTATCAGAATACAATGTATCATTTTCAGTAACAATTTCATGTTTTTAACAACCATGAGTTACCAGCATCAGGAATATTGAACGCAATTCAGACCTTAAAGTGTATATCCTGAAATAACTTATCATTGTACTGATTCATAAGCAGTGAATGAAATCAGGCACACTTTTTAAATTTTCCATCTGAGTTTTTCTAATGCAAAAGAGTTGCTGTTCCCAACAAAATTGCAGTATACACCAGCCATCGACATTTGGAGCATTGGATGCATCTTCGCTGAGGTGCTGACAGGAAAGCCTTTATTTTCTGGTAAAAATGTTGTCCATCAGTTAGATTTGATGACTGATCTTCTGGGCACGCCATCCATGGATACAATTTCTCGGGTATGGCATTGGTTCTTTTGGGGATCCTTCTGTTGGGCATCACCTAAGTTATCGAAGTTGACATTGGCAATTATTCCCAGGTCCGGAATGAGAAAGCAAGGAGGTATCTGAGTAGCATGCGAAAGAAAGAGCCAATCCTATTTTCACAGAAGTTTCCTAATGCCGATCCTTTGGCATTGGATCTTCTGCAAAAGCTTTTAGCATTCGACCCAAAGGATCGTCCAACTGCCGAAGAGGTAACTTTTTAAATAGTGTGGTGCAGTTTTGTTAAATTTCAGCAACACAACACCATTTATCTCTTCAAACTGTGACAATAATTTAGTTATTCATGATTCATGCCAGGCATTGGCTCATCCATACTTCAAAGGGCTCGCAAAAGTTGAGAGAGAACCATCCTGTCAACCTATTACAAAAATGGAGTTTGAGTTTGAGCGAAGAAGAGTGACAAAGGAAGATATAAGGGAGCTGATATTCCGTGAAATACTGGAATACCATCCACAATTGCTCAAAGACTATACCAATGGCACTGAGAGAACAACCTTTCTATACCCAAGGTTTTAGCAATCATCTCTTTGGATATATATGGCCCTTTGCACATGCATGTACCAATGGACCAACCTTTGTTTTTCATTACATGCATATTGTTGAGCTTTTAATCCTCTCAACTTATACTGAGAACAACACTCCTTTTTTGCTATGCAGTGCTGTTGATCAATTTAGAAAGCAATTTGCCCATCTTGAAGAAAATAGTGGAAATGCCCCAGTAGTTCCAATGGACAGAAAGCACACTTCTCTTCCTAGGTATATAATATATATTTTATCATACGTTCTGTCCTGTTTATCCTGTCTTTTGTCATATCTGCTGTTGACTGTTCACAACACTTTAAGCACATTTCAGATATTGATAGAGCACTTGTTTTCCTGTTGTATGTCTCAAATGGTCTAACAACCAAAGTGGAAATTTTTAATCTAGCCTTCAAGGCAAGACCACCCTTTTAAAAGTTTCACATTGGCCAAACCTAATGTGGTGAGGCCAAGTTGTCTCAAAGTCAAAATGGATGTATGGCTAGACTACCAGTTTCTCCTGGAATACCTCAAAGTTAAACAGATACCTGAAAGTTAAATATTGTACCAAGCTATAAACCGGTTGTAATGCACAGGCCAAGTTGAATAATCACCTTAGTTCTTGTGACTACAAGCTTTTTTATAAAGAACTTGTATCCTCTCTTCTACCTGGTTGTGCATTTTGTTCATGTGTGTTGAGCCATGAATCATTTGCTAACTGTTTTGCAGGTCTACTGTTGTTCACTCAGCTCCAATTCCTGCCAAAGAACAGTCCCGTACTGGTCCATCACAGGCTCCACAAAGAGTGCCAACAGGTGCTTTTTGGTTACTCCATTATATAGATATTTGGATGATAATAATCAAATCTAATCTGCAATGGTTCTTAATTTTACAGCAAGACCAGGAAGAGTTGTTGGTCCAGTTTTGCCTTATGAAAATGGTGCCACGAAGGATTCCTATGACACAAGGAGATTGGCAATGAACTCAGGGTATCCTCCCCAGCAACAAATCCCACAAGCTTATGGTTATTATCAGATACCCGGTAAGTCAGCTTGTTCTGAGCCATCGCAGGCTGAAAGGTATACGCTGCACCAGCAGGCTTATGCCTGCGCAAACAGCACAGCTGTGCCTGATGTTGCCCTAGACATGAGAGCAGCCCCGTTCCATCTATCAGGAGGGCCAAAAAGTGATTCTTCTGAAAGGTTAGCAGCAGAGACAAACCTATACACGAGATCTCTTAATGGCCTTGCTGCTACTGCCGCAGGAGTAGCTGCAAGTGCTCACAGAAAGGTCGGTGTTGTTCCCTACGGCATGTCAAGGATGTATTAGTGCCCAATCATGGGACATCCTACATGCCTTACGGGAGCTCTGATGCTAGCTGTCGACGAAGTGTTGAGAACAAAATGGCAGTTCAAGCTAGGGTGGGCACCATGATCTTTAGAGCACAGGGCATCCAAGGTTGACGACCATGCCCTTGATAGTTGCAGTGGTGTCCAGCTGCTCCTGTTCCTATTTGATCAGGAACCACCACCGAGGGATGTGTGTAATTCAGCTTGTATCTGTCTGTGTATAAGAAATGTGCACTTCGTTGCACACATGAAGGGGGTAGTCCAGTGGCTTGTAATCTCAGCTATTTTAGGCGCCAATTGTATTTCTAGAGTGAGGGGACAGAAGGGAAAGGAAGGAACACTAACATCTTTTTTTCCAATGTTGTATAGAGAGATGTTTCACATATCAGGGTGCTGCATCAGAATGACTGGAGAAAGATATAAAAGCACACAATTGCGCGGTTTTCAGTAGATGTATCTGGCGCATTAAACTTGAACATCACATGGATTAGGAGCTGTGTCGCTACCTATTTGGTAAAAAGTCGAATGTCCGTTTGTTTATGTCGAGCCATCTTCGCCAGGCTGTCGAAACAGAATGAAAGTGACCAGAATTTGCTGCTTCTGTAATGTCTACTCAAATCTTGGTATTGCTTCGAAGCAACAAGCTCACCATTATATCATGATGTCAATGATCTTCCACGACTCCCTATCGAAGTCCATTCCATCATTACGAGTAGGAAGCGTGGATTCGGTTACTCAAACTTTATGGCTGAATTGATAGTTGTTCTTGACTCAGTAAGTCTGTAGTTGTGGTTTTGCGTAGTTTTTCTAAATTTACTGTGTAATGTAAGGTTTCGTCTCTTTTCTCCTTAAAAAGCGACACATAAAAAGGACGTCGGCAACGGCCATCTGTCCTCGGTTTTCAAAAAAACACAACGGTTGATTGAACTATTCCACTGATACAGTGAGCTTTGATTTGCATTCTCTCCCTCAATTTCGATCATGTTACATCATGTTAGGGTCATTTGAATAACGAAGGAATAAAAAAACACATAATTTTTACAGGAATGCAATACATAGAAAAAATAAAAAAATATATCATTTGTTTGAACCACATGAAAAACACAGAAATCTGATATGAGAGTTCAAAGAATTTTTTTTCATGAGGTTGCACCTCATGTTAAAGTTCCTCTAAAACTTGCTAGCAGCAACTCATTCATATGGTCCAATCCTTTGTTTCAAAGGCTACTTTATAAAAAGTTTCTATAAAAATGAAATCCTACAAAATTCCTATTATTTTCGTTCAAATCAAAGGGACCCTTGATGTGTTATCGGGGATCCAGATATGATTAACTTAGAGTTAGAGGGACTCTTTGACTTACATGTGGGTCCAAGGGTGATGGGACCCACATGTAAGTGGTCCAGTCCCTCTAACTTTATATTAGACGAACATTTGCTGGTTCCATGAGTCCATGTTCGGCATTTATTAAGGAGACATTTTTTTTCGTGAGTATAGTTTTCTACCCACATTTTTCCTGGTGCCAAAGCCTTTATCATTATTATCGCGGATTAATACCATGACTAACCGTGGACTCCTAAACCTCATCCCATTCAGTCATGCGTAGTGGCTACCATCCAATTTAAATTATAACACCCCCCTTCTTTGAAAGTCCATAGTTATGCGTGAGTGAGACGCACCTGCATTTGAGATGGAGAAACAAAACCACTTGAACACTTTAGACGGCGATCACATACTCATGTAGTGGCAGAGCAAGACCTCCAATCTCTATAGTTCCGACACTATTTTCTCCATCGAGATTTGATTCAAACTTATCACTTTAACCTTGATAGCTATTTTCTCATTTGAAAGCGATATTGATTGGAACTAATATAAAAAGGGATCACCAGGTGACTGATTCTTTTTCATCAGTCAATTTCTTTCTGCAATGTTAGGTTCTCATCCAAGGTCTCCCTGGTCTTCTACTACCTACAACACTTCTCTCTCACCACACCTCCTCATCCCCAGTACGCCATGGCATGTAGTATTTTGGTATGAGCTTTCCACAAATTCAGCTAAAAAAATAATGGAAAGCGCAAGCTTAACATTTATCTAGGCTTCCATCATTTCCCCTTTGAATTATAAACAAAACCCAATTTTTTGTCTCATATGTTGTCTTTAGATAACGTAAAGAAAATTACTTACAACGCTGTCTCAACCATTAAACATACCCTTAAAGTAAGAACGGTATCAATCTAAAAACTAACTTCTGTCCATATAGCCTGATGATGTACACAAGGCAAATAAGGTACGTCTACAACCTTAGGCAAATGCACATTTGTTTGGGAAAAAGTAATAACATACTGGTACCATATTGTTACCGGTGTTTATTTTTTTATTCTTTTATATGCTTACAGTATCGACAATACTAATTTATGTCCCCATAATGTCAAATACTAATATCTTGTACTACTACATTCCAGCTACCGCCTACCGAATACGGAGTAGTTACACTTCTATGTTGTTTAGTCAAAGTCAAACCCACCCGTGAGACCGTGGAGTCGGAGAATAATCGCATCGTACTCCTTTGACTACGATGCGACGCTTCCGTCGAACGGTGCTGTCTGCAACACCCATCCCTCGATCATCGCCTGTGCCGCCGGCCGGTTATCGCCGGCGGCCATGTGCCCGGCCCCGACTAGGACAACGTTCGTGAGCGCCCCAGAACCCTGCACGTACCCGGCGAGCTGCCCGTCGCCGAGCCGCCACACGGCGCGCTCCGCGGCGAGGAACGCGCCCAGGCCAGTCCACGACGTGAGCTCCCTCACCCACGCCTCCACGGACGCCGGCCCGCTGCGCAGGTCGAACACGCCCTGGAACAGAAGCACCCGTGTCCCGTTCGAAGCCAGGACGGCCTCGACGTCGCCCAGTGCGCTCGCCATGATGTCCTCGCGGAGCGCCTTCGACACGGCGCCGCTGCACCGCTCCCACTCCACGTCGCTCCTCGCGCCGAGCGCCGCCTTCGCCTCACCGGTGTTGAGGAACTCATGGAGAGGCTTCGTGCTGTATGGCTTGTCCCGCACGTAGTTGAACGCCGTGGCGATGCCCGTGACGTTCTCGAGGAAGGATATGATCTTGCCCCTCTCCTTCCTCGCCTCGGTGAGGTTCTTGGATTTGATCAGTCTCACCGTCGTGTTCTGCATCTCCTCCACCTTAGCCTTCTGCGCGGCGTTGATCAGACCGGCGAAGTAGGCCTGGTCGGCGTGCACGGTCACCTGCGCCACCGGGTGCGTCATCCCGTTGCCGATGGCGACGCCACGCAGGTTCACCCTACGTTCTCTCGGGAGCTTGGCGTTGGCGTCGAGTATGTGCGCCGCCGCCGCGGGGATGTACTTGCCGGCGTAGCTCTCCCCGGTGAGGAACAGCGGTCGCGCGCGGTAGGCGGATTCGCTGAGCGCCATGAACGACTGCAGCGCCGCGAGGAGGTGCGCGGCGACGGTGGGCTCGTCGGTCGGGATTTTGCCGTCGGTGGCCGCCGCGCTGAAGCCGGCGCCGAGCGGGTTGTCGATGAAGATCACGCCGAAGCGGCGGTTCCACCCGTTGCCGTTGAGGGAGAGGGCGCCGGTGTCGTCGAGGAGGTAGGAGCCGAGCTCGGCGAAGTTGCCGATGAGGGAGGAGCAGCCCGGGCCGCCCTGGAGCCAAACGAGAAGCGGCACGGCGTTGCCGGTCGCGACCGGCGGCGAGGTGGCCTCGTGGGGTGTGCCGCATCCGGGAACCGAGCTGCCGCGGTGGAGGTGGACGCGGTGGCAGTCAGGACGACGACGGCGAGGAGGGAGACGGCGGTGGCGCGGGAACGAAGTGACGCCATATTGGATGCCCAGGACAGTGTAAACTACTCCGATATGGTCTGTGGATGCACTGTACAGTGTAGACTTATAGTTGACATTATGGATTTCGACAGATCAATCTGAAGTTTGTATTGTCGTTCAGAATACTAGAATAGTGAGTTTCCCAATAGTGAGTACAAAGACACTCAAGTGGCTTTGCAGATTCTTGGGATCAAATCCACTAATCTGTACTGCTACATGTGTTCGTCCAGAACACAAGCCTATATCTCTTGATCAAATCACTGCAATAAATTCCAATTCTCTTAGTAATCAAGCATTATGACAGTCGCCAAGCAAATGACTTCCACTATTATAGGTGCGCGTCACCAATACCTTCCACTGACTTTCGGATAAATATTCACTCAGATATATAGACCCCATCGAAAGAGAGTAGATTTTCAAGGATTCAAGTCGTACCTGGTGGTCCAGGTTGAGAATTTTCAACGACAATCACCAATTGAACTGTGCAAATAATACTACTCGAAGGCAACTAAACAGGTTTCCTCCCTTTGTCCGACAGAGGTCAAAGCTCCCAATCTGGTACATTTTCATTATCTTAAAGGAGGACAAAAGCATTGCCTCTTATATAATCGCACTTGTACATGAACTGGTGTGCATAAGCTCTGAAACAACAGCAAGGTTTTGTGACTTACATCATAAACAAGGTTAGTCACTGTCATCTCTAATCTGGGATCTCTTCCTTTTGGTTTTGGGAGTTTTGGAATTTGTATTACAATCACAGCACATTGAGGGGGTCTTTCGAACACAATTTGATTCAGAACCGTTTTATTCAACAATGTTGTTCCTGTACATTGGATCTGAAACATGAAACCGGTGCACACATATACAAGCCATGGCGACTACTGCAGTTTATGCTCGCTATTTGTAACAGCTAACATAACGTAAATGGTGAATCTTGATCCTATGCCTAATTTCCCAATAAATAGGGTGCAACCTTGTGGAGTGAACCTAGCTTCACTGACAGGCTCCGTAGAGGAAAATTATGAATGTCTAGACCTAAATTTGCTCGGCTGTATGGTGGAATGTCTTCGAGATTATCGGCCTAACGTCCTCCACCCTAACAAGGGTCTCCAGGAATGGGAGTAACTCGACCAATTCCTGGTCTGAGGGGTCATCAAACCAGCTCTTTATTGGTATACCATTGTCCACTTGCAACTGGAAAACCTGAAAGATAGATAAAAATTTACTTAGTACAGCTTTGGAAGGCATATATCGGTAAGAAATAGCCAACTAAGAAATAATAAGCATTACGTCCGATGTACAGACTTGACAAGTTAAAAAGAGTTATAAATTTCTCTGTTCATTTTACAAGGAAACAATAGATGCCAACAGTTTTACATTTCCAGCAACTAAGTTAAGAACTAAAAGAAAAACAACCATTTCCACCTGTGGAGATAAAGCATATATAGTATTCTGGAGAAGGCATGCTACCTGTGGAGTATTGTCAACTATTACAACTTTTGCCAAGTCTACCCCAAGAATTGTCAGATCCTTTGTATAGCAACCATCAGAAAATATACATGATTCACGATAAATACGGTGAGAAATCAACTTCCCATCTGGGTCAAGTCTATCTATAAGCTGTTCAGCATAGATTCTCTGGCTAGCTGTGTAAATGATAACCTCGAACATCTGAGCTACCTTCTCAAGGAACATCTTTAGATGAGGTCTTTGCCTAACATAAACTGTATGATTCTTCATATTAAAGAAAACTTGAAGGGTGAAATCAGCATTGTCACAATGATCCAGTGTTGAATGTACAAGAGTCTCTGCACATGAGAAACAGTTAAGACTATGTTAAAAAAGAAATTATGGTCATAAGAAATTATGCTGATATAGAAATTGAATTCCATGATCCTTGGGAGAATTTTATAACAGGGGCTAATTTGTTACCCCAGAAAAGCTATGGTCCTAAGAAAAAAGGCATTGGCCATAAACCACACATTGGGAGCTTAATATTTCATAACACTGAATGATGTGAAGTTACTGCAGCTTACCATCCAAATCCAGCACAAGAGTGAGTTGTTTTGATCTTGCTGATTTTGACAGATGACTAGGTGAGTCAACATCCATTAAATCAGGGAGACATCTAGAAAGTGGCTTTTCATCAACATATTCATTTACAGCAACACCTCGAGAGGCATAGTTAATTTCAGATTCTGAATCTGAGGGTTTCATTTGAAGGTACAATGATGTATCATCAGGATCCAATGTAGCCTGATCGACATGGGCCTCATGAGTAACATTATTTTGTTCCTCGGTATCATTGAGGGACAGGAGCGCCACAGGCCGCTCCACCATGTCAACAAGATTCATCCAGTCATGATCAGAAGAACTAACATCATTAGTAAAACCCA
This sequence comes from Leersia perrieri, assembly GCA_000325765.3. Classification (NCBI taxonomy): domain Eukaryota; kingdom Viridiplantae; phylum Streptophyta; class Magnoliopsida; order Poales; family Poaceae; genus Leersia; species Leersia perrieri. The sequence continues at coordinate 17,996,466 of CM002476.1, read as the reverse complement.
TTAAGCTATCAAACTGCACAGCAGAAAAACTTTCTGAGAAGTAGAAGTCTAGAACATCCCAAAGTTGAAATTCATTTCCATTATTGTATCCTTCATCATTGCTACTAAGAATCAGCTGAAGGAACTCAGTGCTTTCATCCATTGCTGAAGTGATAGAAAAATAAGGAAAAATGAGATAGAGAAGGCATTCATCTGCCAAACAATATATAAACAAAAACTGATAGATGCATATATAGTGGAGCAACATGTAGTCCAGTTATCCAATATTGGAAGTATGAAAGACTGGTTTCAAATTCCTACAGTAAGTTAGCAAATAAAATGATTGAAAGGGTTGGAAGTGAAGCCAATATTACCTGTAGCATCGCTGTTCATTTCTTTTACCTGAAGATCATTGTACATTGGGTCAGGTGAGAGGATAGTCTCCAGACCAGATGATGATGGTACCGATGTTGGGAGCTACAAATATAAACAGTAGTTTGAATAATCCCTATGGCTCCATAACTATTCAGAAATAGAAATGAATTGTATGCGCTGACACGAATAACAGCAAAATTACATTGTTCTGTTAGATTTTACAAAAAAACCAGACATGATTATCATCTCAGTCAATTTTACTAATATATGCATATGTTATTATATGAGGAGACTACTAAGATCTACAGTCATAGCTTTGATGACAGTGATGTAGCTGAGGTTCAAAAGCTATTTTCAGAATTGATAAAGTTAAGAATTAAGGAATATGTATTAGTAAGTTCCAATACCAGTGACCATTACCAATCAGTTCGTTTTCCTAGCTTCAGTCCTTTTCAGAGCATTATAGTTTCATAATTTATACGATAAACAAACTATTAACTAATTTCAATCTTTTCCACATATAGTTTTGATTTGATGGAACAAGGCTATCTGAACTGTAACTTCTCATCAGAACTTTTAAGGTTTCACAATTTGCATAAGAAGCAAAGAATGAACTCCATCTCACCGCAGACAATATGATAACTTGAGTCTACACTGGCACTGTATCCAATGGATATGCGTCATGGATAGGCCCCTTTGGTTGGTCCCTAATGCATGTAAGGCTAGCCAGTTTAGCCACGTCATTGATCAAAAACAGGTTGACATTGTTTTATCTCTATGTTTGTAGTAGCCTACATTAATCATTTGCTTGTGAAAAATATAATAAATATAATGAAAGAGGGCATTGAAAAAATATTAGCAAATAATAGGAACATAAATATATTAATTTCTGAAAGAAAAATGTTAATCACCATAGATCTAGGGCCACAAGACAACAATGACAATGGCAGTACACTGGTGGTTGCTGTGTCAGATTCGTCCTGTAACAAACTGACTCCAGCAATTCCAAAGTTTCCCCCTGATACTTCGGAAGTAGAGCAAACTGCAAAAAATAAAAATAATAATAAAATTGAATGAATAAATGAAGATTTTGAGAAGAAAATTTACTAGTATAGCCACTATATAACATATGATAGTATTAACATGATAAATTGTGTGTTTGTGTTGGACAATGCCCATAAGTTGAACTATTTGCAAAGGGACAGTTCTATCTTCTATGTATATCATAAAATTGGAATTACAAACAAGGAATTGTAACACATGCAGTTGTGAAAAACTACACCATGCATTGCTTGTATTAACCTAATTTCTAAAAAAAACATATGGCAAACTTGGGGTGTGTTCGTTTCTATAGGTTTGGCAAAACGACTAAAAAGAATAGTAGTGCACACAAAATGAGAAACGTCATTAGCACATGATTAATTGACTGTTAGCTATTTTAATCATGAAAATAGATTAATTTGCTTTTTTAAGCAATTTTTGTGTAGAAAAGTTTTCAAAAAAAACGCACTGTTTAGCAGTTCGGGAAGCATGCACATGAAAAAAGAGGGAAAAGCATTGTACATTTTTGCCAACGCTGTTTTTTTTTTTTGGTGGCTTCCGAACAGCCCCTTGGTATTTTTTTATTCTGGGAGAGGGTGAATACTCTAAGATTCCAATTTTTGTGCTCAGCAGTCAGCAAAATTCTCTATACTAATTTCATTTAAAGAGATTTCCCTTTTTCCTTGCAAGTAGTGTTAAGAATGCCAGTGTAATCGTTCTTATATATGTGGTTGTAAAACTGCATTGGAGAGCAAATACAAATACGAGTGTATCTTTTTTTAGATAATTAATACTCTATTAGTGTTAAACAAGTTCAAAGTGTTGTGATCAGATCAGCATCATCCCCAACACACTCATTACTATAGAATTCTGGTTTACATATTATTTACACATTTCTAATTTATGGTTCCAACCGAAAAAATGGTCAATTAACCATAAAATCGAGAGAAACCACTTGATTGACATATGAACAGGAAATATCACAGTTTTCAGTTGGACTTTTAACTTCTTCCCTTTCTTTTTGTGGACAAGGAGGGTTAAGTAGTGACATGCATCTCACTGGCTGCTTCTGTGTTGCAATATAAAGACACTTGTTGCTCACAATATTTCTGGTAACAAGTGACTACTGCTAAAGTGCTAAGCAAAAATCATCACTTATGATTTTAATAACATGACCAGCACCTCAGTCGCATGCATCCAGGAACAGAAAGTGCATTGACTCAGAGTCACTGGTGCTAAAATAATTAAAAACAAATTATTGCAGTACAGCAGGTTCAGGTGTGCCCGAGCAGAAATTCTTGAAAATCAGCCATAGATAACAAAATCAAGATTAGTATAAATGCCGACTTTACCATTCTGATGACTTGGTAGTGTTGACCCCACCGCTGTTCTATCGAATACAATCTCTTGAGACTGTGAGTCTTCGAATATTTCGGTGGTCCTGCAAAATGAATGAAGCTCCTGCGTCCCTAAATAGTCGGTGCTTAACATTTTATTCATCCTTAATGCAGGCATTTGCAAAAAGCATGTTGAAAGTACTGCAGTTCCAGTAGGAAAAGTCCAACTGTTGAAACATTTGATATCACTAAAGATATTAGTGGAGAAAAGTGATGCCAGTAAAATATCTACATGTTAATGATCTAGTGGAAAGAACATACTTTACCGATATGTTCTGTAAAAATTAGAGCCAGACACCTCTATTTTCCAAAATCTGCCAATATAGAGTAACTATCTAGGACAAGAAGAAACTCACACCAGTCAATTACAAATTAAAACCGCCGATACTTCAAAATAATTAAAACCTCTAGCAAGCAACAACTTTAACACCAATTCCCCTTCCTTTCACCTCCTTTTATACTTTCCCAGGAAATAATTTTTCATTCATCTTATGAAGAAAGTATTAAAGATCAGAAGCTAAGCAACAAGAGGAACTCAGCCTGCAGAATTCCCCACGCCCGAGCCACATCTCAAAATCTCTCTTCTCCCTTTCTACCGTGCAGCACAAAAACTTCAAACTAATTGTTGCTTCAGCCCAAAATATTGAGCTTACAAAACAGTTTCACACTAAGACTACAACCTACAAAACCACCATACAACTTGCAGAAATATACTCGAGCAGTCAAACATGGACGACTCTACACAAGCTAGCATTCCCCCAGCTCAAATTACACAAAACCCACAAGAATCACACACATACGAGGCAAAACAAACGAACCCGAGCAAGGAATCGAGCTCGGTAAATCCCCAACAAAAACAGAACTCGAACGACACGAGGAGCGACACGTACCCGAGCAGCACCAAGCTCTTACTGCCGTAGCCTTGCCGAGCACGATCTCCTTCCCTTTCGCTTACACACTGGGAGAGATGAGAGGAGGAAGGGAGCGAACAACCAATCGCGAAGAGGGAAGAGGAGAGGGAGAGCACAGGTAGGGGACAGCTCGATCGCTCGCTAATCCCTCACCACATATAGTCTACGCGACCGATCCGCGTTCACGGAGTCAAGGTCTCACCCCCGTTCCACCACGCTCACTGACAGGTGGGCCACAGAGCTCCGGCCCTGCTGAGGCTTGCTAGGGGTTAGCAGTTTATGTAGCTTTCGCATTTTTCTAGGTGGGTTTGCGGCCCCTGCCTTTCGCCCACCATTCATTTCCCTACTCGTCCGTCCCCACGTACCAACCTGACCAATCAATGACATGTGGGTTCGACAGCATGTGGCCCCAGTCGTCAGTTGGATGGGTTAACCGAAGGAGCGTTGGTGCAAGCTATCAATCAGGAGGACAAGGTGCAAGGTGCAGGAGGCCAAGGTGCAGATGTGGATAGGCTTGGCAATATCCCCATTGGGGGCGGGGATCGCCGAGGCCCCGTCCCTACGGGGTCAGGGGTGGGGGACATCTTCGCCCCACGGGGGATTGGGGTCAGGGCCACGGAAAATATCAGGAGCGGGGACGGGGGAAGAAAATCACCCGTGGGGTTCCCCATGGGGCCCCGGTGCCCATATAACATCTCTAAATTATAGCATTTGTAGCCCATTAGGCCCAATAGCCACCATCCTCCAGCCATATATATTCCATTTTCCTTTTCCGAACCCTAACTTTCTCTCCCCCTTCCTTTTCCGAACCCTTTCTCTCCCCCAAATCCCTCCAACCGCCGCCTGTCACACGCTCACCACCGGCGACCGGCGCCCCCAAGCTGCCAGGCGCAGCCTCTC
>CM002476.1:17960839-17991763 GCA_000325765.3 Leersia perrieri | reverse complement strand
CTTCCGCTCGACGGCCAGCGTCGAAGGTTGACGACGACGGTGTCCCTCCACAAGCCGGCACCGCCTCCTCTGCCGGTGGCCGTCGCCCGAAGTCCATGGCGACGACATCCCCTAGTCACCGCCTCTTCCACCATGTCGCTAGCGCACGAGGTCACCGGCACCGCCTCAACCACCACACCGGTCGCCGGTGTCGTCCAGGCAGCTTCGAGGGCTACGGGGCCCCGGTCGGGTGCCAGGGACCCACAGGGCCGGGGTCGGGGGAGAAATCCACCCCGGCCATCACTTTAGGGGCAGGGCCGGGGGATGGTTTCGGGGGTTGGGGGCGTACTGCTCCAACCCGGCCCCAACCCGCCCCGTTGCCAAGCCTACACGTGGACAGTGAGGATGTGTAGCTCATCATGCCTAGCAGAGTCCACCCGTTAAGTTTAATACTCTAGCACCCAGTAGTTAGTCCCCACTTTATCTAATCATGTTATTGATCGTACGTGCCCTTTTGGTTAGTCACTAACATCTCGACCCAATGAACTCCGGGCCCAGATGTAAGTGAAGCTTGATAGATGACGAGCTGGAGGTCTTTGGAATTCATGGAGTTGGTGAGGTACACGTGGACGGCGCTTGAACTTTTGCTCCTTTGTGACTGCGTCCAATAGCTAGCCGATGCGTGGAGCGAGGCCCGAGGGTGCCGCTCTCCGAGCCGGAGCTTGGGTGAGCCGCCACGCGGCAGGTCGGCTCTGGCAGAGAGAGGAAGCAGCGCCGCAGCGCGCGCACATGCTACGGAGCAAGTCAGCCGCCGCGCCGCCCATCCGAGCATACTCATGACATGTGAGCATGCACATGACTTGTGAGCTGTTTCATCAGCAGCGTCGACATTCTGCGGTTGCCAAGAGCGGTTTCTGAAGACCGAAGCAATATATCGGCCCATATGCCCCATGGTGTGTGTGAAGAAATGTAGAGGGAAAAAAGACTGAAATGCAGATTACCACAAGAATTTTGGGAATTCAACGTCCTAAAGAATTTGTCCTAGAGGACCTTTGATTTGAAGGAAATAACACAAAATTGGGCCTGGTATATAGTATATCTACATTGGGCCCTGGTGCAACAACCATGGTGGTTGCGCAGACTCCCACAGTGGGGTTATTAAAACATGTTATTGCAGTAAAATAGGTTGTGGTAGATATGGGAGAGGTTATCTATAGTTAATGTACATGTTAATTTTTTTATCATATATTATACTACTCGGATTCAAAGTTGTCACGTGTTATACGGTGCATTGTTCAAGTATTTACTACATCATATCTACGGTATTTATTATGATAAATATTTTACATATTTTATTTAACCAGTTTCCTGGTTATTTTTTTTTCCATTATTTAATACATATATTTAATATATATTTTACTCGTATTTATTAGTTTACCGGATGGTTTACTATATTGCTTGTGTACACTAAGCAATTCAAAATACCATATTTATGTAGTTTACCTAAATATTTAATGTATTTACTAAGGCATGTATGTCTATTGTTCTCGCATGCAGCCGACGCAATCAACGTTAATATCATTATTACAGATTACATCTAGGTTTCCAAATTAAAACAACAATTACCTCTAAGTTTACATGCACAAAACAACCATAGAAATTATCTCGTACGATGCATGCACACATGCATTAGTATCTTCAATCGGTAAATGGAGATATTTCGTTCCTAATTGAGATTATTATGGGATTAATGCAGCAGGCCCTACACGGATGAATGGAGAAGCCTAGTATCTTTCTCGTATGTAGAAAAAACGGGATTTACGGAAATTGCTGAAGAGGTCTGTGTAGTTGTTGTCGCTGCGCAGGATTTACAGAAAGCCTGGTATCTGAACGAGAGAAGGAAGAGGAAGATTGGGGATAAGAACGCGCGAAATGCGTCTCTGTCTCATCATTTACACATATAGCAAGTATGGCTTACTACATTTACTAGGCCTGCACAACCTCCATAGCCATATATATATATATATATATGTGGAACATATCCTATGCACACAAGCTTCCCGTGCAGACTCCTCCGTGCACACTAACTAACAACTATCACCAAAAAATCTAGAAAAATTTGTACATGTACTTCTAATAGTACTACACACATTTGTAAAATTTCATCTAAAAATTCATTATAATTTAGCCGTAATAAAAAGATAAAAAATCTGACAGCTTTTTGAATAAAAAAAGTCAGAATTTTGTCTTTTTATTACTCTTTGTGTATAATGAATTTTGAGATAAAACCTTACAGATATGTGTAGAACTATTGTAAGTACATGTACAATTTTTTCTAGAATTTTTAGAAATATTCGTTAGTTGGTGTGCACGGGAAGCCTTATGTGCATAGGATATGTTCCCATATATATATACATATATATGTGTGTATATACACGTATACACGTGTATATATGTGTGTGTGTATATATATATATGTATATATATATATGTATATATATCGTGTTATTTCCTTCAAATCAAAGGTCCTCTAGGACAAATTCCTTAGGACGTTGAATTCCCAAAATTCCTGTGGTAATCTCCATTTCAGTTGTTTTTCCCTCTACATTTCTTCACACACACCATGGGGCATATGGGCTGATATATAGCTTCGGTCATCATAAACCACTCATGCTGATGAAACAGCTCACAAGTCACGAGCATGCTCAAATGTGACGAGTATGCCCGGATGGGCGGCCCGACGGCTGACTCGCTTCGCCGCACGTGCGCGCGCTGCGGCGCTGCCTGCCACGCGGTGGTTCACCCAAGCTCCAGACCGAAGAGCAACACCCCTGGGCCTCACTCCATGCGTCGGCTAGCTAGTGGACGCAGCCACAAAGGAGGAGCAAAAGATCAAGCGCCGTCCACGTGTACCCCACCAACTCCATGAATTCCAAAAACCTCCAGCTCGTCACCTATCCAGCTTCACTTACATCTGGGCCCGGAGTTCACTGGGCCGAGATGTCAGTGACTAACCAAAAAGGCGCGTACAATCAGTAGCCTGATTAGATAAAGTGGGGACTAATGAGTGGGGCCACATGCTGTCGAACCCACATGTCATTGATTGGTCAGGTTGGTACGTAGGGACGGACGAGTAGGGGAATGAATGGTGGGCGAGAGGCAGGGGCCACAACCCCACCCAAAAAAATGTGAAAGCTACGTAAACTGTACCCCTTAGCAACCTCAGTAGGGCCGAAGCTTTGTAGCCCACCTGTCAGTGAGCGTGGTGGAAAGGGAGTGAGACATTGACTCCGCGGATCGGTCGCGTAGATTATATGTGGTGCGGGATTAGCGAGCGATCGAGCTGTCCCCTACCTGTGCTCTCCCTCTCCTCTTCCCTCTTCTTCTCGCTTGGTTGTTCGCTCCCTTGCTCCCTCCTCTCATCTCTCCCTGTGTGTAAGGGAAAGGGAAGGAGATCGTGCTCAGCGAGGCTACGGCAGCGAGAGCTTGGTGCTGCTCGGGTATGTGCCGCTCGTGTCGTTCGAGCTCTGTTTTTGTTGGGATTTACTGAGCTCGATTCCTTGCTCGGGTTCGCTTGTTTTGCCTCGTATGTGTATGATTCTTGTGGGTTTTGTGTAATTTGAGCTGAGGGAAATGTTAGCTTGTGTAGAGTCGTCCATGTTTGACTGCTCAACTGTGAACAAGTAGACTGTTTAGTCTTCACTGAACTATAACCCGGAAAATTCAACCCAAACTGTAATGCATCCACTGCAGTTGCTAAACTTATATAGTTCCAAGCTCACCATCTCCCTAGATAATTCATGGCAGAGCAGTATAACTCTCTCACCTGCACCTTCAACAACAACAAAAATAACAGATCAACACTTCTTGCCATGCGATTTATTTCTGAAAGAGTTCTGGGCCAGATTGATTCATGCAAAAAGTATTGCAAGAAAGCTTTTGATAAGTGGAATTATAATTTGGAATTCCTGCTATATTTTTATTTTCCCCCAAGATAGGCCTCTGAGATGACTATGGTTACTAATTTAAATACAGCTATTGCATTCTCAGCTAGCAACGCGTGGAACCATCTATGATCTCACATATCAAAATCAGGCATTCATGCTTGAGTTTTTTTATCAAATAAAATGGCAGCAGAGAGGTTAAAAAATAAAGAGTTCAGATGAAAATAAAAATGAAAGCAAGCACGTTCACTAACCAGAGTTCAACGATGCATCATATTTTATGAGAACAAAGCAGCATGTAATTGAAAATAGTTTTAAGGAACAGAAAACTACTACATGCTATTTGGGGTACACGATTAAGGTAACCAAAATTAGTAAGAAGAGGTCCAAATCTGGGATTTTTATCCATCTGAAGCGAAACACAGGAAGAAGAAACACCCGTGGTGAGTTCCGTAGATAGTACGTAGCCCAATATCAACGGCATCAGAACTATGACCTACTAATTGCAAACTGAATGAAAAATAAGATGAAACTGACCTGTCTTGTTGGGGATCCAACGTCTGCCGCCCTCCCGCCGCCGCGCCGCTCCGTCGCCGTCCTCCTCCTCCCCGCTCGCCGTCGTCGTCGTAGTCGACGTCGTCGTCCTCCCGACGGTCGGATCTGGCCACCGCCGTCCTCCCCGGGCTCGAAGCGGGCCACCCCGGCATCACGACGCCCGATTCGTCCTCCCCGCTCGCCGATGCAGCCGGCCGAGCCATCACCGCCCTCGCCGGAGCGCTGCCACAAGCCGCCATAGTCCTCCGCGGGGGCCGCCGCCACCTGCGCTCCGCTTGCGGGAGAGAGGGAGAGTGAGATGTGGGGGAGAGCGAGAGAGAAGGAAGACGAAGATTGGGGATAAGAACGCGCGACGCGTCAGCGCCGCACCCACCCAACGCGAGAGCTGGCGATTTTGCATAAAGAGACCTTGTCTTTTGATATATTTTTTTTGTTGATCTCTTCCGTAGAGGTACCCAAATAAACGAGGGTTGTTAATTAGTTCCATGCCATTATAAATTCGCGGATTTAAAAAATGTCATTACTATTTCTGAAATTAGGTCTGCCGTTGCCTTTTTCGTTGCTCCTCGCATCATTCCTTCTTTCTTCATCTTCTCTCCGTTTCTCCTCTTCTTCCTCTGCTCTCTTTGTTTCTCCCGGCAGCGGGCGAGCTCGGGCTGATGGAGAGGCAGGCGAACTCGGTCGGCGACGGGCGGGACGGGAGAGCTAGCGGTGGCCGACGAGCACGAGCTTGATCGGCGAGCAGGGGGCCGACGGTGGGCGTGCACGAGCTCGATTGGGGAGCAGGTGGGCGAGCTCGCGCGAATGGAGGCATGCGAGCTCGGTCAGCGGCGAGCCGGTCAGCGGCGAGCGGGAGAGCTAGCCGCGGCCAGCGAGCACGAGCTCGATTAGGGAGCAGGCAGGTGAGCTCGTGCGGATAAAGGCAGGTGGTGGTGGTCCCCGATGCCATCGATGAGGAGGATGCCGCCGGCCCGCCGCCTGCGCCGCCATGGCGAGCACAAGGTGTAGGAGGTGGAAGCCGCCCCGGTGAGCTCGTGTGGTCGCCGTCGGTGAGGTTCCTCGCCCTCCCCACGCCTCAACGGCCGCCGGATTCCACCGCCGGCACTGTTGCGTGCTCTCTCCCTTTCTCTTCTCATTCACTCCCTCACCCCTATGTCGTCGCCGGTTCCCATGAGCTCGCGAGGCCAGCGGCAGGCGGGCTCGGTGGAGGGCGGCGGGGCTCTAGATCTAAAGGGCTTTGGGAGGGTTGGGAGGGAGGCGGGGCTAGTGAGGCTGCCGCTGAGTGTCGTCGCCGCCACTGTCGTGTGTCGTGGTGAACGGCGCCGGCGCTGGTGGGGGAATGGCCGTCGGCGGCGGGGATGCGGTGGGGAAGAAGAAGATAGGAAAGCGGAGAGAGCTGAAGAAAGAAGGTGCGGAGAATATGGGCGTCGGGTATCTACTCGGACTATCGTAAGTCTACGAAGAGGGAGTGTTCTAGAAGATTAATAGAAGAAAGGCAAATAAGCCCGGCCCATCAATGCCTTATTTCCCACAGTGCAATCCAAGAGATAAAGACATATCCCGAGTTGTGTGTAACTCGGAGTTCATATATGTAAAGAGATAAATCACCCGGTTGGACCTTGCCTTGTATCCCACGACAGTCGGCCCGTTAGATATTGTAACAGATAAGGAAACCCTAAGCCGTCTAGGGCTAGGATTCCTAGATGACTCGGCCTTCCCTCCCTATATAAAGAGAGGCCGAGGCCATCGCAACACATCTCAACGACACCACATCATATATCATACAAACTCGGCGGAATACCTCCTCCGGACTGAATTAAGGTTATTACTCCATCGGAGGGTTGAACTAGTATAAATCATTATGTTTCGTCACCATCTAGCTTTCGTGTTCGTGCATAGCTCCAAAAATTTTATTGCCGGTCCAAAACACCGACAGTTGGCGCAGCCAGGTAGGGGCTATCGCCGTATCACTTGACAAGGAGCTAGATGGCATCTTCTTCAACACCAGCACTCGCCGGATCGATCATCCCTCGGGGGACCGAACTTCGATTCGGGTCCTTCAGCTTCATCGCCGACTCCAATGGTGAACTCAGGACTCGGGCTGAAGTCATCAGCCCGCTGAAAGTCTTCACCCTTTCGATGGGACTACCCAACGTCGCCGAGTAGGCCACTCATCTCCTGACTCGTGTGATTTCCCAAGTCGACGACGGCACCATCAAGATTATGGCATGCTACCAACCCATGCCAAAGAAGCAGGGTCGATCCGCTCAACGTCGTGAGTCGCGCAGGTCCAGAAGCTCGCCGATGGAGATCGAGACGCCAAAACCAGCTTCGACTCCGATTCAGCCTCCAATATCGGCATCCAAGCCGACTCCGACTTCGGTTATCGATCTAGAGTCCACTCTGACTCGGCCTCGACAATCCGGATCTACATCAGCTCGGATTCAGTCTTCCAAGGCCACTCCGACTCAAAAACCTTAGAGTCTAGTCTTTAAGACCTCAAACAACCCTGAAGCCTTTCACCTCTACGGAGAAATAGCATAGGAGCCGAGAAAGTCTTTCTATAGATTCACTCGGCGTGTCCTACAGGTACTCGAGCAAGTCAAGCCAGTTTCAAATCAATTGGCTTTGTCCATCTTCTACCATGGCCTCAGAAACCATGATATGATAAGAATATGGCTATGAACCCAAGAGCATCAAAGACCTAATGCAGCTAGCCAATATCCATGAATCTCTTGGGCAACAGTACTCGGAGCCAAGGAAGGAGAACAGCCTCATCACTTTCATGGGAAAGAACCTGAAGGAAAACGCGGATCTCCAGGATCATGAACGCAAGGAGGCTTATAGGCAACGAAGAGAACAGGCCAAACGCCAACAACCTCTAGCGCCGAGTGAAGGACATTAGTCGCCACTCCGCAAGAAGGTTTGGCAGGAAAAGCAGAAGGCCCCCCAACAAGCACTGACTCCTAACCAAGAATTACCTCAGCTCCTGCAAGGGGTGGAAGAACCTTTTCATGTTTATCTTCAACGCTTCAACGCTATCATGGAAGACAAGCCAACTGTAACCAATAACCAAGCCATGACTGCATTCTTCAATGGATGCAGAGATCTGGAATTCAAGGAGGACTGGCATAAGAAACCACCAGCATCACTCGAAGCGATGCTCTTTAGGGCAGATCTATATGCTACCGCTACAAGTGATCAAGCATGCGTGATCCGAGTGATAATGACTCAGATTTCGGGAACTCGGTGGCATATGGAGAGAGTGAGGAACACCAAGTGGCCTTCATCAACAAGTTGATCCAGCAGAGTAGCTTAGGCAGCTTTTCTCCACTACGCGGGATCTTTATGGTAGAGGTCACAGAGATACAGCTAACTGCTGAGCAGCTCGCCCAACGAGCTGCTGACATTGAACAACAAAGCCAAGTGATCGAGCAAGCAAGGCGGCAGCTTGAAGAGGCAAGGACCAAGGACGAACGACGGCGAAAAGAGCTCGAAGACGCAGAAGCTTGTCAACTTCGTGAAGAACAAGCGCGCGTCCGAGAGAGTGCAACCAGACGGCTAGCTAGCTCGGGGAGACACGTCCAGCAGCGACTCAGCACAATATATGAGGGCGAACAAGTTTTCACTACACCTCAACAAAATATAGCGGCTACCCAGATCCTGCTGACTACTCTCATGGAAGGCATACCAGCCGCGGCACCCTTAACTCCGTAGTTGACCAAGGCTCGGGCCCATGCTTTGGCGATAGTTCACCATCACGATCAGGTGGCTACCAAGTCAACTTCAAGGACGACCCCGCCCTCATGTCGCCGAGAACCGTCCAAGTCACCAGCCGGACGAGCATCCACATCGCTAAGCTACTCGGTCACAACTCCGAGTCGACGAGCAGAGCGAGTGAGGAATCTCTTGATTCTCGAAGAAGAACAACGAAGGAACGATGAAGAGCGACGCCGACTGGACCAAGAGCACAAGAGGTTGCGACAAGATCGCGACCGCTATCTCCACCAGCTTCACATTGACGCACGTGACCTCATTCGCCATGACCTTCGCAACGTCATCAATAACAAGAGGCACGGACGACAGAAGTCGGACCAGCGATGGGACGAGTACCATCATCGACAGTTCGGCATCTCGCCTCCAAGGCGCGATATCTTCGACGAAGGCGTCTTGGCTCTTACCTCCGATCTCCGACAAGTCACCTGGCCTCCAGGGTTCAAACCTACGGGAATCGAGAAGTATGACGGTAAAACTGACCCCAGCACTTGGTTAACCATCTACACTTTGGCAATACGAACAGCGGGAGGTAACAACAGAGTAATGGCCAACTATCTCCCGGTGGCATTATCTGACTCGACCCGCAACTGGCTCATTGGATTACCACACAGATCAGTCGGATCTTGGACTGAGCTGCAGGAGCTTTTCATTGCTAATTGCCAAGGTACATATGAGCGCCCTGGAGATCAGTACGATCTCTTACAAGTCCAGCAGGGGCCCAACGAGTCCCTCAAGGAATACATCAAGAGATTTTCAGAAGCTAGAAATAAGATCCCTGATGTTAAGGACGAGATAATCATCGCATCTTTCAGGAAGGGAGCCAGAGACGTGGAATTCATCCACAAATTTACTCGCAATCCACCCCATACCGTCAGCCGATTGTTTGAGACGACTAATAAGTATGCCGCATCAGCTGAGACCGTCCAAGCAGTTCGTGGGGACAAGCAGTCAGCATTTGCTCCCGAGAGAAGAAGAAAGACGACAAATCCTCAAAGGACCACAAGGATGCCAATCGTTCATCAAAAAGAAAACAACGTCCCGAAGAACTTGTGGCCGCAATTGAACGCTTCAGCCGCCGCTTCAAGATTTCTAACTACGAGCAAGTACTGGCCGAGAAATGTCCCTACCATCCCAACGGTAACCACTCGGCAAAGGACTGTTACATGCTCGAGAAGTATATCGAGCAACAAGTCAAAGGGCTGAAGCCGGCAGATGCACCGAAGGGTTCTGGCAAGGACAAGGGCAAGGAGATCGACGATGAAGACATGCCTCCTGGTTTCCAACATTCGACCCAGCAACTCAACCATATCTTCGGCGGCCCTCATGGCTACGAGGCCAAACACAAACATAAGCTTACTGATCGTGAGATCAACATGACGGCTCCAAGTGTGCCCAATTACCTCCGTTGGTCAGAAGTCTCAATCACTTTTGATTGCACTGATCACCCGGACCGAGTAGTACACCTAGGGCGATACCCGCTAATCCTTGATCCAGTGGTGCTTGGGACTTGCCTCAAGCGCGTCCTCATTGACGGAGGCAGTGCGCTCAACATCATCTTCGCTAAGACTTTTGACGCCATGAAGATTCTGAGATCCGAGCTCAATCCGAGTTATGCCCCTTTCCATGGAGTTATCCCTGGGTTGTCGGCGACACCACTCGGGCAGATCTCGTTACCAGTCACGTTCGGTACGGAAGCCAACTTCAGAACAGAGAACATCAGCTTCGATGTAGCCGACCTTGACACGGCCTACCATGCTATCCTTGGCCGCCCTGTGCTGTAAAAATTCATGGCAATCCTGCACTACACCTACATGATGATGAAAATGCCGGGTCCTCACGGAGTCATCTCACTGCACAGCGACATACGCCAGGCGTTTACTTGTGACAGAGAGAGCTGCGACATTGCCTAAGCACAAGGCACCGCCAAGGAATGTGACGAGATTAGGTGCCAAGCATCTGAAGCAGAAGATGGTGACATACCGAGCCCTAAGACGTCGAAGATCGACGCCGGAGAAGTTAGGACTAAGAAAATTTCTCTTACCCCTGATGACCCGACTAAAACGGCTATCATTGGGACTGACTTAGATTGTAAATAGGAAAGCGAGCTCGTTACCTTCCTTCAAAGAAATAAAGATATTTTCGCGTGGAAACGATCTAACATGCCTGAAATCCCACGGGAGGTGATCAAGCACACTTTGCAAATAAAGGCCGGTGCTAAACCGGTCAAACATCGTCTACGTCGGTTCGCTGCTGACCAACGAGAAGCAATAAAAGATGAGATCAAAAAGCTATTGGCTGCAGGTTTCATCAAGGAGGTGCTTCAACCCGAGTGGCTGGCTAACCCAGTGCTAGTCCAGAAGAAGACAGGACAGTGGAGGATGTGTGTTGATTACACGGACCTCAACAAGGCTTGCCCAAAAGATCCCTTCGGACTACCACGTATTGATCAAGTGGTGGATTCGACTGCGGGATGCAACTTGCTGAGTTTTCTCGACTGCTACTCGGGATACCATAAAATCAGTTTAAAGGAGGAGGATTGCTTGAAGACTTCCTTCATCACACCGTTTGGAACTTATTGTTATATCACTATGCCTTTTGGGTTGAAGAACGCCGGAGCCACGTATCAACGCATGATCCAGAAGTGTCTTCAAACACAAATCGGGCGCAACGTGGAAGCCTACGTTGATGACGTGGTGATCAAGACTCAGCAAAAAGATGATTTGATTGCTGACTTAGAAGAGACGTTTGGCAACATTCGAGCCTACTAGATGAAATTGAACCCCGAAAAGTGTGTATTTGGAGTACCATCAGGAAAGTTACTCGGATTCATGGTTTCACATAGAGGAATTGATGCCAACCCTGAAAAAATCAAGGCGATTCTAGATATGAAGCCACCGAGTGATTTGACAAAGGTATAGAAGCTGACGAGGTGCATGGCCGCCCTTAGCCGATTTATTCTCGGCTAGGAGAGCGAGGCATGCCTTTTTCAAATTATTGAAAAAGACTGACAGGTTCGAGTGGACATCAGAAGCTCAGAAGGCTTTCATTAATTTCAAGAAGTTTTTGACGATTGCACCAACACTCCCCTCCCCAATGCCGCAAAAACCCGTGTTGTTGTACGTCTCCGCGACGCCACAAGTGGTTAGTTCGGTGTTGGTAGTCGAAAGAGACGAAGAGGGTCATGTTCATAAGGTTCAGTGATCAGTCTACTTCATTAGTGAGGTGTTGGGTGATTCAAAGACTCATTATCCACGAATTTAGAAACTACTCTATGGAGTACTTATAAACGGTACGCAAACTGGTGCACTACTTCTAGTCACATCCAGTTTCAGTTGTTACTTCCTTTCCCTTGGGGGACGTGTTGCACAATCGTGAGGCTACTGGTCGAATTGCAAAGTGGGCTATGGAGTTGATGCCTTTTGACTTAACTTTCAAGCCCAAGATTTCGATAAAATCACAGGCGATGGCCGACTTTGTCGCCGAGTAGACCGAAGCTCAAACGATTAGCCCAACCAAAGACCTGGAACATTGGATAATGTACTTTGACGGGTCGTTACGCGTCTCTGGAGCGGGGGCTGGAGTGGTTCTCATTTCTCCTAAAAAGGAGAGATTCAGATATGTGTTGCAGATACTCTTTAATGCATCACATAATGCTGCCGAGTACGAAGTCTTGATTCATGGACTGCGTCTGGCGGTATCTTTGAATATCAAACGCCTCTTTGTATACGGTGATTCATTGCTTGTGGTCAATCAAGTCATGAATGAATAGAATTGCCAGGACAAGAGTATGGCAGCCTACTGTCAGGAAGTACGCCGACTGGAAGGGAAGTTTAAAGTTCTTGAGCTGAGTCATATTCTTCGCGACTATAATGAGGCGGCTGACTACTTGGCTAATTTGGGCTCCCGTCGACAAACAGTTCCTGATGACATATTCATTGAATACCTTCATGAGCCAACTATCAAGAAGAAAGAGTAGGCTGCCAAGTCCTCTGAGCAGCAGGCTACCGAGTCCTCTGAGAATCTGACTATCGAGCAGCCAGACCAATCAGTCATAGCCTATCTACAGAATGATTGGAGGAACCCAATTTTTCGTTTCCTATCAGAAGATGAGTTACCATCCGACAAAGCTGAAGCTGAAAAGATTGAACGAAAAAGTAGGGTTTATAAAATTTATGAAGGTGAATTGATGAAGAAGGCGGCCAATGGAGTGCTCATGGTGCATTAGCGTTGACGAAGGACGCCAGATCTTACACGAGATTCACTCGGGTATATGTGGCAACCACGCTGGATCAAGGAACATTGTGGACAAAGCTTTTTGTTAAGGATTTTACTGGCCCACTGCTGTTAATGATGCAGAGAAGGTTGTCAGGACTTGCGAAGGTTGTTAGTTTTTTGGACGACAGATACATGTTCCAGCTCAAGAACTGCAAACAATCCCATTATCTTGGCCTTTTGCGGTTTGGGGGCTAGATCTAGTCGGCCCTTTCAGAAAAGCCCCGGGTGGATTCACTCATCTTTTTGTGGCAGTGGACAAGTTCACAAAGTGGATTGAAGCGATGCCGGTGCCCAAGATTACAGCCCAACAAGCTAAGGATTTCATTCTCAGTATTATCTATCGTTTTGGTATACCCAACATGATAATTACTAACAATGGCACCCAGTTTACAAGTGATCTCTTCAAAGACTTCTGCGATGAGTTTGGGATAAAGATTTGTTTTGCTTCTATTGCACATCCGCGTAGCAATGGACGAGTCGAGCGAGCTAATGGCACGGTTCTTTAGTGGACAACTCTTGGAATATAGAGCAGCTACGTCCCTTCTACACCTAGCATTTTAATTCTTTTCCGTGATGACTGACTGCGTCAAGTACCTTTGTTACTCGAGTAGTCAGTCGGGGGCTATATGTATCTTATATACTCTGTCTTCAATAAAGTCAGATTTTTCATGCCTAATTATGAAGCTCTAATTACTGATGTTCTTGTTTGGTACACACAAGGGGCTTTGTTTGCTTTAGCCGGGTTCCTATACTCAAGATCTAGTCAGGATGGGTGTTTAAATATAAGACATAACAAAAAGATTTTTGCCAACTCATGTTATTTAAATTACTCTCCAGATCGTGAAGCTCATTTGATTATCGATGGACGTTTAAACGTATGGATTTAGTGTGAATTTAATAATGTGCGACTTGGTAAAAGTGAAAAGGATTTCATAAACAAAAAACAGAAAACATTCAAATATTACATACATATGATTGTTTTCAAATGGATTCTCCTAAGTTCTAATCATCATTGTTTTCTTTCTCAGGATACAAGCTATCATTTGCCATGATTTTGGCAATATCATCCACCTCGTTGACCAGTTCCATCGCTCTTTCAGCAGTAGTCCTGTTTGCATATCCTGAGGTAATTGGCTTGAGGTCAATCCTAGGGTACAGTGACTTCATCACTACGACCACAAGCAACACTGGCACTCTCATGGATTATATTCTTTAGTTTGGACGGGGCAGATTGAAGGAGCTGGATGATCATCGGGAAGCTTGAGGTGTTTGAAACAGCTGTTGCTGAGTTGAGAGCATCGAGGATTGGTTCTGCAGCCTCGCAGAACTCAACATTTGTCTTTCTAGCTTCATCCAACTCGGCATTGAGCTTTAAGAACTCGTCATTGTGCTTTACCTTCATTGCACTGAGTTCTTTGGCAGATGATTTCTTTAGATCTGCATGGTCAGTTGATGACAAGATTAGTTTGGCAAACAAAATTGACTGAAGTGATCAAGATAGATGGGACTCACCTTCAAATTTCTTTTGGAGATCCGCGTACTTCTTGTCAGCGGATTGGATCTTTTCTAATGACTCAGATTGTAATTTTTTATACGACTCGGCGATATGCACCAGTCATTTTTCTGAGTCATGCTTATGGGCAACAAGTTCTAAAAGGATAAGAAGGCAGCATAGTTAAGATTATGGATGACGAAAGTATAGTTGGAGATGACATGGGAAATTATCTCTATTCTCCAGGGCATACATTTCGAGGCTTTTCTGGAGTTCTTGGATTTGCGTGTCGGCTTGTTTTTTGGCCTCCACAAGGGTGGGATCATGGCCAAGGAAATCTAGACACAGAACAGTTAGACTCAAGGGAAAAAATGAGGATAATGGAATTATTTCAAGAAGGGAAATTACCTCTGAGTTTGTCCTTGAAATTGCTGCGGATATTCCTATAACCAGCGACTTCATTCCTAAGGATAGCGCTCTAAAAGAGTATCCTTAGCACTAGAATTTTGTACTACTTTCTGAAGAAATAATACCTATGAGTACAGCGAAAAGGATCTGAGTAAAAATGACTGTTTATGAGAGGACGACTTACTAGGACTAAGTCAGACGACTCGGACACCAGATGGATCAGCCTGGTCATATTTTTCTGATCTTCGACTCGGTCCAAGACCGCGACCTGGTCAGGATCGGGGTCATATCGCCACCCGATAATCTATGAGATCAAGTTTAAGAAGATAATGCTAGAGCAATACATAAGGAAGTCTTAATTGAGGAGAGAGAACTTATATTCACCTCTTCACTAATTGTTTTCTCACTGTCAGAACCGGCAGTCGGTCCGGCAGCTGCGGGAGAGTTTTGTACTCCCTTCCCTTTTTCAGCACTCAGCGCATGAACAACAGATGTGAACGCTGGGACTGGGGAAGGTGTGGCTTCTGTAGTGGTGGCCGGAGTAGCAGCAACAGTAGTGGTTGGAGTAGTTTCAGCTGAAACAAAATTTTTACAAGATATAACCAGAAATCAGGAAAGAACATTACTCGGTAGGTATTAATTTAGTTTTTAAAAAACATACCAGTCGGGGTGATATCAGAAGATGTGGCCACTTGGATGCCAGTTGAATCAACATCCATGGTGATGGCCTGAGGGGGTTGGGAACTAGTGGTTTGTGGCACCACGACCTCAGCGGACCCCGACTGAAGATCAGTTGGAATAATCACGGATGTTTCGACTACTGAAGTAGTAGGGGGTTGTGATGGTGTTTCATTAGCCTTACCAGTGAAATTGGAATTGGGCTTGCTGCATCGATAATTGAAGTCAGAGAAGATTCAAAGACAGGAATTAAATTCAGTATGAAGGAAAGAAGACTTACATGTTGGAGACCTTCAAACACCCGCGTTTAGCTGGGCGAGGCGAGAATGGCCTCGCCTTAGGTGAAGTGGGAGGAGGAGAAGATAGGCGAGGAGCAGGGGCCGACTGGTTGGCAGCCTCATCGTTCGAGTCACTAGAAATAAGGGCCTTACGTTTCCTCTTTTGAAGGGAGTTGGCCTGAACCTCAGTGGCAGTTGTGGCAGCGTCAGCTGCCTCTTCCTCATCGTCTCCTAGCTCATCGAAGTAATCAACGGCTGGGCCATTAGGCATCGGAGCCTACTTGGGCCTGGCGATAGTGGCAACACTCGGGGGCCTGGAGTCAAGATGGTAACATTCCTGGGAATCAGTATGGATGATTAATATTTCATAAGCAGAAGAACAAGAAATTATCATGTGGAGATACATACCCGAGAGGTCTGCCTGTAAATATG
The DNA here is from genome assembly GCA_000325765.3 of Leersia perrieri. Classification (NCBI taxonomy): domain Eukaryota; kingdom Viridiplantae; phylum Streptophyta; class Magnoliopsida; order Poales; family Poaceae; genus Leersia; species Leersia perrieri. Next base: position 17,975,945 of record CM002476.1, on the reverse strand, counting down.
GAAGGCCTTTTACTTGGGCTTGTCGGCCTGGGTGGGGATGTCGGCGCCATCAGCAAAGATTGATTTAATCTTCTCGCCAACTTCTTTCAGTTAGGTCAACTTCTGACTCCCTGGTTGAGTCATGGTGGCCTGTGTACTCGAAGACAGGGTGGACCCGCTCCTTGAGGGGATTCATTTGGTATTTCAAGAAATGTCTGGCCACCCATACACCAGTCAAGCTGTCTTTCTTCAAGTCGGCAATCTTTTTCATGAGAGGGTTAATTTCTTCCATCTCTGGCTTGGTTAGCTTGGCATTCCAAGAGTCGCAAGGAATGCGGTAGTCGGATGAGTATTCGCCAAGTGATTTCTCAGCGTATGGGTAGTAGAACCACTCATTATGCCATCCCTTGTTGGAGGAATTGAAAGACATATTGAAATATTTGTTTATGGAACCACATTGGAATCCGGTTCCACCAACATTGGAGATATTGGCAAGACTGGGCTGTGGTTTCAATAAGAACAGAGCCCAGAAGAGGTTTAAGTGGGAGAAAATGCCAAGGAAAGCTTCGCACAAATGGATAAAAATGGAGACGTGAAGAATGGAATTGGGATTAAGATGGTGAATCTTAATCCCATAGAACTCAAGCAAACCCCTAAGGAAGGGGTGAGCGGGAAGAGAGAAGCCCCGATAGAAGAAGGGGGTAAACACCACCGCTTTGCCGGTGTGCGGTGAGGGGAAGGAATCAAAACGAGCTGGGCGCCAAGGGATTACCTCTTGGCGAAGAACGCCCTCTTTCACCATTAGATTCAGTTTCCCCTCGTCGATTGAGCTTGGAAGCCATCCTAGGTCTTCGTCGGTGGGCGCATCAGTGGCGGCCTTGGAGCTCCTGGTGCTGGCCATGGTGAAGATTGAAGGTGGATTACTGGGGAGGAAGAGCTCGAGGATGAATTGTGAATCGTGAGAGATAAAGGAATCGAGCGCTGCAAGCAATGGAGTAACAGTGTTGAATCTAGCGGAGAAGACGAAGAGATAAAGGGAGAAATTAACGTTGTTGGACACGCGTTCGATCCACAATCTTCGCGATACTGTTAAGCAAATTCCGGATTTAACGGCGTCAGTTTGGAGCCGTTATAAGGAAGTCTTAGGGTTTATCAGAGGAACAAGTCGGCAGTTAAGGTTTTTGGTTGACTACTCGGATTATTACTGGGAGTTTGATCTTATAGTTTGAATCATGAATTGAAGACTTCGTTCGAAAGATCTGAAGATTTATTTAGAGAGCAGCCGACTGCTATAAAAACTAAATAATTGAATTATTTTGGATTGGTAAGCCCCTGGACTATCACTCAGGAATACTAATTCCTGTGATTGATGCTAAGCTGAAACTTGATATAGACCGGTAAACTTTAAGCATGTCCTTTTGTGCCTCTAGGTGATGGAAAATCATGTGCAGTTTGCTCGGAGCTACTCGCAATATGCGATTCAAGAGAGTAATGACCTGATTCGGGGTTTGCTTATCCTTATTCAAATTAAGGTGCAAATAATTACTACTCTAATCACTCGGCTAAAAGCCTGATGGTGAGATATTAAGCCTCTGGCCTATTAGTTAGATTAACTGGGTGATTGATGCTAAGCTATATATCATAATATTGTCAAGACGAGGATGCATATGTATCCGACTGAAAATTGCATTTGGCTTTAGCTATGCGTATCATATTAAAGCCTCTGGCCTATCATTCGAAATGATTGATGCCAAGCTCCAGGTTTGCTGATGGTCTCAATTAGACTCTAGTTTAGTTGTTTCCCCCAACTAATTGTAGAGTCAAGGGCTACACCTATTAGGTGTGTCACTCGGCGCACCAATTAATTCTCCTGTGAGGATGTTTTTTCTTAAAAGTCCCATATAGACTCTAAGTTTAGTTGTTTTCCCAACTAATCCTAGAGTCGGAGGCTACACCTAATAGGTGCGTCACTCGGCGCCCTAATTTTTTCTCTGAATTTTATGATGGAGCTTCACAGCCTCTTTGGAAGAGACAATTGAAGAGACAAGTTTGAAGATTAGAGTTTGGAGATTATTGGAGAAAGAAGATGCAACTCAACTGTGAATAACTCGGGGGCTACTATGGAGAATATGGGTACCGGGTATCTACTCGGACCATCATAAGCCCACGAAGAGGGACTGTTCTAGAAGATTAATAGAAGGAAGGCAAAGAAGCCCGGCTCATCAGTGCCTTGTTTCCCATGGTGCAATCCGAGAGATAAGGCATATCCCAAGTTGTGTGTAACTTGGAGTTCATATATGTAAAGAGATAAATCATCCGATTGGGCATTGCCTTGTATCCCACGACAGTCGGCCAGTTAGATACTGTAACAGATAAGAAAACCCTAAGCCGTCTAGGGCTAGGATTCCTAGATAACTCGGGCTTCCCTCCCTATATAAAGAGAGGCCGAGGCCATCGCAACACATCTCAACGATACTACATCATATATCATACAAATTCGGTGGAATACCTCCTCCGGACTGGATTAGGGTTATTACTCCGTTGGAGGGTCTGGACCAGTATAAATCCTTGTGTTCCGTCACCATCTAGTTTTTGTGTTCGTGCGTAGCCCCAAAAAGTTTATTGTCGGTCCAAAACACCGACAGAAGGGAAAAAGGTGGATGCCGTGAGTCAGCGACGGAAAACGTGACGGGAGTGGCATGTTTCCAATTTTAGGAAGTTGCAGTGGCATCCACCCGATTTTCCGATTAGTAATGGCATTTTTCTAATTCAGCGAATTTGCAGTGGCATGGAACTAATTAACCTAATAAACAAAACTAGATGATACCCCGCACGTTGCGGTGGTATTTTATAGGAGTGATTTGGTTGAAGTTTTTATGGATGATATTTTAAATGAAAACAATGGTGCACACAAAATAAAATAGTTATAAAGAGAATCACTATATTATATCATTTAGTACTATGTATATTTGATAAATGCCCATGCACATCGCAGTATATACGGCAATACAACCATGTAAGTGAACTGTCGAAGTTCTGCCCACCTAACTGGTTGGACAAAAACAAAAGGAGACTTCGTATGAACTTAAACATTTCTGTTAGAAAATATTTCGAGTAATACATGCGGTAAAGAGTTAAACTTAATTAGCAACTAAGTTGTGTTACTGAGTTTGATCGGAGCAAACAACTTAACGCATACTCTTCTTGAGCTGCTGCATATACATGCAATGAATATAGTTTGTCTTCAATCAAATATCGTTTTTAGTCAACTAATCAACTAACTCAGGTAGAATCATACATGTAAAAGTGCCAAGACATTATTGAATGATTAACAACATCATGACAGCCTTGGTTCTCTTGCAATGCAACCGCTTATGTGTAGCAGTTCATATTATAACTAAGGAGGTGCATATGAATCATCCTTGTAGATTGGATACAAAACTGAAGTTTATTAAACTCTTGCAAATTAAATGCTAATATGATTATGGAAAACCACTCACCACGGTCAAGTTTGTTCCCACATTTAAAATGCAGAGGCATACTTCGTATAATTTAATTAAATCTTATTGTGAAAATTCAGCAATGGCCAACATCACTTTTTACACCAATGACCAATAATACTTAGACAGTAGTATCGTACAAACTTGGAACTGAAACAGTAAGCATTTCTGGAGACCAACTGCAATCTGTACTAAACAAATCAAACTTGTGAACACGGGGATCCAAGAGCAGATCATTAAAAAAAATTACAGATTGTTTCAGATTAATAAATTCAGACTATCATGCTCCCGATCTTTGGATCTATGATGCTATCCAATAGCACACGATTTAATTCCCTTCACACCTAGCTGAGCCGAATATATATAAACTGGTAATCATTTGGTAAGGTAAAGAAACTTATATGTATAGATCGGGTAAGAATATGTACCATTAATCGTGGCATATGGTGAGGCAGCAGAGTAGGCAACCATGAGCAAACAACAAATATATCCTGATCCACACCACAAATGAACGTGGCCTTCTCATAAACCGTGTAGATGAGCTCTTCAACAATTTACATGTGCATGGAAACAAAAAGATACCGGAAAAGCAACGCACAAAGCACTGGGCCTCATGGCAAACCCTGCATCAAAAGAATGGAAGTTATCATATTAGTCTCAAGATATGTAACTGAGAAGAAATCACCGGAAGATATGCATGTGTATGAACACCAAGAAAGTATTGCCTGCAAGCTGCTTGTTGTTCGTCCATTGATATGGGGGAAAGGAATCCAAGAAGACAGATGGGTGGTAACTTGATGATTCAATTTAAGCATCAGCTTGCTGCGGTTACAGAGTTAATCATGCGACGCTTCAGCTGCGGGAAGACCGACGGGGCGACGGCGCCTTAGCCGCGCGCGGGCGAGGTGAGGCCCTTGGAATGCCGGCGGTGCCTTAGCCTCGTGCGGACGGCGTCGCCTGCGGACGGCGTCGCCGGCGAACAGCACAGGCGCCAGGACGGCGGGAGGGCTGACGGCGAGGCAGGAGGACCCACGGGGCGATGGCGCCTCAGCCATGTGCAGCGGAGGCGAGGGGACCAGCATTATGGCGGCCCCTCATCCGCGCGCGGGGGCGGCAGCAGGGGTAGCCGCGCGTGGAGTGGAGGATGGGAGGGGGCCGTGGCTGCGTGCTGACCTAGAGTATGTTGGGCTGAATCTTGGCTTAAAAATAAAACACATGACGTGGCAAAAGATAGCAAAAGATAGATGGTTTATCGGTTTTGATCAGACGGCTGTGATTTAATGATGATGTGGCCTCCTAGAAACCCAGCTTTATGGGTGAACTATATAGGAAGAAGGAATATTCTACATGAAGAAGAGAAAAACCTAAAAAAAAAGGGTTGCGCTCTAAATATACAAAAGAGAGGGGCTTTTCTGCAAAACAAAAAATAGATACCCCGTACCTCTCCTCCCTCCTGTCCCCTCCCCTCTTCCTGCGCCTCTCTCTCCCCTTCGCCGCCGCATCCGTGTCCTCCCCTCTGCCTCCCCCCACCTCTTCTCGCTCTCTCCCTCCCATCGCCGCCGCCGCTATGTCTTTCGCCGGTGCCTCTTCCTCCTCTTCTTGCCCTTCCTCTCCAAATCCCCTCCTACTCCCGCTCCCTTTCACGGCATGCGGGGGCGGTGGCGCCGAGGCGTGCGCCTGTCGGGATCCACGGCCGATCGTCGCTGCTGTGGCAGATCAGCGCCGCTGGCCCTGTGACGACATCGACAAAGACAATACGCGGTGAGCTACCCGGGGAGGCCTCCAGCGGCGGCAGCGGGGCCAAAGATGATGAGACGCTTCGATGGTGCTGCCCCTGGTCTGCTGCTTAACACGCCGAATGACACCACCCCTGCTCTGCTCCCTCAACTGTCGAGCCGCCGAGCAGCTCCACTCAGTCCAGCAGATCGACGCTTGGTACCACCCCTCGCCCCATCATGTGTATTGCCGGCCCACGCACCTAGCCACCTTCCTAGTCCTAGAAGCGAGTTGCGCCACCTAGATCCCTTTCCTCCTTAGGGCGACATGCAACCAATTTTAACCTAACATGTATGAGAAGCTTGATTGCAAAATGATTGCTTGCAATGCCCTTGATCAGATCAATTTGTTTGGGTGGGGAAAATAACTTGGTCATCAGGCCAGAGTTTCATTAGTAGTGCAAATGCGACGGGTTGATAGAATGTCATGTCACTACTGGAGAAAGCGGATTTGTGGTTTTGAGATTATACTAGCATCCCGTTGACCGATCGGGGGAAGGGGGATGCTTATAATACCCCCTTGTTAATAACAGTTGAGCTTTTAAATACCTTTAAATTTGGACCATTCGCTGTCTTTAAAATTCGTGCAACTCTGTTTACAGAAGAGCGTAGAAGCACATCTTATGCCCCAATTTCATTAAAAAGTAAGCAAAATGGCCAACCTCTTGAAGACTCAATGATATTGGAGGGCTTTTCTTCTCCTTTCATTTCGTTTTCATGTGGTTTTTTTCTTATAAGATTGGATAAACACGTCATTTTAATTTCTTTATTTTTCTTATTTCTACATTTTTCTATTCTGTGATTCTAGAGGGTTTGTATTTTTTTTTTGAGGGTAGAGGGTTTGTATTTGTGTGTGTTGTTGTACAGAGCAGGGAAAAATAAGTTTGTGACAGCCCCAAGCCTTTATCGGCTCGCGCACAGGAAAAACTGAACAAGAGGCAAATGAGTTTGTCAGGCTATGGCATGGCATTCAACAGGTACAACTGAATGAAAATATCGAGGACAACATCCAATGGAAATGGACTTCCACAGAAACCTACTCATTAAGTTCAGCATACCTAATTCAGTTCACAGGTGGAATACCGGATGAAAGGTTTAATCTCATCTGGAAAGCAAAGACTGAAAATAAGTGCAAGTTTTTTGGATGACTGCTAGCTCAAAATAAATTCTGACAGCCGACAAATTACAACTTCGAGGGTGGCCAAATAGCACAGTTTGCTCAATGTGCGGATCACAGGATGAATCATGAAACAGCGAGGCACCTCATGATGGACTGCATGTTTGCAAGATAAACCTGGCGAATCCTTGCCCAAAGACTAGGTGCAAACCTCCCAGGGCTTCAGGTTTTCAGTGGCGACTTCATGTCTTGGTGGAATATGACAAGGAAATCATTCATCCCTGAACACAAACGACTACTCGATGGCATAATCATCTACACAGCGTGGAGCATTTGGTTGGAACGAAACAACAGGATCTTCAACAGCAACTACAGACCGGCAAATGAAGTAGTTGATTCGGCTTTACAATTATGTAGGGGGCTGTTGACACCGGAATTTGGTAAATTGATGAGTCCACGTCAAAATTGGTAGATTATGTACTGGATTCAGTCAAGCAATAAGCCGATGGAAAGAGGAGGCCAAAATCGGGTAGGAATTATGAAGACCACGGATGGCAGCTTAATCTATCTATTAATTAGTCATGTTTTAAATATTTCCTTATGTAATTAGGAAGGTTTGTTAGTTTCCTATTCTTAGCCGATTAGGACTTATATGTTTCCTTTTCTTGTTAGGAAATTTTTGTCTCCTATCCTATTAGGACTCAATAAGACCCAAAGGTATAAATTGTGTACCAGGGTCCCTGTAATATGAAGCTCCACAATCAATACAATAATTTCGGTGCATCGCCACCCTAGTTCGCTGGGTTTACAACCTACTCGACGGGTTCTCGATTGTTCTATCGGGGCTACATAGGTTCGCTTTAGAACCTTTGTAAGATCAGTCGAGATCGGGGTCTTGCTACCAAGTTGGGCTGCATCGGTTAGGTCCGACCTCCGGCGAAGAAGTAAGTTCCGTCGACGGTGTTTGTATCGGGGACGATTGATACTTTTCGGTTAGGTCCGATATATCGATCCAACTGACGCAGGCGTTGCCTATCTGATATCTTAATTCTATTTTTAATTGCATTGTGTTTAGAGACGCATTAGTCGGAACTGTCTCGGTTAGGTCTGATCTTCTGTCTTAGCCGATATTTCTCTACAATCATAATGTTGTTCTAAATAGATTTGTTATATCCATCACTATACATAATATTAGTTGGTCCGCTTAGATCGGTTAGCAATAATCTTGGCGCAAGCTGTCTCGACCCCGCTCAATCCTTCGGGCTAAGACTAGAGCTGATCGGTTTAGGTGCATCGGCTATCAGCGTGTGTAGTTTCATTGAAGGGTTAGCCGATGAGTTATCCTATGAGTAGATCTAAGTCTTTGTATCGGCTTCTCATGCCATATCTTTATTTAGCCGATACTATTATTGATCTCACTTGTCTATTTGATTACTTGGATTTATGTCTAACATACAACCGATTGCCATTAGCGATCTATCTACAATCAGCTACAACAAGCGCATTACATCGGTTGTTCAGCCGATCAACTCCTAGATCATCCCCATCAACATCAGCTGGAGGCGCTTCATCCCATCGGCTCGATAGCCGATCAACTTCACGGAGATCAACATACAATATCTTGTCAGTTGCAGGATCAAACTGACGGACATACCTGCATCCTCAAGATTTAGGACCTGCACTGGAGCTAAGCAGATCTCCTAGGCCTTCGTGTTTATGCGCGGAGGACTCCATCGGCCAACGCACCCGTCAACAACGCTCAACGGCCGGTGGCAGAAATTTGCGTCAACAGGGGCGTTTACTCGCAAATGGCTAATAGTAATATGAAGTTTTGAACCTCATGCTGTATCGGAGATTGCAGTTTTCATGACTGGCAATCTATCAATGTTGTAAAACTCTATTTCTCCTAATGCAATAGTAGAGCTCTTGCCTACTTCCTCGAAAAAAATGAGTTTGTGTGAAACTATGAATTACCAGTTCATCCGAGATGTGCGTATTGGGCCTATAGGAGGGAGGAGTGGGTCAGGCCCCGAAGATGGGTTTGCTTCTTGAGTTGAATACGATCAATTTATTCTCTTACACACACTTATTATAATATATAATGACTACTACTCGCCGTTTAGAGTTATCGAGCGACGCCACTCTCCGCGTGACACCTGTCTCTCCCACCGCCCACGCGTACGACAATTTCGAACTGATGCCGTCCGCGTCAATCCCCATGAAACACGTGTCCCCCAACGCGAACGACGTTTTTTCTTTCTCCGCTATTCCCCATCTCTCTCCCCCCAAACAGGGCGAAGACGATGGTGATTTCGACGACGGCGGCGGTTGCTCCTCCTCAAATCCGACAGCGACACTGCCTCCACCTCCCCCAAAACCAGCAGCGCCACCATCCTCCCACCCACCCATGGCATCGGTGGCGAGATACGGCCTTCGGTCACTGGCGGCGCGCGCCAAGGTGACTGCCGCCCCCGCGGCGAGGCGCCACATGTCCTCCGCCCATGATGACACCCGTGAGTTCCTCATCTTCCTCACCTTGTGTTATTTTTCGTTGACCCCTGATTGGTTTCTAATTCGGGATTTCGTTGTTTCGATCTCCTCATCCTCATAGATGAGATGCCCAAGTGGGAGAATATCACCTACACCGGGATCGTGACCTGCACCCTTTTGGCGGCCTACAACCTTTCCAAGGGCCATCCTCACTTCGACGAGCCGCCGGTTAGATCTCATAACCGGTTTTCGGTTTATTTGGGGTCTGGTTGTATTTTGGTTTGAATATAGGATGTAATTTCGTCTGATAATAGGATATAAGTTTTGTCTGATATATGATGTAATTTGGTTTGATATAGGATGTAGTTTGGTGTGATATAGGATGTAGTTGTTTAGATATAGGATGTAACTCTTTTTCATGCTATAGAATGTAACTTTGTATGATAAATGGTGTAACTTAGCATGTTATAGAATGTAACTTTTTCTGCACTATGCATTATTTTTTTTATCAAATTATTTAGAGAAACTTTTTTCAATTATTTTTATGCAGTACCATAGCAAGAGAAAAACCAAGTGAATGGATTCCCTTCAACGAATTACAAATATGTAAAGGACACAACATCTGGGATGAAGAGCGATGTAATTTAGTTCAGTAGGGGATGTAACTTAGTTTAATAGAGGATGTAACTTAGTTTAATATAGGATGTAATTCGGTGTGATATATGATGTAATTTGGTATGATATAGGATGTAACTTTGGCGAAAACCAGGCCAGTGCCCTCTCGATTTTACTCTTAAATTTTTTCTCTTCGATTTGTTGTTTCCCCCTCCTTTTTTCTTCTTCTCCAGTAAGGGTTTTCACCCCAAGTGCCAGACGGTGGGGGAATCGATGCTGCGGGGATCTCTCGTGGGCCTGTTTTTGTTGGTGGGCCATGGGAGGGATCTGTGGGTCGGAGCATGGGGGGCGCATCCCGAGGGCGTTGCGATGTTTCTATTTTTTGGATTGAGGAGCATGATTCTGTTTTTGAATCGGAGGGAGGAAAACGTGTTTTTGCTTTTTTGGGGGTCGCTCGCTAGCGCTAACCAGCATCTGGTCTGTGTGTAGTCGCGTCAATTAGGTATGCATCTGAATAGCTTTGAATTTATTCAGGCTCACCCCCGTCGTTGTGGGCATATATGCACATATGGTTCCTACCCCAAGTATAGCAACGGCTAAGTTTGTATGCAATAAAAAGACCAAATAAAACGAAAACAATATAAAATTAACGAGATTACCACACTTTTGTTTGTACGAAAGATGATCCTTATTGCATCAAGGTGTTCACAGAGTGCATCCAAAGCACTCATAACTAGCAAAGTGGGCCAGTCAAAAAAAAAATAGCAAAGTGGGCGTAGCTCAATGGGTTGGATATCCAGTTGGGCAGTTGGGAACCTGTCTACACAAATTTAAATTTTAGATTTGACATGAGTGCTTGTATTTGCAGCTAATATTCTTTTAGAGAAAGGCGATGTACCCGAAATGCCACCTAGTCTTCGGATGCATTTGTGGGTACCTGTATATGTACTGTATTTTTTTTAAAAAAAACAGTCATAACTAAACTCTAGACAAAAGAGGGGAAAAAAATGTAACATTGAGATTGCAATGCTGCTCCCTATTGGTAGTATTATATTTCCAGTAGAAATGATCTGAACCGTTTGTTTAAAAGGACGTGTTAGTCATTTAATAATAAGTGAATAGGGGTTTTCGATCTTCTCTGTGAAACAGCCGGATCCGATCGACTTCGTTCCATCGAAATGAACGGTGGATCGTTCAGCCGCAATTCAGCGTTGGTACCGATGATGCAGGCGTATTGGCCACGATTCCGGTGGGGGCATCATTCGGATGGAGATACAAATTTACAATTCTACCCCTCCACGATCTTTTTTTTCCTTAGATGATCGAACCCTCCAAATTTTTGCTGAAAAAAGATTATAAATCTAACGGTTCATATTGTTTTACACTGCCAGTAGAAAGCAGCGGAGCGAAGCTCGATTGAGTTTATAGATAGATATTGGTTTTTGCTATGGATAGAATTATCTCCTTTTTTGAAAAAATTTTCGATGCTCATCTCCGTGATTTTTGGCCTGTCTTTCGCCGACGCGTGTTGCTGCCGTATAGCTGATACATCGTCGCCCCTGGCGTGTAGCCCTGTTCATACGGTAGCTTCGCCGGTGATCGTAGTTGTCTCGGCTGTTTCTTCCTTTTCTTCACAACGCGTGCGACTGCCAACTGCCGGTTTTTACTCCGGTTGCTGAGTTTTCGTTGTTCGTGCTTTGCTGTCTGCCTGCGTGTCTTCGTTTCGTGCAGTCCGTCGTTTCACACCTTCTTCGTCGGTTCTTTCTTGTGTTGCAATCTGAGGGTTTTTTTCCGCCCCAAGTAATCGGTCTGCTTCTGCAACAAGCAGTAGCCGCCGTGTACAAATATGTTCCCACCTCTTTCCTTGCCTTCCTGTTTGTTCGCTTCCGCTGTCTGCTTTGCTGATCCGTGCTTTCGTTCATTAGTTCTCCTTCTCCGGCGCGTCCCTCGGCCTCTTCGTTTCGTTCGGGCGGACTGCGTGGTTCATGTTCTTCTTCAGCTCCGGCCGTCTGCTTCGTCGCTGTAATCGTCTCTAACACTCTTTACTGTACACCACTTTAGCCTACATGTTTCTTTTTACTTTCCTACTTCCTGGCCCTGCACGGAATTTTTTCCATTTAGTACTGCATTTTGCTGTTTCGTTCGCAAGCTGTCGCTCCGTGCCACTTCAGACACCCTGAAAGCCATGGCCAGTCGCTCCGCCCGAGCACGAACAGAGGCTACTCCCGTATGGCCGTATTCGAGCAACAAGCTCTACGATTTTATCTCCGCCTTTGCCCGCAGCGAAGCAAACAGAAGCTTCCCGACGAACCTAACGTGGCAACCACTGTTATTCTACAGCCGTCCGCTGCAAGGCACACACTTTGACAATGAACTAATGTTTGCCCCTTCGCCGAAACGAAACCCACACTAAGCCACGTTTATTGGTCTACCCGTTCACAGTTTACCTGGGTACAAAAAGACGGTCACTACGAACCTGCAGCCTAATCTAATCTAGGAGCTCACCATAAATATTGACTGTTTACGCCCCGCATATCACCCTAGTATAGCCTTTGTCAAGTTACATGCACCAACTAATTACACCTAAAAGTTTAAGCTGTTGAGAAAAGTCGGGCAATTCACTTTATACCCTTAAACACTCTCCCTTCAGTCTCAAGCGTGGAATATTGGAGTGGACGGCAATTATTTTATTTAATTACGCTTCAGCCAGGATTCGAACTCGAGACCTCTGGCTCTGATACCATGTTTAAGTTACATGCACCGACGAGTTCAACCTAAAAGTCTAATCTGTTAGGAAAAGACGAGCAATTTAATTTATACACTCCAACAGCCCTAATCTCCTACTACATCAAGTATGGTGCATGATCATACTAGGATTCCGTTACATTTGGACGATAGACGGACAAATCGACGATCGGCTTACAATTACCAGATTCCCATCGGATTGGTCGACTGCTGTCTCCAAATCCGACCAGGATGCCAAGTTCCCCTGATCCCTACGTATACCCCAATCGTCCCACACACGGATCACAGTCGCAACTCTATATTGCCCCCACAAAGCGCCCCTGAATCACAAACACAGGCACAGAGCAAACTCGTAAAACCCATTAAACTAACCATGCAGGGTGTTGCAAGGCTCGTCGCCCGAAGCGCGCGAGCGGCGACGACGGCAGCGGACAGCCGGCGACGGCTCGTCGGCACGGCACGCTGCGGTGCTAAGGCGGAGATTTTGAAGGTAACGCGGGGAGCGGCCAAGATGGCGGAGCCGGCTGCAGAGGACATGGCATGGGGGGAGGAGAGGTTCTTCAAAGGCTACTGCGTCGTCGTATACAGCGGCTTGATTGTCGAAGTGTTGAGGTGGTTCCGTGGATACCGGGTGTGTTTAGTTGTCGGCCATACTTTGCCACAACTAAGCTTAGGCAAGTTGTGGCAGCCATAAAAAGTGTGGCCATTAAATTGCTAGCCATAAAGTATGGCAAAGTTGACAAAAACATGAGTCTACGACACGTGGGACATACTATTGTTAAAGTGTGGCAAGCCACAACTGTGACAAAAAACCAAACACCTGCTTAGCAGTCTGTGGCAGCCACAAGTGTGACGTGGCAAAATATGGCAGCGAACCAAACACAACCATCATGATGAACCTATGGCCGTCAGTTCGTTGGAGCTAGTTGGAACGATCACTGGGGACTAAAAGATGTGGGAGGAGTTAGTGAATTTTGAATGCATTCGGCTATTGAGAAACATTGCATTTGTTTGACCAGTGAGAGTAATCAGTAGGACATTGACATTGCACTAGTTTGTTTTTTTAAGCCTATGAGAAACTTTTGTTTCTCTTTTATATTAAGAAGAAGAGAATTGATCCAGTTTATAAGAAAAAACGGGTCAAAAAAACGTACAGATGCATGGTTAATTAAGGAAAACCGGCTAAAACCTCCACCCGGTGCACGGAAAGGCGGCACACCCAAACTAACCTAACAACTTAAAAACCCCAGCGGAGTCTAAACGCATAGTGCCAAACCAAACTTGTCACAAAAGCTTCAACATCGCATGGGACACGTCATCGTTGCCGAGCTTGCCGCCGAGCGATACAACAACTCCGACTTCACAGCCGATGCAACATCAAAACGCTAAGGCATCACTAAAGCAAACAAGCAGCCCGACGCCACAAACCAAAACCAACGAAACGTCACTCCAAACCATAGTGGAAAAAATCGGCCCAACCCGCCGGTTCAACTAAAAAACCCGAAACATGAGGTCAGCACGGCTCGGTTCAGTTTAAAGATCGGACATGCATTATAAAAAGACCCAGACTTAACCGGATGAACCGGCCGGTTTTACGTCGAACGGGCGATTAAACCATCACGGTCGAACCAATATATTCGCCCAGTGGGCCATAAATGGGCCAACCAAGGGCCTTTCTTCGCATACAACGTGTTAGCGCAGTGTTTTTATTGCAAAAAAAGCATAAAAATGGTGCTTGGTCGGGATTCGATCCCTGGTCGTGTGCTTGAGGGCACAAGCTGAGGGCCATCATGCTACTCCACGCCTTGTGTAGTACAGGAAATATACATAGCACTTCTTGTGAAACGCGGTTCAACGGCTTGACGCACCGGTCAGACTGGCGGACTGGTGAACAAGAGGTCGGCCGGGTCACTCACCGGTCCGGGTTTTTATATTATGCTCCAAACATGAAGCGAGCACCATCCCACAATGAAGGTGAATGCAAAGTGGCATCGTTGCTGAGCTCTGCCACCCCACAACAAAGCAGCTCTGACTTCACCTAGAAAAAAAACAAATGGAGAACGATAGAACAACACCACAGTGCATATGAAGCGGGCTAAGAAGACCTAGGCCTCGTTGAACAACCTAGGACACGCATTGGGACCAACGCAAATGACCGTCAACGAACCGCGAGCTGGTTCTCCAAGGCAGTGCCCCCAACAGGAAAGAGACGTGGAACACCGCCACTTCCCGTCGGCGAGCGGAACAAGGTTTTCACCTAGAGAAATGTTACGGGAGAGGACAACACAACAACGCCTCCTAGAAGGAAAATGGCGCCAAAAGGTGTTGCCGTTGTCGACCGGCCCAAAGTCGGAAAGGCTTTCGCCTGTTAATCCCAAACCCCATGCAACAAAGCCAAGCCAGGACGTGGACGTCAGCCGAACCACCACGGCAACCCACAACGGCCAAGCCTGGACCACCTACACCAACTGGAGATGGCCACCAACAGGCAAACACACGCGCTGGACAGCCGCCGTCGAGCCAGCCGTCAGCGCCCACGACCTCAGGGCCAACCCCGTGACTAGATCCAGCGTGCCGATGCCAGATCTGGGAAGGGCCATCCGGGAACGACCGCGGAAAGTGCCGCCCTACACCACCGCGCCGCCATCGCCAGTAGCCGGAGCAACCTCGGCGGCCATGGCCAGATCTAGCGTGCCCATGCCAGATCCGGCCAGGAACAACCCCGGAGAGCCGCTGCGCTCCATCATGCCTCCGGCGACGTGACGCCACCACCAGAGCGCCGCCCGACACGCCGCCGTGCCAGCAGGACGACGAGGCCGACCAACCACCGCCCAGTCGCCGCCGCCGCAGACGCACCTTGTCGCCTATCTTCGTCTCTACCATAG
>CM002476.1:17919443-17960739 GCA_000325765.3 Leersia perrieri | reverse complement strand
CCGCCCCTGACGACCCTTGGCCGCCGCCCCGAGCAAGGGGAGGGTGCAGCCTCGTCGCCGCCGTCCTTGCGGACGCGCGGCTTTGCCGACGTCCGCTCGGGCGGCAACGAGGTAGAGGGGAGGAGAGGAAGAGGTTGTGGCGGCGGTGGCCGCCTCTCGTGTCGCCCTGCGGGATGGGCGACGCGAGAGCCATCTCCGTCCTGAATCCTGATGCTATCGATTGATCTTTTATTGCACTAGTTAGTTTTCCTGTGGAATGGTTTTGTGATTAGTTTGGCATAATTTTTATGCACTCCATTATCTTCCACTAGTATTGACCAGTTCTACTCCTAAAGAAGAATGTGTCATGGCAAACTTGATACTCAATTCTATGTTTTTCAATAAATTTGGTCGAAATCGAAGAAGTTTGACTTAATACAAATCCAACATACTCTGCATTTTGAAACGATGGGAGTACGGAGAAATGGTCTTAATTCATAACATCACCTTTTCTTTATTGGAACTTTATGAAAACAACCCCAAGAGTAACAGAAAAGCAGAGGATGCAGACTGAGCTAGGCTCAACTGCCGGCATGGTTGTGTTAATCTAGTGCTACTAAAATAATCAGAGTTTCGTAAGCTTTATCTGTGCCCCATGCTGTGGCTGGAGAGTGGAGACCGGGAATGGTGCGTGCGTATTGGACAGCGATAGCTCGAACATAAACTGCTGCAGGATCATGCTTAACGCCATCTTGGCCTCCAGCAACGCGAAGTTCTGACCGGCACAAATGTGAGGCCCCCAACTGAAGGGAAATAGGGCCGATGAATCCTTGCACGCCTTGGAGACGCCCTCCGCGAACCTCTCTGGCTTGAACTCGTCGACGTCTTCTCCCCATACGCCTGGATCATGGTGAATGCACGCAATCGGCAATGCAAATGTGACTTCAGCTGGATACGTGATTCCTCCAAGCTCAGTCTCTTCATATGCCTCTCGGCCAATTAGCAGGATAGGTGGATACAGCCTAAGAACCTCATGTAATATCATGGTCACCTGTGACATACTAGTAAGTAAGTTGGCAACTCAAAGCAGAGCCAAAATTTTCTTGATTTTCGTATATTGTACTACCTCCGTCCCATAATATAGCAAGATTTAACTTTTGCATGGGTATTAAAAAGAGGGATAAAAAGACTTGGTTGTCTTCATGGTATGGATAAAGTATATGACCAAACTAGTGGCTAGCTATAATAAAGATAATAAAACGTAGGGATAATATAGATAGTTTAGTGGTAAAGTTATCTTTTAGTGTCCTAAGTTGCTATATTCTGGGATTTTTTTAAGTACCCTAGATTGCACGTGAGCCGTCCATTATATTAGATTTAACGGTGAAAACGTATTTCTACTACACCATGTTAATTTGTGTAGTAGTGTAGTATAAAGATATTTTATGAAAAAAATTATTTTTTTTTCGTAAAGATACAGTAAACTAAATTTTTTTAAAAATAATATATTTTTAATGAAAAATTAAAAAATAGATGGCAGGCTGGGAGAATTAAAAAATAGAGCCTTGCCACGGGGCCGGGCGGCACGAAACCTACCGAAGTCCTCCCGACGGCACCAACTTACCGCCAAGGCAAGTGACGGCAGCCATGTCAGTGCCTACCGTCAAGTGGGGTGACGGTACCCCAGCCATGGTACATTATGATTTGGAGGCTGCCTTCGTTCCTATGAAAAAAAAGTTTTTCCCTCTTTTTTCGTGTGTATGCTTTCCGAACTAATGAACAGTGTGTTTTTTAAAAGAATTCTACATCAAAATTATTTAAAAAATACAAAATAATCCATTTATTAAATTTAAAACAACTAATATTTAATTAATCACGAAATAATGACGTTACTCCTTTTACATGACCATCACCAACTTTTTCCAAACTTCTTTAGCTGCATAGCATTGGAAGCTAGTAGGCTACTCTAGTAGGTAGCTCTGCTGTACAAAAGTTGTGAAGAATATAATTTTTTTCTTTTTTTTTCACACGCTTCACGAACTTTAAACGGTTTATTTTTTAAAAAAAATTTCTACATAAAAGTTATTTTAAAAAATCAAATCAATCCATTTTTATGTTTAAAATAGCTAATAGTTAATTAATCACATATTAATGATGTTTCTCGTTTTACATGCGTTACTTTTTTTCCGTTGCCAAAGCATTGATTCCTTTATATTCAAAGCATGCCAAGCCTACTGTCAAGGAGCTTGGTGGTAGGCTCTGCCATCTACTGCTGCGACGGTAAGATAGCCTGCCGCCGGGGCATCTAACTGCAGGACCCTATTTTTGCAATTCTTTCAGCCAATCATTTATTTCTGTAATTTTTCATTAAAAAGATATTATTTTTAAAAAAAATTCTAGTAAACTCATCATTGTGTGGCGTGAAAACAATATATATTAGTTAATTTCTAATTTACCCACCCACCGTATTCATTTGACAGAAATGCACAATAAAATTAATGGTGAGATTTAGTACTGCTACACTACTACCACATCCCTAGTAGGAGCTACCGTAAAACAGGCCATATTATGGAACAAATTTAAATTCTAAAATTTGTTATATTTTTTTACGGAGGGAATACTCGCTACTTTGAGATGATTTGTGCCGTCAAAATCAGTGGTGTTCTTTCCGAAAACGCGTCGAACCTCCTCTCTGGCACGGTCCTGCCTCTCAGGATACATGCTAAGGAGAACCATTGTCCATGTGAGCAAAACCGCAGTCGTATCCGATCCTGCAAAGAAGAGCAGTTTAAGCTCGCCAATGATGTCCTCTGTGGTCATTATTGGCTTGGAGCTTCCAATTTCTTGTCTTTCCTTAATTAGTCTCCAATAACAATCAAGTAGATCATCGTTATTGGACCTATAAAGGAAGCCGCGCATATACGCGGTATCTTATTTATTGTTGATTTAACTCTTATTACTTTTAAATTTTATTTTGGATACTGGCTACAAATTTCTTCTAATTACCATGAAGCACATAATTATAACCTAAAATTAGTTAATACCATGAAATCTTAATCGTCATGTGTGTCGCAACCATTGAGTTGGTTCCTATGAAACAATATTCCGTACTATATGTTTCTTTTTTGGAATATTTATCCTATCTACTTTTTATAGAGTATATAAACTTCAAAAATATATTTTCAATTGATGATATTTTTTATTAAAATTCATGGCTAATAGGATTGTTTCACACATATGACACATCATGGGTGTTTTCTTTGGGTAGTCTATTTGACTCGAGGTAGAGCTTCACTGTACATCACTAAGATTGTGGGTAGAGGTTGTCTCTTGCATATAACAGGTGTTCATCATCTCTCTCCTTGGCTTTATCGACAAATCCTGTGTGGCGCTCTTAGAGATAGCACTTTGAGTCTTATTACATCACATAGTTGTTTCGCTGCCATAAATTTCTTGATGCATTCCTCGTGCTTGCTACGACCCAGCAATTACGGATCATTAAATGAACTCCCTCGTGATCGTGATCATAGGGATTATTTTTTTTAAAAGAAAAACCTAATGTCCTAAAACAACAGATCCACCTAATTAACTAAAAATTGATGGTCGAGTGATGAGTTTTCCTTAGAATTTCTATGATTTATTTATTATGGAGTTATGCCACATGGCAGCCTTATAACGTTCTAGAGAATTTTGACGGCATTCAATTTATTGGAGTGAGCCCTCCTGAGAATATTTAAAAGACTTTTATATATGTTTAATGGAATTTTAAGTGTATAACAGATAGTTTGGTCCTAAACATTTCGATAACATGCATAAAAAGTGAAAGTACATATGGCTCGCACTATTTTTTAATTGATGGCCAAACTTTGTCATCATGAAACTTATTATTGATTAGTTCTCTTGAATACTATAAAGGATCGAACCGGTTATAAACACAATATATAGTAGAAAAGTTTCTGCTTGAAGATCAAACATATACACATTTATTAAGAATGAAGACAACACGGATGGCTGGGAGATCCTATAACGATGGAATGATTATGTTGAGTATTCAAAATACTTTCATAGGTACATATAATTTTGAGATTTTTTTTTGTATAGGGTGAGGAGAGAAAAGTAGTACATTACGCTTGATGTTTTTTTAGCTGATATGCTTGATGTTTTTGACAACGACATGGTCTTCAAAATATAGTTTTAACTATTGTTTTTTTATTAGAATATAGATGAATATCCTAAGAAATTTATACTTTTTATCGAAGTACTATTTAAGGTCAATCTATGCATATAGTTTTCATGTTTTAAATTAAATATTTTAAAAATTATTTGCAATCAAAGTTTTAAATGTTTGACATAAAACTTGTCCAAAACGTCAAGAATTATAGAACGGAGAGAGTACTTACAAACAGGACTGCGAGCGAAGGGGAGTCCATGTACAAACAGGACTGTTGAGCGAAGGGGAGTGCGTGACCGAGCGATCTATGACTAAGAGAAGGGGCATGTGGATGGTAAGGGGTTTAGTTAGTTTTATTCGGACGAATCCAATGATCTACAAATAACAACTGACGGTTAGATGTTTTACTTTTTTTCTAGATTTTCTATGATTTATTTAGGTTTTATAGGCATAGGCAGTTTGAGAGCATTTAAGAGAATGTTTAATGGACATTTAGTATATAATAATAAAGGATCATTACCGGGTATGATATAAGTGAGACACAAAAGGGGGAGCCGGGAAAGGCAAAGGAGGATGGGGGTTACATGCGGCGATGGAGGATGACAATGTGGGTCGTCCAAATGAACCTCTGTTCCATAGTCTTTCTTAACAATTAATTTATCATATTAGAAGATCGAAAAAATTATGAAATTTTTTGCCTAGCATCCAAGCAAATCATTATAGTTTATATGCATGTTTTAAGAATTTTCATTAATATTTTTTAAAAAATAATGTAACTCATCTTGTATATGGTATATAAAAAATTCTACATTATTTTTAAATGTAAACCAAATCTTTCATATATGCTACGTGAAATATTTATGATTTTTATCTTTTTGTAAATGATTTATATTTCATATTAAAATAATATTTATTCCAAAAAATTAAAACATGGAAAATAACCTTAAAACATACCCATAGACTATAATAATTTGTTAGGATGCTAAGCAAAAATTTTCATAATTTTTTCGATCTTGTAACATGATAAATTAGTTGTCAACCTTGTATGTCAGTAAGGGTATTTTGGGCATTTATAAAGAATGCATATGATTAAATGGCTTATTGTAGAGAAAACTACTAAACCGAGGGTATATCTTAAAACTTGACAAACTCGACAAAGTCAATGTCAGATTGTTTAATCAATGTAAACTCGGTAGCATGGAGTAAATTGTCCCTATTATATTTCAATGAAGATGCTGTGTCCAGTGGCAGTTTGCCAGAATATTTTGGTGTAGTACAACAAAACAAAAATTTTGGAGTGTCAATTTGTAAGGAGCACAATTTTAGACTATCTGGACTGACGCAAAGCAATCTTATTTGGATTTTACATATCAGATATCACATATAAGATTCTTAATTTTCTTTTTTTGCATAATTAGACATATAAAGTTAATGGTGAAATGGAAATTGGTTCATTATGTAAAGCTGTAATCATAATCATTGTTAGACAGTAATATAACATGCTATCATCTTATTCATTATGATATAACCTTACAAATTAGAAGCCGTAAGCTTCATGACAGGCTGATAGGTTCTACTTCGTGTATTGGCACATTTGACTACCACACCAAAACAGGCATGATTCATGTACTCTTAGCTTGCGGCATCAAGGTATGCATCATTGTGAGTACTTAAAAATCGGTTACCATTCTTGTACTGGGAATTCAATTCTCATTTTTCTATAGACGTTGGCCTAATTTAGATATAAGTGTATTGTAAAACTTTTGAGTTTTTTTTATTCATGCATAGTGTGAGGACATGGACCCCCAAATTGAGGTATTATTATGTGAAAATATAGTTAATACAGCACTTGAAATGTTAATTTTTTAAATACAATGTTTAAACAGATTAAAACATTAAATAAGTGCAAAACAATGGTTACTTTCTTTATATTTACTAATTAATGGTTCTCCTAGAAGCCTCTATGTTAATTAATTTCAGATATTATAAAGCTAGAAATTCGTATATCATATGGAAAAGCTAGAAATTATCACGTTCATTGAACGGATCAACAAATTAAATATCTGGAAGAAAAAAATTTTGGTTTGAACTTTAATTATTACTTTACAACTAATGAGTCGTTTCCTAGACACATATAACGCGTGTAAAACAATGGCAACTTTCTTTATATCTACTAATTGTTAGAAATTCTCCTAGAAACCTCTATATTAATTAATTTAAGATAACTATAAAAGCTAGAAATTCACAAATAATTTGGAAAACCTGGAAATTCTCACATTCATCCAAGAAATATAAAATCGTATGCATACATCTACCAAATCTATGTCTAAGATCTTCCACCATAAAAATAATGTATTTATTATGTTCAGAATAACCTAAGTTCTCAGCCACTGATTTCATAAATTTAAAATTCGAAAATAATAATTGTAGACAGTTTGAATCTCAATTAATAGTTTCATGTAATCTAAGAATTCTTATATTCAAAATAAAAAATTAAATTAAACTGCCATGCAAATATACATGCTATTGCTCGACATGCTTATATATGAGAAAAATTCAATTTCTAAAGGGTTATTAGACGCTTAATTCTGTCCTTTTCATTTAGTGGAGGCATAGGACACGTGGATCCAACATGTAAAAAATATTTTGCACTGAAATCAATATGATTTAACTAAAAGAAATAAAATGATTTAAATTGCTCATAAATTGGATGCAAAGATCGATTAT
Organism: Leersia perrieri; assembly: GCA_000325765.3. Taxonomy (NCBI): domain Eukaryota; kingdom Viridiplantae; phylum Streptophyta; class Magnoliopsida; order Poales; family Poaceae; genus Leersia; species Leersia perrieri. The sequence goes on along the minus strand of CM002476.1, from coordinate 17,953,862 downwards.
TTATAAAATCATGAAATCATCGTATGACTACATGCCTCACATGGATGCACGAGTTGCATCTCCCATGCGGCCCTGAGTCCATCTATATCAACTTATAACTAATAATCTTGTTTATATCTTAACTACCTTAGTGGAAAAGGAGGGGGAGGAAGTGCATCACGCGTGTGCCTTGGGATGGTCGAGACAGAGGCCTGCATGTTGCGTGAGATGAGCATATGGTTCTAAATATCTGATCTAATGGTCCAAAATTATGGGTCCACCGTTTTGAGTGAAAAGCAATGGTTAGATTTTTTTTCTAGATTTTCTAAGATTTCTCTAATTTATTAGAGCGTCACATGGCGGTTTAGGAGCGTTTATAGGTAATATATGACGAATTAGGAGCGTTTGTAGGATGCTTAATGGACTGTAGTATATAACGCGTGATGGCTGTCCTTCTTTGCCTTCTCCCTCTTTGCGATTATGCCTTTCAGAAGCTCTGTGACCTCTCGTGCGTTTGCTTTCGTCCTTCTATTGAGCTTTGTAGGCAGAAACCTGCATTATAAACATGTCAGGAAATGAAATAGTTTCAGATTTCCTCTTTAGTTTCAGATTTATGCTATTTGTCACTTGTCTGGTTTTTCTTCGTACTTGTTAATTACATAAACTTACACGAGCAACATCTTATGAAATACCGTACGTATGATATGGTCTCACCTGGGAAATACATTGCTCTCGCCATCTTTACAACATTTTCGGCCTGCTCTGACTGCAACCGGAAAATCCTTCTACCTTCACTGAAGCTGCTGCCGAACGCAGATCGGGAGATGACGTCTCCCGTGAGATTCTGGAACGCGGGCCAGACATCGATCTCCTGCACACCATCAGCCCCCACAGAATTTTGCCACCTACATATCAGCTCACTGCAACAGGCATCAAAGGCCGGCAACATCCTCTGCAGAAAGCATCAAGCAATCCGTTCACGGTTTACGACCACACATCTGATTCATCTCATTTGTTGGACTGTAAAAAAACTCTAAAAAAAAAGTTAGTGTGTGTTGTGGGCAGCACAGTAAGTTGCCTTCAGTTTGTCCTGATGGAAGGCCTGGTTCATTATCCTCCGGTGAGCGACCCATTTCTCGCCTTGGTGGCTCGTCAGCCCTTCTGCCAGCAGCTTCTGGATCCATAGAATGGACTTCTGCTTCCCGTACCGCCCATTCTTGTTCGTCAAAATCTCTCGGAAAAGCTTAGGGTCGTTCACGATCACTCTCGGCTCCGGCCCGAACCACAACCACCTCACGCAAACATTGCCTGACATGTACAATTTCCCGTTTGATCTCTCATGTTTGCATATGTAAGATAATCAAGAGGAGCACTACTACGCACCGTGCTGCTTGATGGCAGCGTGGTCGAACGGGAGCGCTCGCGAGGGCGACGTCGTGCGACATCGGCGGCATGGGCGAGGAGGCGGCGGCGCCGAGCAGCCTCACGAACTCCTTCATGTCGCCGGACAGGAAGCGGTAGTCCGTGCCGCGGAGGCCCTGGGCACGCAGCGCCCGGCCCAGCCGCCGCGGCCGGAGCCAGACCCGGTCGAGAGCCTGCCACGCGCACCACAGGGCCGGCAGGGCACCGAGCGCGTACAGCAACAAGTTCCAGGGATGCAACGACGACGGTGACGCGCCGTCGACGGTCGCCGCCATGGCGCGCTAGCTGCCTTGTGACCGCTCGTGTGATGGTTTCGATCTCGTCGTATGTGCAGTGCAGCACTGCCGCTGCGTGTTGATGTGATATATACTCCTACTCAACAGGAAAAACATGAGTAATTATGCGAAAAGAGACCAAAGGTGGACCTTAACAAGAGAACATGTGACAAACATCTATGACCAGTGACGCGGTGATACAAGGCGGCTTTGATTTTTCTTTCGTTGCTATAAATCGTATACACAGGTGTCCTTGTGTCATTGTTGCACCTGTTACATCGTCGAGGCAAACGAAGAGATTTTTCGCTTCGACTTTTCTGCATATCTATCCGAGGAGCTTTGGCTAATCCAGACGACCAGACCAGACCGTCCCCGTCTGGCTTTGTCACGACGCACCCTGCACGGCTCAGAGCACGGCACGGCACGGCACGGCGCGACTAGGATGCGTGACGGCTCGGCACGGAAAACGAGTGGTGGTATATGCTGGATTGCTGGCCCAAAGCAGACACGATGGGCCGCAAGGACCTAACAGGCCCCACAATTACCAGCCCAAACAACATTCTTCTTGCGAAGTCGAAAAACTTTGGAAGACATCGGAATCGTGTACCTTATACTGAAGCAACTAAGGTTAGTGACCCTATATAGTTTTTCTTGGACCTGTACTAAAGATACTAAAATATCACATATAAGTACTGTACTTCCTCCGTCCCAAATTTAATGACGTTTTGATTTTTTATTGCAATATTTGACATTTTTGTTATTAAAAATTAATGTAAATATAAAGAAGGATAAATCATACTCCTACTTAAAGTACTTTTGATAATAAAACAAGTTACAAACAAAATAAACAATAATTTATAACTTTTTATTAGACGAATGGTCAAACGTTATAAACAAAAACTCAAAATGACAAGTATTTTAAGACAGAGATAGTGCTATTCTGCCCACTAGACACAAACACAAGTATACGAAACTCTTTTAGTAATCACAAGTGCACATCATTAGTCATTATCCTCTTACATGTACATCAGGTCCACTATCATAAGAGCACTTGTTAAACACACATTTTGTACATCCGAGCAAATCAAAAGCACTTAACAAACTTCACAAAAGTAAAAAAAATAAGTTCGCCACCCCCGTTGTTCAGGTAGTCTGACTAGCTCTGGGCACACGACCATGCACCAAAATTATGCTGTACATTCAGACGAGACGTGGAACTACACATTCTCGTGTACATACGTAGGTACGTATATATAGGAGTCATCAGTGTGATTTCAGTGAAGCCTCGTGAGCCTGACCGGAGCGCCGTGCTCCGGCTGAAGCAGCCCAACAAGGAACGGCGCGTGGGTGTAGGACGGCGAGAGTTCGAATGAGAATCGCTGCAGGATGACGGAGAGGCCCATCTTGGCCTCGAGCAGTGCGAAGTTCTGGCCGATGCAGATCCTTGGCCCCCACCCGAACGGGAAGAAGGCCGGCGCTTCCCTGGACGCCTTGGAGATCCCCTCGGCGAACCTCTCCGGCCTGAACTCGTCGGCGTCGGGTCCCCACACGTCCTTGTCGTGGTGTACACACAGCAGCGGCAGCGTCAGCACCACCCCCGCCGGGTACCTCACCCCTCCCAGCTCCATCGGCTTGTACGTCTTCCTCGTCAGCGCCGACAGCGGCGTGTACAGCCTCAGAACCTCGTACAACACCATCGTCACCTGCAACCACAAAAACCCAACCAAACTGCAATTAGGACACGTGTATGACACATCGTTAATCACATGTTAATTAATCTTGGTTTAATTGCTTACGATTCTTAGGCGGCTTAGGCCATCGTAATCCGGGGCGCGGTTGCCGAAGACGTGGAGGACCTCCTCGCGGGCGCGGTCCTGCCACTCCGGGTGCATGGAGAGCACGACCATCGTCCACGTGAGGAGCACCGACGTGGTCTCCATGCCGGCGAAGTAGAACAGCTTGCATTCACCGATCACGTCGTCGATGGTGATGCCGGAGTTGCTGCCGTTGTTGCCCTTTGCTTGCTCCATGTTTGATTCCAGCAGGAGGCCGAGGAGGTCGTCGCTGCTTGCTTCACCGGCCTTCAGGGCGCTCTCTCTCTTCGCGATGATGCGTTTCAGCATCCCTTCGATCTCTGCGGCGATCTGCTTCATCCTCCGGTTGGATTTTGTCGGCAGATGTCTGCATATCGCAAATGCGTTAGATCTTTTGTCGCGTATCATAATTATTTGCACTACTTTACTACTATCTGAGGAAGGAAAGCATATGAATGTGCAGAGTAAATGGGCAAAAAGAGCTCACATGTAACCAGGGATATGTATCTTATTCATGGTCATGACGGCAAGCTCAATCTGCTCTCCCTGGAGCTGGAAAATCCTCTTGCCTTCAAGGTAGCTGCTGCCGAACGCGGCGCGTGAGATGACATCCCCTGTCAGGCTCTGCATCTCGGGCCAAACATCAACTTCGTATGGCTCATCAGTTTTGGCTAAACCTTCCCACTTGTCCACCATCTCGGTGCAACATGCAGCGAAAGCTGGCAGCATGCGCTGAAAGTCAAGTGGAATAAAATTAGTCCGGCTAATCCAAACATACAGTTCCGATCGCTGTTGCAATGTTCATGCCAGGAATATCACTCACCTTGAGCTTCTCCAGATGGAAGGCAGGGTTGATGATCCTCCTGTGCTTGGCCCATTTCTCGCCCTCGTGGCTACCCAAACCATTGTGCAGCAGCCTCTGGAAACGTCCCAACTTGAGCTTCTCAAAGTGGCCGAACTTGTTGGACAGCACTTCTCGCACCAGCTCAGGCTTGGTGATGGTCACTCTAGGCATCGGTCCGAACCAGGTGATTGACACTTTACCTGCAAAGAAAATTTCACAGTTACGGTGAATTTTCGTTCTCACTCGGTGCTGCTCTGGATTTGGATCCCTTGCTTTCTAAATATCGTGTATATGACAAGTTATGAAACTTTCTATTTTCATGATTATATATGATAAAGTGATCACCATCCTTTTTTGAAGAAAAAAGGAAGTGAACACTAAAAAATTGTTTAAAAAACAAGTGGAATCATATCACTCCTCTATTATTGACTAAGAGGCTGTATATAAAACTGCATGCTCACGTGCTTAAATATCGGATTGTGAAGGATCGAAATGTCCTGTCTCAAATGGCCAAATGGTCATGCCATGTGACGGGAATGTGTGACATTCAAAGGGTGGCATATGATTAAATCCATTAGTACTCCCTGCAGTTCTATACTACATCGGTCTCAAAAAAACAACAGGAGACATCACCTAGCACACCAAATCTAGACAGAGGGCTGTCTAGATCCGTGGCGGATTTAGAAATTATTTTTTAGCCCGGACAAGCCTAATAATAAATAACAAATGCACACAGCTTTATACGTAGTTTTGTGACGGTGCAAACATTTGGTTTGCTATTTGATCCGATTTAGTTTTCATTAACAGATTAGACATGGTGATTAAGATAATTAAGTATTGTGTTATGCCGTGGAGCTAGTGTCTGAGCATCTGATAACCTGCTAAGCTAATGACGTATTCGCCGGCGGAGCCCGGGCACTGGCCGTGGGTCGCCGGGCCCTAGCTCCGCCACTGGTCTAGATCCGTAGAAATAGGAAACATCACATGCAGCACTATTTTGAGATGGAGGGAGTAATACTCATCGTTTTGGACAAGACCAAAGTCAAGTTTTAAAACTTTGAATATAAATATTTTTTAAAATATTTAATTTAGAAACATGGGAAACGATTCATCTTAAAAAAATACTTCAACACAATCATATAGTTGTTGATATTTTTCTTAAAAAACAGGTTTTTGGAGATCACATCCTTTTCCAAAATATCCATTAATATCACACTGGAAGAAGTAGTAACTTTTGTCCCTAACAAACCAACTACAGAATATCATACACGCGGGAAATCTGTCTGCTTCTCTAAGTGTGTGTCTTTACCATGTGGTTGGAGTTGGACTATTCCGTATTGGAAATGTCGGAGGATAGATTTGAGACTACTATTTTATATGCCAATAAGAAAGAGTTGATCTGATCATCTGATGGACTGGCTGAAATAAACTTGGAGCCCCTAATTGAAAAGATCCGATCGATAGTGAGATTTCTGGACATTCGTTTGTTTTAGATCTGTTGTAGTACTACATAGAAACAACGATTAATTGTTCAACAGCGTTTAAATTCTTTGGTCTACACTTTGCAGATGGAGCCTGAAAGTATTTGCCAACCTTTATTCTTTTTTTTTTCCAAAAAAACGAAAGCAAGAGCACTAGCAGATCATTGAGAACAGGAAAACAGAAAGGTCAAGCCATTTACAGAGAGGAGTTGGGCCATCTTTCCCCTGATCGGAAGCTCAAAAGTTTTAAGGCTATGATCAGATGAGGAGGACAGAGCGATCGAGAATAGATCAAGATCGAGTAAAGAATACTGTACCGTGCTCCTTCATTGTTTGGTGGAACAGCGGCATGGCGCGCGGCACGACGTCGTGGCAGCCGAGCGGCATGGTCCGGGACCTCGCCTCGCCGTTGAGCTGCTCGCTGAGCGGCGCGTCGCCGGCCGGGGACCGGTAAGGCGTGCCGCGAAGCCCCTGCGACCGGAGCTCCCGCTCCAGCCGCCGCGGCCTCCACCACGCCCACTCCAGCGCCCGCACGGCGCACCATGCCACCACCGCGCCCGCCACCACGACCGCCCACAGCAGTTGCAGCTGCAGCTGCGGCCGCTCGCCACCAGCAGCCAGCATCTCCATCGATCCGCTCGCCACTCGCTAGCTAGCTAGCTATAAGCTTATAACAACCTCACGGAACACAACCTAGCTACGGTTTGTGGGCTTGCGGCGTTGTTGCGAACTTGCGACAGCAGGGTGCTCGCAGTCGTACTGTTCAACAGCAGCGCAAAAGGGGAATTAACCGGAATGCTAACCCGACCGGGGTCTCTGCTGCTGGCTTCTGCTCGTCGCCACCCCCGCTGTTATATATAATCCTACAAACGGCGTAGGCATGGCGTGTATATTTGCCTCTATTTTTTTATTCGACCTTTGGTACATATGCTCTACTTCCTCGACCGTTCTACAGTCCACGGCATGACGGCATGGTCCGTCAACAATTCCGTGTGAAGTGGCAGCAGCGGTAAGGGAAAAAAAAACGAAAATAAGACTTCCGCTACCGAGTAAATTCGCTGACTCTCGTATGTTAGTCACATTTCTCCACCCTTCAATAGGTCAAATGATTTTGTAGCAGGTCTGGAAGATCACACACGGTCAGAAGTCAAAACTCAGAACGACCGCGCGCGAGCATACGTTCTCTCCTTGCCCAGCCTGCTCGGACCGGAACCCTGATAAATTCATCTCCCGAGTCCTCAACCTAGGCGGTGTATAACGACGGTGCTAGGCTGATGGCCTGTTCTTTTCTTTTTCTTATTCTAGAAAAAAGAAAGGCACATGCGAGGTCTTAAAAGAATAACAATAGATGAGCGAGGTGTGCTATGAGCCAAGCATAACCTACCAAGGAAAAGGAATAAGAATACAAAAGCGAGGTGCTTCCGTCTGAACCATCCATTAATTACATCTGAAAGAATTCACATCCGGTAGCATCTATAATGTTTAGGCATCCCATAAAATGGGGGCTTCACCACTACTGAAGAACCCCGAACCCTGTATTGTTGACAGTCAAAAGCCCGTAACCTATGACAGACAAGAGCTTGTCACTTCTCTATCAAAAATCATCTATGATGATTGATGAATCATTTACACATCACACGCTGTATTACTTGTGACCGCTGTAATACTAACCCGTTACAGATGAGGTGGCTCCCTCTCCAAGATTGAGTAGTCACCGCCGTCACCGATGACTATCCTAATACATATTCGTCACAGGTGCAATAGTCATAGGTGAAAGAAAAGAATGTAACCCATCACCGATGAGTCATTGCGACGGGTCGCCGATAGGTTCACCTCTGATGGTCTTTGTAGGGTATTGCTTTCCGCTATTATATAGATGAGAAGTTAACGAGGGACTGTTTTGTAGTACTGCGCCATAGAACTCTCTATTGGTAATATTCTGCTACTATTATTATGACCAGTACAAACGATTTCGACCGTTAATTTATGGATTCTTTTTTTCTTGAAACCGTTAATTTATGGATTCTACTATTAATGAAACATTTATTCTAATACTAATAGTTGAAATGGTTTACTGAATGTAGAATTAATCTAAGCCATTCATTTATCTAACATAATGGATAAAACTAACAAATTATACTACAGGGAGATACAATCATATTATTTATCCATACTACCATGTCAACTACTGACAGTTCAATATATTTCCTGCTGATGATAAAACTATAACAAAACACTGATTGAGATCATCTCTCTAATGCTAGTATAAAGCACAGTAGCGAAACTCATAAAATAGATATCGAGGTACAGGTATTTTTTTTATAGAAGGTAAATTCATTACCCGGCTTTGAAATAAAGCCCAAAAGCGAACAGAGTCTTATACAGGAAACTGAACAAACCAAACAAAAGCGCATGAACATCAGAGACGCCAGCGCCAAAACACAGTGCTGCTGGGGTTACCAGCATACAGATAGAAAACGGAGCATACATGCTTAGCTTTGAACACAGAGAACAACCTATAGCTTCAGATCCCCAAATCATCTGGCAGATTGTCCATAGGGCGCAAATCATTAAGCTTTTCCTTCAGCGCTAGGATCCTTCCGTCCAGTGCTGCGGCTTCTTTTTCCTTTTGCAATACCCTCCACTTCTGCAAAATCGTCACCACTCTGAAACCAGCCTGTAAAATCGAGGTACGGGTATGGAAAATGAAAAACATGTGGATATAATGTTGTGTAGAATATATCCAAGTGACCAGTGTATTATCTTGGTGATTGAGCCATCGAGATGCCCACGATCATATTTTTGCACGTTGAGAATATTTATGTTATAGCTTTGATTTTAAGCCACATCAATACAATGCTCCTTTTTTTTTTTAATCCTATTTGCACCATCATGGATAGATTCTCCGACAACAAGGATGAATATTTGCTATTTAGATTCCTATTCAAACAAGGACTACGCACAGGAGGCATATATAGATGTCGAGGACTTAAGGTTGAGGCTTCAATACCACAAAAGGTTGGACCTAAAATTTAAAATATACCTTTTGTCCTCCAGATATATTGAATTTTAAAATGTTATACAAATATAACTTTGTTGCATGGACGCCACGCCACATAGCACGGCGTACGATGTCATCGCAAGGCCGTGCAACAGTGGTGTACGGTGTAGCAGCGGAGCCCCTCAAAATATCAAGCATATTTATTTTTTTAAAGAGAATATCAAGCATATGTAAGCACACAAAAAAAAATGCAGTGGAGCCCCTCAAGATATCAAGCATATGTAAGCACACAAAAAAAATACATCTTGCTTGCACAGAGCATTCATGAAAGCACAAAAATATGCGCGTTGTTGCATGGCACTTCGGCGATGCCGCCCGGTATCGAGCATCCGTTTGGTGACGCCGTGCTTTGTCGTGTCTCTGCACCACTGGCGGACCCAAGGGGGTGTCAGTGGTGCACTGGCATACCAGGAATTTTGAAAATATTTTATGATGTAGTATGCATTAGTGTGCTGTAGTAGCGTTTTGTGGGTTTCTTGTCAAACAAATGTCTAAAAGGTATTTGCTCATCCGTTGCACAACTGTCCAGGACAGGCCTATCAACCCATTTGCGTTTATTCGGCTGGCACTTGGTGAAAGGAGAGGCCCATCAGTCCATAATTTCATATCAAAATATACCTTTTTACTCTGTTTTTTGTTCATTTATCGATGAATTTTCTCTTTGTAGACAAAGACATGGTTTGGATAAAAATTGAAATATGAAATGAACATATCGTATTTTTCTCTTAGCAAGAAGACACATCATATTCTACTCACCTAGGCTTATATCCAATCCCTTATATTTTAAGACGGATAGAATACCTTTTAATTTATAATTTAAAACTATATTTGCGTGAATGAAGTGTGCCTCTTCAGTTTTGGTGGGCACACCCAGGAAAAAAATCCTGGGTCTGCCACTGCTCTGCACCATGATACGGTACGGTGTTGCATATTATCGCGCAGCAACACCGCATCACCACCGCGAGAATCATAAATATTTGTGCTAAGTTTTTAGAATTTGGTGTATTTATACGGATTCGTTGAAAAAAATGTATATTTCGAAATTTAATTCCAAAAGATTGTTAAATATGCTTTGCTCTCTTAACTTTTTCTTTCCTTTTTATTAATTTTCTATTTTTAAGATCCATTTAATCCTAATGTTATTTAGACGCGACTAGGAGACGGACGACCGCTGGAAGACTATTCTCTAGACATTGTTTCACTCTGTATAAAATAATGTTCCATATAATTCACCACTTGTTATCAACCAAATAAAAATGTTTCAAATCCCATTATCAAAAAAATAAAGAAACAAAAAGAAACACAATTGAACACTCACCACAGCATATTTATACAACACGGGAACTATAACGAGTTCATCACACATTCGTTAAAACATAAAAAAAATATGATGTATACCTAATTCATATCTATCTTATTCTTTATGTCCGGCAAACTTCTCCAGCAACAACGACGAACTCCGTCTCTTGCCACCGACGAGCTCTAGATCTTCTCCGGTAATGGCACCTCGAGTGCACCGCCCCTGCACACCGCCTCATTGTAGCACCACGAGCGATGTCATCAGATCGTCGTCACCGGTTGGCGGCCTCGAAGTCTATAGATTTTCCACCATGCCATACCTCCGTGGACACTGAAAACAACGGAGAAGTTATTGCCACCAGTGAGCTCGCATGAATCCTTGAGGTGAACTGAAGAGCAAGCGGAGACGGGAAAAGAAATGGTGGTGAAAGAGTCAAACAATGGATAATGATAAGTGAATACTTTGTATGCGACAACTGCATGTGCATGCGGATCATAGAGTAGACGAGCTGAAAACGGTATAAGCGCTTATTTCTAGCAATTTAAATTCATCCTTTCGGTTTTGAAAACGGTAAGGAGAGTAGACGAGCTGACTGTGGGCGTGAGCTCACCATCGACCTCAGCACGGTATAGACCGCTACGAGCAAAAACCGGGCGGCGTTTGGACGATGAGAACAAAAGAAACTTGAGAACGTATGAAATGGCCACAGCACGACACGGTCGCACGGACCATTGAACGGTCGTCGTGGAACTAGACTGAAAGCGAGACAAAAAAAAAAAAAAAAGAAGAAGACGATAGGTCGGGCGTGCGCAACCGGTGCTACCTATCCCTGCGACCTTTGCCGATTCTCTCCATGAACCTCTCTGACACGAAAGTGACCGCGCGCGATCTATTTGACGACAGGAGACGGGAGGACTCGATCACGGCCACATGGGAGATTTTTGCCGTGTTGAACAACAGCCAGCCCGTGCCGGAATCAGACGGAAGGAGATTTCGACACGCATCCACCGATCGACGAGGTACATGTTTCAAAGAGAAAAAAAAAGACGAGGTACAAACGCTGCCGTACGCGGCACCTGACGTGGGGGGTTGTTACGCCATGGGCCGAAAGCACGCACGGCAGCCAGACCGGTCGGAGGCTCGGAGCTCCTCGTTGCAAACGAAAAAGGAAAGGAAAACGCTGGTGGTTCGTCAAATCGTCAAGAACTACACGTGTGCTCGGTGTGGCTGGACGCGCCGGCCGGCTGGTCCGACTCGTGTACCTAATCCCTGGCCTTCCTCCCTCCCTCCCTCTCGCTTGCTCCTGTCGTGCGCCTTTTGTCTTTTGCCCGCGGCTTTAATTTGCCGCCGTGAGTGCGCGACAGCGCCACCAGCCGCTTGCCGCCTGCTGATGTGCGTAAGTGCGTTGCTCTCTGTTGGTGAGGAGCAGCACGTAACAGAACAGAGAGGGGCGCAATGCGCTTACGTGCTGCGGCGGCCAGCCACAGTCCACAGTTTTTATTCTGTTCTTCTAGGAGCATGTCGGAGCAAATGTTATCGTTGCAGGATCAGGCCATGTGTACGGGAAGACTGACCGGCCCGCGTGCAAGCTACAGTTACCATTTACGGCAGATAAAAAAAACCCTAGCCATAGGAAGTTAGGAATAAGGGGAAAAGGGAGGTAATGAAAATACTCCCTCCGTCATTAAAATACACGACGTTTGACGTTTTACCATTCATCTTGTTCAAAAAATTTAGTAAATTTCACAAAATTACAGATATTTTGCATCATCTGTCACAAAACTACAGATTTAGTGTCTTCGTATATCACAACTACAAATTTAAAAACTTGTTTCACAAAATTACAGATTTAGTGTCTCTATTATCATAAAACTATATGTTTAGTGTATCAATTATCACGAAACTACAAGTTTAGCATTTCCATTATCATAAAACTATAGGTTTAAGCGATGCTAAAACTTCTATTTTTTAATAATGTATTACTAAAACCTATAGTTTTGTGATAATCGAGAGACTAAACATGTAGTTTTATGAAAATAGAGACATTAAATCTGTAGTTTTGTGAAACAAATAGTTTTATGAAACAATTTCTTAAATCTATAGTATTTCATATTATAATTTAGAAATTAGATCGTGTTTCCATATGGGGTCTAGACTCTATTTCATTATTACTATCTTTTATTTCTGAAATTCATATTTTTTTTCTAAATTGTATTTATATATGAGCTCCAGGCTCTTATATCAATATCACTTTTTTTTAATTCTTAATTTTAGTTATTTGTAATTTTTATTTCTATATGAACTTGATACTTTTTTCAATAGTATATATTTTTAATTTCGAATTTCAGTGTTTCCTAAATTATATTTCTGTATGGACTTTAGAGTGTCCTTTTCAACATTCTATATTTTTTAATTCTAAAATTAGATTGTATTTCTATATGGACTCTCTTTTTTATTTTTCTCTAATTAACGAGGGAATTTCTAGACCATGAGGGAACATGGAGGCTCCAGTAGAGAACATAACTATTGCCACAAAAATGTTGCAACGACACACTTTGTTGCAGTTGTGTTATATTGTTGCCACACATTTGTTTTCGCTCATAATTACGATGACCTGTTGCAACCATTTATCATTGTCGCGATGTTCCAGAATTTTGTTGCAATAGAATTGGGTTATTACAATGATAAAAATTTGTGTTGCAATACAAAAGTACTCTTACCACAATTTAAATTTTCGTGTTAATTGGTGCGTTCTGTTGCCAAAATATTTAGTGTTGTAATTATGTTAGTTTTTGTTGTATTAGAAATGAGTTCAAATGTATTGTTAATTGGTCACCATGGGTGACAATGGAATATTCATGTTCATGTTTATGAAATACAGAAATTAATTTCTAATTGTATAGAAGATAAAGTATTGATCTACGATATAATAATAATAATAATAATAATAATAATAATAATAATAATAATAATAATATTGCTAGAATATTTCTTTTGTTGTGAAAAAAGTGTTGCCACCATATTATTTCGTGGTGATAAGAAATCTTACCACGAAACATATTTTGGTTGCAAAGAAAGATTAATGCTACACATTAATATTATGCCAATGAAAATTGGCATTCGTTGCAAATATATCTTTGCCACATTTGTTTTATTGCAACATATGTATCTGTTACCATAAATCAAAACTGTAGCAATAGGCAAACAATACCACATGCTTTCTTACAATCCAATACGTGGCAATGCATAGCTATTGCCACGATTTTAGCACTAATACAACAAATTTTTTCTGGCAAAAGATAATTTTTCTAGTAGTTACTGCTTCATTAAATTATAGATATAGATTATTAACCTTGCTTATAGTTGAGAATTTAATTGGAGAAACATGGCATGATACAAGTAGAACACGTGCCACGCGCTCCCATGCGAGCTAGAGCACGTTGGCTCGATCGGTGCAAGCGTACGTGTCACATGTTTGGTCTGATTCAAGTGTTTGAATTAGTAGACCTATCCCAACCAAGTTTGCCAGCTTGGTTAAACTTGTATTCAACCTTTGATTTGGTACCGAACATCAGTGTATTGCATGGATTCTTCGATTCCTATCGTGAATAATGTAGGACTACGCGCATGTCTGCGTTAGCAGATGGAAAAAAGAGGTTTGGAAATTTACTTCTGAAACCGATGAGGGGTACTTTATGTACGTTGGTACTATGTTGTCTTGACATGATCAAAGAACTACAAGCTATTTTTAAATTTAAATGATTTTTGGAAGGATAAACATTGATCTAGTCCACATATATATGTGGCAATCTGATCTAATTGACAAGCTTAGGCTGGAGAGCACAAATATATACAATTCAAGTACCACACGTCATTATGATAAGTAGATACACGTTATGTATTAAATAGATAGATTCCTATTCGAACAAGCCCTACAAAAAGGATCGAGGCATATTTATAGGTTAAAGTTGAGACTTTGATGCTGCACAACGCTATGCTACGAGCCAAGCATAACTCAACTAAGAAAAAGAACAAGAATACATGAGCGATGAGGTGCTTCGATCTGAACCATCCATTTCATCCAAAATAATTCAGGTCCAGTAGCCTCTACAACGTTTCAGATCATCCCATAAATGCATTTATACATGTACTATGAGATGCATATTTATGAGATGAGAAACATGCATACATAATGTTGCATAGCATATATTCGATGTATTCTCTTCATGGTTGAGATGCATAGAACCAATATTTATTTTGTATGAACAGAACATTTTCATAGCTTTCATTTTAAAAGGCACATCAAAAACATCAGTCCCTCCGAAGCGAGCCTAGCTCAACTGGTTGGGTACCTATAGAGAAATCTATCCATCCCGATTCTAATCGTAGATTTAACACGGGTGTCCGTATTTATGGCTAATATTCTTTTAGTGGTAGGCAACATACCCGTCGACAACGAGACGTCTGTGATGACTTCGCAAATCTCAAGATATGCTAGCCTAGTCTTCGAAGATGCTCATAAGGATAGGGTGTGTGTTCATAGGAGTGAGTGTACGTGCATGTGTGAGCGTCTGCGTTTGTACTGTGTTTTAAAAGAAAAACAACAGCCCCTTACTTTTGTACCAGGAAACTTTTTTTTGCGACATTACTGGAAACTGTTTGTACGTAATTTATTAGTATTATCTTTATGTCATGATAGATTCTATGACAAAAAAAAGGTGTTGTATTTTCCATTTAGTTCTATATTCAAACATGGTCTACAAGTAGGAGGCATATCTATAGCTTTATTTACTACTATAAAAGACTCTAGAATCAATCAACCTACACTCTATTAACTTCATAATATTGGAAATTAACCAATTAATCCATAAATTAGATGGATATCCACGTATAAAATCAGATTGAGGTGGAAATTTCCTAAAAAGATGGCCACACATTTTAGAAAAAAAAATACCTTTCTATTTGCTTTAGAAAATAACATTATGTTTTTATCCGTAGCAAAGCATGTGCATTCAACTAGTTGAGAAAAAAATCTATAGGCATGAGAGGTTAATGCTTTGATACCACAAGGATTGTGCTAACAGAGATCTATTAGGAAAAATAATACATGACCGAGGCGTGCGCTCGATCTAAACCATCATTGCAACCGAAAGAATTCACGTTCCGTCCCTGATGTTTGAATCACCCCACGAATAAACATATATCCTTATGAGGTGCACATTTGAGAAATGAGAACTAATCTTTATGATGAGATGCGCCCAGCTGAATCATAACTTCTCATGATAGCTTTGATCTCAAGCCACATAATTTCACTGTTAATCTGTATTTGCATGTATTATTGATGTTTTGAAAAGAAAAGTCATTTATCATGACATTAGCTAGTTTAGCAGGTATACCATGAGCAAAAAGTCAAGCCTTATCAACTAACATAAATAATGCACATGCTCAATTGTAATTCATTTTGTTAAACCAAACTATGGCGCAAGGGAAACAAGAAGTAGCAATTATCTCTATGGATGATTTAGTCTTGGATGCTTTGTTCCCTGTCTAATGAGGGATTGAGGGGTACTGAAGTTGTCAACAAATGTCTTGTAGGAGTATAGTGACTTTTTTCTAATAGAAATAAATTACGTAGACTTTCTTAAGAGCAATTTAGTAGTGTCTTTTAACTTTGTTTATATAACACTTCCCGTATATGAATTGCATATGATAGGATAAGAGAAGAGAGTTATCAAAGTTTGATGTAATGCATCGTAGTTCAATGCTAAAAGTCGCCGTGAAAATAGCTGGCAGCATGGTGGCATTAGGGTTCACAATTCTTATACAGGACAAAACCGCTCTTGAGTGATATTCTTGGATTTCGCGGATCTATCAAAACCGACAGAAATTGATGAAATCTAGATACATCTTGTCAATTTTTTTTTTATTTCGGCTTAACTTTTTGAACTTGTAAAAAACCGAGCAGTTTGTATTTTCAACCCGGTTTGAAAACTCCAAATTTCCTGAAATCAATTTGGACTTGTTTCCGTTGGTTTTCTAAACCGTGATTGCTGCTCGGCTCAACGCCTGTCCTCGCTTCGAAGTTTTTGGATCGACAATTGGACAGTGAGCATCCACAAATACCATATTCCGCCATTGACAGATATTGATCCGAGCCTTGTTATACAAAACGTGATCATTTTTCAACAACACAGGGAACTGCCTTCCTAAGCAACGTACCTTCATGGCTTTCATCCCCAAATTGCGCACATGAACTTGCATTGATTCTTTGGACATGTTATGTGTCATAACGTGGAACAATAATACAATATTCTGCTACATGCATATGTCCGTGTCATTATCACCAGTATTGCGCACATTCCGTTGACACCTCAGCGAAATTGTCACGGTCTTTGGACAAGCATGCATATAGCAGAGTAGCAGTCTAGCAGACAGAATAATTGAGCATTCTAATAATTATAGTTTAATTGTTCTTTTCATAAAAAATTCGGCGTCTTTTGTCGCATATACCCGTCTTTATCGTTGTGGTTCCGCACTACACGATCAGATAAACAGGGTGCTATTAGTGGACTAATTGTTTATTACCATTTCTTATTTAATTGGCAAGCCGATTCCTACTTAATTAAATTTTTCGTGGGGACCTACTTAATTAATTGATTGTGCTGTTCAGATGCTCTAGACAAAATCTAGTGCCCCGTGGTACATCCAGGCCCGGACCAAGCTAAACTCCTGCATAGTACCTCTGTCACAAAATAAATAGATTATTGTACTAAAGCGCTCTTTGTTAATATTGAAGTACTGGGTAGGTGGATCGATGAAAGATATCGTAGGAAGAAAATTTCTTGATCTGGAAGCTGGTGGTAAGTAAACATATAGAAATTGATTTATTTGAGATAATATTGAATTCAAGAAGTTGTTTTTTCTAGGATGGAGTAAGCTTGAAATGGGTTTTCACATAGGATTAAGCTATAAAAAAACTGCTAGATATAATATATTTTAAAAGTAATTTTCGTCTCAACAAATACCCATGATTAAACTTTTGTCCCTCAGTTATTGGATAAAAATACGATCCATGACAACTAAAACTAGGTAAACTTGTCTAACCACACCTTTTGATGGTGATTTTTAATCCGAATATTCGTGGCCTTCTAGAACAACGACGGTGGTTGACAATCTAATATTCACCCTTCCACGATTTCACGTTTGTCAGATGAGCTTCGCTGTGGTGCTATATACTGATAGTAGTACTAATAGAAGCAATCTTAACCCTTGATTTAATAATTCTAACATCAGTAGAAAAAAGATTCTACTACCAGTAGTTAAGTTGGTATAAATAGATATGATTGATTATAAAATATAAACCATTTATATTGATTAGAGCATCTTAATATTGGAGTAGTACAACTAATAAATCAACGGTTGAGATTATTTCTTAATATTGGAGTAGTACAACTAATAAATCAACGGTTGAGATTATTTCTACTACTGATGATACGATAATAAAGTCTAATGGTCAGATTAGCCTACCACACATATTCTCTGTCAGAGTTATGGAAAACACATACCCCATAATAATTGATCAAGCTCTGCAGTGCCCACTATATACCTAGCCCCATTTGAAACTGCCTAGCAGTTTTGGTTTTTATCGCACGCAAAACGAGATAATTCATTAACATAAGATTAATTAAGTATTAACTATTAAAAACTTGAAAATGGATTCGTATGATTTTTTTAGAGAAACTTCTATATAAACTTCGTTTGCAAAAAAAAAACACACGGATAATCATTTTGGGAAGCGTGCTAATGGAAAACAATGGAGAAAAATCCATCCCATGCTGATTTAAACGGGGCCTAATCTTATACGGAATAATATCTCGTATATAGAAAGAGTTCTGCATAAAGGACAAGAAGAGTTTTATATGAAAACTATAAGAATTGCTCGGATTTTATCCATATTGGTTTCCCTAGTCCTATTTGAACGAACAAGAAAACTTCTATGGGTATAAATACATGAACCTGAGGAAAAAGAAGACACAAGCTAGACAAACCAGAAGATGATGACATAAGGAGATACAAGTCGACGACAACTAGATAGGTTGTTTCAGATATTGTACTTGTTTGTATGATGCTGATGAATAGAGATATTACCTTACATATAAGGGGACCGAACCTGTATAAAAATCCTTGTCTCCATCACTTTAGCTTCAATCTCATATATACCTTGGTATAGTCGTTTTCCATACCATGCAAATACTGTAGTCGCGACCTCAAACATAGACGCTCTCGTTTCATCTGTCTACTACTATTAGATATGCTCATGCCCTATATGAGATCAAACCATTACTATTCAATAGAGGCCAAGTAATGGATTTTATCCGAATAAAGTTGTGTGGTGGGAGGGGGTAGAGTTGGTATTTATGGTTTTGTAGGTGAGGAATGATAAATTAGTCATGTCAATCTACGAGTTGGGACTAAATTTGTTTCTCTCCTATGTTATTTGTTTCCCCATATGGCATGCTAATTTGAGTTATAAAAAGACATATATGATAACAATTTTGGAATACGATATAGAAATTGTTATTAATCAAAGTTTGAAAAGTAGAGGAAACACATAATACACCAATTATTTGAAAACGGGGAATTGAAGTATATGTGTGCCAAAATATGGAAAAAGAGCAGCAAATTGCAAATGCCTCAGCACTAGCTTTGGAGTCCCAAGCTTTGAGTTCAAGTTCTTGCGTTTTTTACTAGGTTCTTGTTATACATGTGCAATTTACCAAATATATAATGCAGTTTTTTTGTTTTGATGATTTTAGTTTCAAAATATTTTTTATTGTGAAAATAACCTCTTAAAAATCAGTGTAAAATTATAAGAGTGCCGTCAATGGACTAGATAGGATGCGCTGGTCTTCAAAACCTATGGCGACACCGCTTGGCATGTTGCCAAGCAGTTAGTCAGGATGGGACAATATATCATGATGGCGCGCTGCGAGAGCAGTTAGGCCTATCGCTTTAACTCACACGCACGACTTCCACTTTGCCTGGTGTCGCCGTCCCAATCGGCGACAAGGGTGCCCGGTGCCATGTATTCAGGTGATGGGTGTATATTTTTACTTTCGCAAAATCACAGGGAAAATGAGACAAGTGCATGTTTTGACCACTTCTTTTTTGCCTACATAAAAAGGATACATGTGCCGCGGTGAATTCATCTGCTCATACTTCTATACAAGTTTTCTTGTATATATTTTTTTGTATCAGTTAATACATTCGGTGATTATAATAACATGAGCGAACACGTTTTTTTTTTTAGAGTGTCTGCGTTTTCATTTGTACTAGGCAGTGGAGTCGCGCATTCGCACGACCTTTCTCCCTCTATTATTGAATATATTATTTATATTAAAAATGTTATAGTTACATTCTTAACCAACATGTATTTGCCTAGTTGCCATGAATATCAGCTAAAATTTCTATATAAAATGGTAGTGGCCAATACTATCCTGATTACACTGAAATGGCAAAAAAAATTTCAATCTTATATTTATATGCTCATACAAATATATTTTAAATCTCAGAAGTTTAAAAATCTAATTTGATTTTATGTTTATATAATATTTTAGGCATTAAGAGAAAATAACTGAATACTTATAGAACATGTGCTTATTAAATGCACTTGATAGAAACATAACGGGAGTGTCCGTTTTTTTCTGTTACCTTTTGTCCCTATTCTTTTTTCCATGGTGACCGTTGTAGCAACTTGGAAGACATTGCTTTCCCTCTCGGATTGTGAGACGCATTAAAATGTAATTTGCAGTTTGAATTGATTGACATACAATTAATAAAGAAAGCTCAAATAGGAAATAAAACGGTCGACCCAGATTCTTCCATTTTCATCCGAAAGGGCTTTTTTCTATTTCTCTATTCCACTCCATCTAGATCTAAGAAAGAACCCAATGCAATGAAATTCCATTCCTTCTATTTTAATTATGGTTTTCTCATATTTTAATTCATTGGTGTTGCAGTCGCACGACCTTTCTCCCTCTATTATTGAATACAAGTCCTATCCTAAAATGTTTGATGCCATTGACTTTTTAAGAAACGTTTGTCAGTTCGTCTTATTAAAAAAATTATAAAATATATAAAGTTATGTGCTATACTTAAAAGTACATTTAATAATGAAATGAATGATAAAAAATAATTTATAATTATAATTTTTTTTAATAAGACAAATGATCAAACGTATGCCAAAAAATCAATGGTGTCAAACATTTTTGGATGCATGGAGTTATTCATAGTAAATATTGTAGGCAAGTTCTTAGCCAACATGTAGTTGCCTAGTTGCCACAAATACCATCTAAATTTTCTATATAAATTTGTAATGTCCAATACTATCCTGATAACAAATAATTAACCTTTAATGTGTTGAATTTGCAAAATCTATTGTCAATCTTATATTTATATGTTCATACAAATATATTTTAAATCTTAGAATTAAAAAAAATCAAATTTTATTTTGTGCTTATAATATTTTGGACCACTTAATGCAGAAAATAGCTGAACAATTATATAATTCGTGCTTACCAAATGTACTTGATAGAAACATAACTGGAGTGTCCGTTGTTTTCTATTGTCTTTTATCCCTCTTCCTTTTGCCATGTTGGCAGTTGTAGCAACTTGAAAGACATTGTTTTCCCTTTCATTCCTTTTTTATTTTAATTATGGTTTTGTCAGATTTTAACTTGTTGGTGTTGCTTTTATCCATCTGTTGTTATGAGCTCGTAAGGCCTCCAAGGTTAGAGATGTTTCTGGAATTATCTTTTACTAGTGTTGTAGGAATTTACTTACATTCTAGAATTAGTGCATGTACATCCAACGGTTGGTATCGTTTCATTTTTTAATCCAATGGTCATTTTTTAGCTGCTTATGTGGCACAATGAGAAGGCCAGAAAGTTTACAACTTTCACTGCTTTAGATTATTAAGTCACGCATTCACGCGACTATAACCTCCCTCTATTATATGACTGACCTCTTCGCTGTTGCTTGGGGTTTACTGTGTGGTGACATCTTTTCTATTGCATGACCCTCGTTTTCTTCTTATATTTTGTATTTATCCTTTAGTTTGAAAAAAATAATTTTATTCCACATGGTTGAATGGTGTTTACAGAACGTATTTGGCATAAAGTCAAGGGATGAAAAGATTTATCTTGATATCTAATAAATAAATATTACCATGATAATAAATCGTTTATAATGATTATGTTGAATTGTGAAATTTATCTCAAACAAAAATTATAGATTTTGAATACATGCATATTGTCGTTCGAAATTTATATACTACGCATATGTATCATGTTGTTCTACTAGATTTCGTACATCATGTGCATGTTGCTATCGGTGAAAAAAAATTACTTATATGTCATTGTATTTTTCTACCTATTTCAAGGGAAATTCATATTGTAATAATTTATTTTAAAATTACTTATATACAAAGTTTGCAAAAGCATAATTTTATTATAAATATTGTACTAAGTGTGTCAAATGTATATTTGTATTAGTGCACAATTTTGAGTGCTTTGAGGGTCTGGAATAAATGTGTTGAAAAAAATCTTTAGATTTTATCATGTTTACAAATTACACCTTATAATTCTCTAAATCTGAAGACTTGTTCATAGCTATAGACTGGTAAGGGTCTATCCATAAATTACAATTTTCTGTAGGACTAAAGTGCAAAAATGAAACTACTTCCGCAATCCTACTCCTCCATTTCACGTTCTCTATTGGCACGAACGGTTTTCCCAATCTTTGCTCTTCGTGCTACCCGTTTGGAGAGGACTAAGAGGAGTAGGTTCTGTTATCATCGGGTTTCTTGACCCGAGCAGCTTTTTTATATTGAACGGCTAAGATTTAATTCATTTTTTCTGTTCGTTTATCCGATGGCTATTATTGAACGGCTGACGTGGCTCATCCTGGTTGCTTCTTGAGTTTCGTTTTTCACTTAGGTAGATTTGTAGAACAAAGAAATTGAGCTTCATTGAACGAACGGAACGGTATTAGTCCTCCATTAAGGCCGTTCGAATGGGTCAGTCTTGGTCTCTAGGACCTTGTTCAGGAGTAGTTGGGCCAGTACAAACTGGTTGGAAAATCGCATTGGTCAATGAGAAAAGACATGGGACAATCAAGCCCATAACTCTTTGGATTTTTGCTTGGAATAAATTCACTTTAGGTCTCTCGTCTTTTAAGTCGAGTTCTATAATCTTCCCTAAACTGCAATACAAGAATTGTTAAACCCTAAACGTGTGAATCTCGTCTAAAATAGGTCCTTCAATAGTATGGAGGGGTAGTTTTATTGACGTGGCATCCTAGACAACAAATAAAACTTATAAAAATTTGGGGCCCACATGTCAGTTTCTTCCTCTCTCTCCTTTCGTCTTTCTTCTTCGCAATGCTTTGCTGAAGTGAGAGGAGGCCACAACGGACGCCATCGGTCTTCAACGACAGAGCTCAGTGGCAGTGGATGCCCACTATGGCAGAGATAGATGGCGGTGACGGCCCGGTGGCATCACATCACAAGGACAAAGGTAGGATGCTATCGGTCGACAACGAGGACGTGAAGGAAGAGGGGCGCCGCTACTCGAGCTGAATCTTGGCAGCCATCGCTTGTCGATACGGTTTGCTATTTCCCTCCCAGCGCCGCTGCCCTAGGCCCACCTCCCCTTGCCTCACTGCCGCCACTTGAAGGTTGGCCTCAATTTGGTGAGGCAGAAAGGCGAGGCCGCATCACCCCTCTCTCTTCTAATTGCCTGCGACTGTCGCTGCCTCTCTCCCCTCTGATTGGCCACCACCACTGCCTCATTCCCGTCCGATTGCCCACAGCGAGGGGGTTGGTGAGATTCATGTCGCCGCCATTGAGCTCCACAGCGATGGTATTGGGGAGAGGTTGGACGATGCAACGGTTGATGGGTGGGGTTATAAGATGTGGTGGCTGACGATGGGGATTCCACGATGGTGGTGCTTCGACCCTCTACTTCGATTGCCAGAGCCGCTGCCACTCTCCTCCTCCGCTACCTCTACCGATGCCTTGCTCCTCCGCTAGCTCCACAGCCGCTTACAACTTGTTCGTCATCAGCCGCGCTCGTCAGCGCCACACTCTCGACGTGGAGCTAGAGCTCGTAACCACCCATCTGCCATCCCGTAGGCTCGCCTGGAACGTGCCATGAACGAAAGAGGGAAAGACGGATTCGGATGCACTGACCGCCAATCCTATGCGCTCCTCCCTGTCCTCGCCGCCACCCTATCTGCTCCAGCTTCCGTGTGATGTGAGCCTCACCTGCAGCGGACCCACCGCTCCCGCTCTTTGGCTACCGCCAGAGGAGGAGGGAAAGGAGAGAGAGAAGCAAAATGAAGAGCTAAGAGGATTAGATTTTTATTGATAAGTGGGTCACACAATTGACATATCAACAAAACCGCGCTCTTTCTTGTCATATGAACTATTTTAGACGGTTTATGCAACTTAAGAATCAGTATTTATTATTACAGTTTAGGGACGGTTTTGAAACTCGACGTAAAGAGAAGGATCTAAAATTAACTTTATTCCTTTTTATTTCCAACATCCTTGCGCAAGGAAAGAAGCCTCAAATCCTCATCGATAGGTACACAAGAAACAGTAGCACAGTATAGCAGACAAATATTCGACGTGACGATACCATGATCAGATTGCCCTGAGCTTCATCTGCGCACCGTGCATTGGATGCAACGTCATGACGGTATGCGGCGCGTGCGTATACGCCGGGGCGAGCTCGAACTCGAAGTGTTGGAGGATCATGCACAGCGCCATCTTGGCCTCGAGCAGCGTGAAGTTCTGGCCGATGCAGACCCGCGGCCCCCAGCCGAACGGGAGGAACGCGCCGCGATCGTTGGACGCCTTGGAGATACCATCTGCGAACCTCTCCGGCTTGAACTCGTGCACGTCGTTGCCCCAGATTTCGCGGTCGTGGTGGATGAACAGCACGGGCAGCTCGATGATCACGCCGCTGGGGTACACCACGCCACCGATCTCCATCGCCTTGTACGTCTTCCGGCTGAACACGACCGCCGGCGGGTACAAACGAAGAACCTCGTACAAAATCATGGTGACCTGAAATTGTAAATGCAGAAACCAAGAAACAGGTTATCATATACCGATTTCGATTTGTCGATGCTTGCCATCATGAAAGAGATTGAAAGAAAGCCTGATATTCTCTGACAGTTGGACTGAATACTTACGGTCTTGAGTCGGCTGAGGCCTTCGTACTCAGGTTTGTTCCTCCCAAACAGACCAAACACCTCCTCCCTTGCACGGTCTTGCCACTCCGGATGCATGCTTAGAACAACCAGGGTCCAAGTGAGCAGTACGGACGTTGTCTCCATTCCTGCCAAGTAGAACTGCTTGCACTCCTCGATGACATCTTCAGTAGTCATTCCTGGGCTGGATTTCCCATTCTCGTCTACGTGTCTCATATTGGACTCGAGCAGCATTCCCAGCAGATCATCGTTAGTGCTTTCGCCTTCTGCGATGGTCTGCATTCTTTTACCAATTATTCCTCGTAGAATGGATTCTACCTCATTGTTGATTTTGCGCATCCTTCTGTTCTTTTTGGTAGGCAAGTACCTGTAGTAAATCATGCAACCTGATATTAACAAGTTTACTCTTAAATTTAAGAAGAAGATAATAATCAATGAGCAATGTGTAGCTGCAGTAAACAACAGAGCACAACAGAGTATGCAGAATTGTTGCTCACATGTAGCCTGGGATGACAATCTTCTGAATGGCTCCTATGAAGAGCTCAGCTTGCTCAGTCTGCAGCTGGAAGATCCTCATTCCTTCACGGTAGCTGCTGCCGAATGCTGTGCGAGAAATGACATCTCCCGTCAGGCTCTGCATCTCCGGCCAAACATCCAGCTCGCAGGAACCGTCAGCACCAAGGGAATCCGTCCATCTCCCGACAAGCTCTTCACAGCACGTAGAAAACGCCGGCAGCATGAGCTACAAATCAAGCAATACACGTTACAATCCTAGGATCAATCAATCAAGCAGCAGTACACTATAGCACTGCACGTCTGTACAGGCGAAATGCTCTCACGTCAAACTCTGTAACGTTACCTTGAGCTTCTCGAGATGGAACGCAGGGTTCATGATCCCCCTGTGCTTGACCCACTTCTCGCCGTCGTGGGTGGTGAGGCCGTCGGCGAGTAGCTTGGTCAGCGCCGGGAGCTTGGGCTTCTCGAAGTGGCCGAGCTTGTTGGACAGCACGTCCCTGACCTGGGTGGGGTCGGTGAGTGTCACGTTAGGGATGGGGCCGAACCAGTAGAAGCACGGCCTGCCGTTCTCCCGCACGTTGCGGTGCACGAACGGCGTGACGCGGGGGACGATGTCGTGGCATCCCAGCGGCAGCGGCGCCGACGACCACGCCTCCTCGTTGAGCCGGCCGAACTCCTTGACGTCGCCGAGGAGAAACCGGTACGTCGTGCCGCGGATCCCCTGTGCGCGCAGCGCCCGCTCCAGCCGCCGCGGCCGCCACCACAGCCGGTCGAGAAGGCGGCCGGCTTGCCACAGGAGGGCCGGGGCGACGAGGCCGTACGCCAGGAGGCTCCATGGTGGCAGTGAGGCTCGACTGATCAACGCTCCAAAAAACATTGCTGCAAACTCTGACTGAGAAAGAAGTTGATGCAGGTTGACTTTGACTGGGGAAGTGGGGATGGGATGGATGAGGTATGGCATTTGGAGTCAGGTTATATAGATGTCACTTGGGTTGCATTAGTCTGTTGTGCTAATTTGTTTATGGTTTCTTGGAGTGTAATCAAGGCATATGAACATTTGGGCCATAGTTCACTTCTTGGTCGAAATGAACTTGGTGGAGAAGAAATTCCGACCGAAAAATAATCGGCCAAAGGATGGTACGATCGGGACGGCCACATGTGACTAGTAATAAAATAAAACATCTCATTTACGCACGTCAGAAATGCTGAAACTCAGAAAAAAAGGTACTAGAAGGAGTAAAAGAATAAGATTTGTACCAGAATTAAATTCTGCACCACCACAAATTGAAATTGTTGAGAATTAAAAAAAACAAAAAATGAAACTTAAATAAAGAGAGTTCGGGCTTGTACATTTCATTGCCACTTTCAACCTTTCTAAATTTTGACATTGCTAAAATTTGGTAAGACAGTGATGGTGATGTGTAGTTTGCTACCTTTCTAAATTTTGGTAGAAGTTTTGAAAGTAGAAGGTTCTAGAAGTTGCCAATATTTGGTAGCTGACAACAACATCCGGCCAGCCGTGCCTGTCATATGACTGATAAAAATTTTAAAAATTAAATAATAATTGGTGAACCACATCAATAGAAAACATCCAACTGTTGAATTGATGGATCCATTAATTTATACCATTAGATCGAATCTATATAAATTAACATGATAATGAATACGCACGACAATCCTTACTCCCTCCAAGCCCCTTAAAAAAATTTATGCAGACTGCTCATGTGCCCAAATTTTTTTAACAGAAAAAAACAAATCTTGAAGAGCTCAAATTGGACGAACAAAAATTTGCATGAAAACCACAAAATTTTTAGGCACATGACATATATAAAATCCAAAAAAAGTAGACCTACTTCCTCTTTCCAACAACATAATATTTTTAAAATTTTAAAATTTAAACTTAAAATAATTAAGACATTATAAAATAAACACAGAAAATCAAAATGCCAATAGGGGAGCAGACTAAAGCAACTAGAAAAAATCTTTTAAATTCTGAAAAAGCTTTGGTCCTTAGTTTTTATTTTAATTGTGCAACATACAATATAAAAAGGTAACAAATAGCCTGGACAAAATTAACTGAGCACTATCGGTGAACAAGCTTGTGTTAAATCATACTTTTAATCATTGTATAAATAATAAGATTGATGTTTTACCTTATAAGTTTCATGAAAGCAATGCACGATACATGCCCGTGCAGTCGCACGGGCTACCTTTCTAGTTAATTAGTAAACATAAAGATGAAAAGTATCAGCATTTCAGTTGAGTGACAATCTAAAAAGGGAATTTGTAATATCTTGGGATTGCTAGTACCAAGATATTCAAAACATACCAAACAAAATAGATAGTCGGTGTTTGTACAGGTACATACGTGTGTAATGCCCGGGTTCGGTTGGATGGCAAAACAGTTTCACTCAATATGGCAGAGGCAGTTGTCTAACCTAGACTAACCGACTGGATGTGTGGTGTATATGGCAGGTGTCGTTGGTGACTAGAGATTGACTTCTCCAAGCACTATTAGCCTATTAGTGCCGGTTATAACTAGTTTTCGTGCCAGGTTATTTAACCGGCACTAGGAATGGGACACAAAAGAGCGATAAGCACTAGTACCGGTTATAGAGCCGGAACAAAAGAGAGGTTCACGAGCCAAAAAAGGGGGGCCAGCTCAAAGAATCGGCTCGGCCCTATGGGATCGTCTGACGTCCCCTAGCCGTACCATACCCGACGGACGCCGCCGACGATGGACGCGCGCAGCAGTTGCTCCCGCCAACGATGGCCATGCCGCGCCACTGACGCCAGCTGCGCCGCCATGCCAAACGTCGCCGACGTTGGACGCGCGCAGCCATCGCTCCCGCCGGATCTGCCGCTGTGCTGCACCCGCCGACGACGGCCACACCGCCCCGCCGATGCCAGCCAGAACGCACCACCGGTGGCGCTGACGATGGATGCGCGCAGCCGTCGCTCCCGTGGATCTGCCACTGCGGCGCACCTAACGACGCCGGCCGCGCCACACAGTCGGACGCCATCGACGGTTATTTATATTAACCGGCACAGATGTCATTAGTGCCGGCTTTTTTTAGTGCGGAAGTTTTTATACAGGATTTCTATCATTAGTGTCGGATCTAGAAAAACCGGCACTGATACAACGGCACAAATGTAGTTTTTTTTTGGGTATTGAAGGTTTTAATTCGACCGGAGGTGGGGGTATGTTAGTGGCTCGAGAATTGCTACCTTTCTCTTGGAGGGCCTTTGTATTTATACCGTTAGACTACATCCAGCTTTAAGTAGGACCTGGTCTGTGTAGTAAAGAAACAACAATAGAGGCATGGTTGTACACGAGTCGAACTATTTAATTCTATTCTTACGTACTCATATTCCCTTTTCCTCGTATGAATTTTATTCTATATTCGTATATACCGTTCCATATAGTATCTCAAATTCCTGGGCTATCGTTCTCCATGTTTGAAGGGCATCATGTACTAATTACCAGTGGCGGATCTAGAAATTTTCTAGAGCCTGGGCAATACTAGAGGGACTAACTATACATTTGACATCAATCTTTTTACCCAAAAATTTGACAAATGCAAAAACAGTATAATAGTAGTGTGTTTTTTTAAAAAAATTACATTGGAAATTGTACGTACTTTCATAAATTAAATCATCTCATTTGTGTGTGCAATATAATTCTTTTCCTTCCCCACTTTATGATCTTAAATAAAAATTTAGAACTTCAAAATTGTGTAGAAGTTATGCTTAGTTACATGCAAATTTTAGTGTAATTTCTCAAATCACTATACAATTACAATATACTTAAATTTGTCAATTTTTGGGTAGAAAATTTGATTCCAAATGTATAGCAAAACTGGAACTAAAAGCAGATAACCCAAATGCCATACTAGATAATGGGGGGATGATAGTTATGCTGCGGATAGAGTAGATTATGGGAATACATACCACTACAAATAATAGATGCTAGAGATGCCAGAGCCCAGAGAGGTGGGTTTCTTTGGTCTTTAGCATGTAGAGTTTACACATGTTAGAGGCTGACTAGTACGGAGTATATGCTAGTTTGGCTAGCGACCCAACAGATTAATCAGTAGATTAATTAAGTGTAGTGCTGTTGTGCTTTCAAAAAAAAAGTGTAGTGCTGTTGTAGGAGGCGGAGCCCGGACAGCCCATGGTCGCCGTGCCCTGGCTCCGCCACCGCTAATTACTACGGCAATATGGTAATTATATTATAAAAAAGACAATATGGTAATTATAAATACGAATTTTACATTTATGAAATCTCTATATATCATATACAGCTTGATAACAAATTTTTCAGTGGTGATCATCATCCTTCTAGGTTTGGTTCTCTGAGTCCATTGAGACGAAGGTGCTGCTTCTCGGGGATTTGGGACGACCCTCGCGCCGCTCATGCGTGGGCGGCTTGAGGGAAAAAACCCAAGCACTGCCACCTCCCTCCCTCAACATCCATCGCCTTGCCACCGAAGGATCAGGCCACTGGCCAACCGTGCAGCAAGCTAGGATGGCGGCGGCAAGGTCCAAGCTCGGCACGGTGCCATCTATCATGCAAAGAGTTGACGGCGGCGCTGCGGGTTGGTGCAATGACAAAGTGCGGCGTGGCGTGTTGATGGGATGGCGAAGAGCGGAGCGCTCGTGGCTTGTTGGCGTCGCAGGGTTGGGCGGGCTGCTGCCAGGTTTGGTGTCCCCTCCTCTTTGGGCAGCTCGATCAGTCGGCTGGTTATCATATTTGCTATCGTATGAGAAGCTTTTATGCGCAATCCACGCAATCTGCGTGGGTCACCATGCTAGTTATTTTTGTATTTGAATTAATTAAGAATCATGAAAGATTACTACAATATCGAGATCAAAAGTAAGGGCCTTATTTGTATTGAAAGCAGAGATATAAAGAATAGTAACCGGCCATTGTCAAGGTTCACCAGTGTTTGATGAAATTTTGTACCGGTATACAGAATACTCGAGTAATAAAAAATATATATATACGACAACTTTTGGGTGTAAAATAAATTGGAAGACAGGAAATTGAAATCGGAAGAGGAAATTATGACCATTTCTCCTTGATGAAATCTTGACAAGCCGGTGTCGTTTTCTTATCCCCGGACTGCCGGGATGTGGCATCAGTAACAGGTTATGATGTCAAGGAATCAGGCCAATGCCCCCAATTAACGGAAGATTTTTGAAGAAATATTTTGTATGATCTGGTGCTTTTTTTTTTCTTTTTCCTTCCTAAAAAACAGCGAGAGTAAGAGGGAAATCATGCTATAAATGCATTCTCTCTACTCTATTTTTCTGTGGTTCTTTGCCGATGAACTATCAGTCCTAAAATAAAAAGGCTTTCTCATGGTGAGCTTAGCTTGTGGCTGAAGATTGGGCTGCCTTAGGACTTGTCCGAAGGAATTATAAGAGGAAAATAAAACGTCTCCACTCACTATCACACAACACGCATGTCAAGCAGCAGCGGTTACTGGAGCCAGCGGAAAACACTGCTCAGATAGTTCCTGAGTAACGAGATATCCCTCGTTTTCTCGATGAGTCTCAGACCAATGGAGACGTCAAGCCTCAGGGGAAGGAGACGTCAAGCCTCAGGGGAAGACTATAGGTAAAAGAGCATGAAAGGGCTACCTACCTCAATATAAGTTGAGGTTCAGTGTGCAGCCGCATGCCAGCCCCGTGAGGTGATAACAAGAGACAAAAGAAAACCAAGCCTGCGAGGGTTTATTTAGTCACATAGCTGGTCGACCACTGTCTGAATTCTCAAGAAGACAGAACTTCGAAGGTGCTTATACAAAGTACATCAACAAGAAATTCAATATTCAAATATCAATTATATGGGTGCCCCATGAAAGGGCATTAGCACCCCAAGCATCACACAACAATAAAAAAAGAAGAAGATATACTTATCGGAGGTCAAGCACCGAGCAATCATTTATTCAGAAAGTCGCGAAAAGCATGTCACACGGTATGGTACGGAAGGAGGAGAGTGGTCATCCGGCACCCTTGGCAAAAGTAATGGCACTGTTCTTAAGCCCATTCCCAAAACCACGACTCCTAGCCCACCTAAGTCTCTGGTTCGATGAGATAACCATCGAGAGGTCCGCGGCTAACTAGTAACCCTGCCGAAACAGCACCTTCACATATTCAGAAATACTGAAGCAAATAGAACATGTTGAGTCATCTTCGCCATGGTTGTTCGGCGACATCAAGTACGACTAAGTCCTATGACAACTTTATGTGAAGCCTACTCTATAGCTGGCTCTTGATGGGAAAGCCAACATTTTTTATCAAAATTACCCCAACCATTTTTTTTCTTTTCTTTCTCTCTGTTTTGTTGTCATTGTTAACGGCTTTCTTTTCGCAATGGATACACCTATGATGGTTATGACAATGCTTAGTGTTAAAACACACACAATGCAAATATGATGTTCGATTCCACTCCCATGTTCATCTATATTGGCTTCTATTGGATAGCGATGGTATGCCGCTATGCACGTATGGGAGCAGTGCAACACGCCAGTGCGGCCAGTGTGAATCTGTGAAACCCTTCAATCCAATCAGCGGGCATCGTGAAATTGAAACGGTCGTGTTTGGGTTGATAAATCGCTCTCTAGACATGGCATGTGTCGGTGATATGGATATAGGGGTACCCCGAGTGCGTGACAAAGGCCTCGGAGGGGGTGCATTACAGTACACGCGGCGACCAAGTCCGGCATGGGACTTGGGGGCCATTGCCTTGAGCCAAAGGATTAGGCCCCGAGGCAGCCACGAGACCATCCGGAGGGGTCGGCCCAGTGCGCCGCCCGGAGGCCGAACCCCTACACCAAGGGATTCGGGTAGATCCCGAAGCCCCATATGTTTTACGCCGAGAGGCTCGGATCGATCCTGAGCCCCCTACGCACCCCGCACCCCTCTTTCTCTCTCTCTACCTACCCGACGGGGAGGAGAGGCGGTGCGGGCTGTCTTCAGACCACCGCGTTTAAGACTGCAAGGGGAGACGCCTGCCCCGTCGCATTAATGGCCCCTCATCGTCACCTATTCCCCTCCTTTCTCTTGGTTCGAGGGAAAGGGGGGTGGGCGACCAAAGTCTTCCCTCGGTGACAGTGCGCTGACAGCGCTGTCGCCCCGGGACATCATGCCTCTCCGCCCCGTCTCCATCGCATTTAATAAGACGGACGGCTGCGTGACAGAGGGGCATGAGTACTCTACTCTCCTACTCCCTGCCTAGGCTAGTCAGTGGGACGCTGACAAGCGGGCCCCGCTACTGGTTGGGTAGGATGACATCCCCAAGCATCAAATCTTCAGTGACCTCTCCGCCCGTTTTCTTCGCCGACCACCGCGAGTTGGCAACAGGGGAGGGAGGCATGGCAGCACAGGTGACAAGACAAGGCAAGCATGCCCGCTCCAAGTGGGAGAACATTCCTCACACATGAAAAAATAGTAGAGGACCACTGTGGTGACCCCTTGCACTATAAAAGGAGGCCCAGGTCCCCTATAGAGGAGGCTGGCTCATTCTTAGAAGATCACAAGTGTAGACTCACATTGCATTGCATCTCACTCAACAGCTCCAGCCCACCCAGGAGAGAACTCCTCCCTATAATCCTTCATCCACCATACCAACAACAAGAACAGGACTAGGGTGTTACGCTTCCCCAGTGGCCCGAACCTGGATAAACCCGGGTGTCATGAGTGTTTAGTGGGTTTTTTTCTCCTGCCCACCTTCTTCTTCTCCTTTGCTCAACGCTTGGTGTACCACACTTCTGTGCCGAATCGAAAAAGGGGGTTCCCCGGATCTCCTCGTGTTGATCACACGCATCGACTGCTGACGCGCCAGGTAGGGGGTGTGCCTGCTGAGGCTTGAAGTTCTGAGTTTTCCCACTCTCCGGCGAGGTCTTCTCCGTCAAGACTTGTGCGCTTCTACGCAGGCCATGATTTAATGCCATCTTCTTCGCATGAGATCCGCAGCCTCGACCCCTCCATGGGCAGAGGGGGCCGGGGGCTGCCCAGGAGGCACGACCACCGTCGCCCGGCGGGAGCACTTGCAACGTGCTCCAACCCGCCGCACGAGATCTACGGCCTTGGCCCCTCCATTTGGGGAAGGGGTTGGGGGCTGCTCAGAGGCGTAGCCACCGCTGCTGGGCGGGAGCACCGGCGTAGTGTTCTCCCCCGCTGCCACATCGGCTTCAACACAACAATTTTGGGAGGACATCTTACACGCCATGAATAGATCGTATCAAAGATAAGTGCTTCATTTATTCAATTATCAATCCCACATATATTTCCAAATATTACTTGGGAATCTTTTTCCTATTATCGCATGCTGCCATAAGGATGTTTATTTCTTGTCCTCGGTTACGAAGGAGGGCTAGTTCTAGCACGAGCCAGGATGCTTGGGTTAGATCGGCTCTGTGTGCTGAGGACAAGTGTTCGCGACGTGGACCGTGCCCCAGATACCACCTAAGATCCGAGATCTCAAGCAAACCTCCCTCCGGGTTGAGGCAGCTTAGATCTCGACAGAGGAATATGATATTCTGCCTGGCCAGTTCCATTCTGGACACTGCCAATGCCTAGACGCTATGGGTCACCCACTCATCCTCGCACGTTGTTCGAACTTGTTTCCCTCAAAAGGCTGCCGAGAGATCAGAATGAACAGACCAAGTGGTGGGCCATGCATAACCCTTGCTAGCGAGTATATATGTTGTTTAAATGTGTGCAGGTTTAAGCGAGACTCAAAACTGCTCACATCTCCATGGCGACAACACCACATGTCATTAGTGCGACGTTTGTCGTGGTGCGCGAAGGGGTAAAGGCGACCCCGACACCCTCGACTACCACTTTCGTGGCAGGATAGCCCAGGACGGTGTCGGCTAGGGAAGCCCTCGGGCCGAGTTGTGGCCTTCGTCCCCCTCGGAGCCGAAGCGGTACCCCGCCCCCTTGTCCGGCGGCCTCGTATGCCCCCGACTCTCAGGGAGGCCATATGGTCCCCGAGCGATCAGGTGGCTCGATGGCCCAGACCCCGTGGCCAACAGCCCGAAGGACGGTGGTGCCAGCAATGGCCCCAAACCACCCAAGCCCGACCCCTTCAGGTCGGGACAGCTTAGACCCCTGTGGTCGACAGTGGTACTACCAAGGTTTTCCTGCTTTGGTTAAATTCTATCAAATGCAAATTTACTTTCAGTCCTTATATATATATATATATTGCGTGTCGACCCCCCTCTTTATCCTTAATGTGTGAATGGTTGAGCCAATCATCAAAATAGAAAATTCGGGAACGGCCATGCCTTTGTGCCAAAGGGCTTGTCGGGCCGCGAACTGTACCTTGGATGCCACTGAATTCCCGAGGTCTCGAGCAAACCCCCTCTGGGTCGGGGCAGCTTAGACACTCGGCGATGAGTTTGTGGTGTTCGGTCTGGTCAGTCTCGACGAAGACAT
>CM002476.1:17893128-17917775 GCA_000325765.3 Leersia perrieri | reverse complement strand
TCAAAGCATTTTTGAGAATTTTTGTAGAATTTTTGGATGCATATAATTACCATATTAATTGTTTTGTGTTCCTAGGCCTATTATCACATGTGATGATGAGATGATTAAGAAGCAAAAACAATTAAAAGCAATTCACAACCACATGATGCATCAAATTTTAAATTTGGCTCTCAGGTTTATAGGATTGGTATGTTACATTTTGGGTGTAAAATAAATTGGAAGACAGGAAATTGAGACCATTTTTCCTTGATGAAAAAAATATAAAATATATTTTTACACGAAGAAAATAAAATATATCGTGTCCTAAATTAATATCGCCGACACGCATGGCAGGCGCACGGCGAGGATGCGCGCCCGGAAAATAAACACGGATACTAAATCTTATTTTCCATGACATTATTTGGTGCATGAAAGGAAAATGGATATACACAGTGACTATTCATTTTAAATGGAATTACCTCCTCCGGTTAGTGCAAATTCAAATGGAAATACAGTCAAATGGGAATGATCGTTGGTTTCCTTGAAAACAAACTCATTCAGCGTAAGGATGTGATTTCACTAATAAAGAAAGTTACGGTGAATAATCTCTGGGCATGGAAAGATAGAACCGACACCTTGCTGGCAGCCAATAAATGGTAATCAAATTAGTAAGGCAAATACGCTGAGTATGGAAGCCTTTTGGGGAACAAATGGAAGTATGCATATCGTTGCATTCACACGATGAATGGAAACTTGCTCACTATACTACGTAGCCTGGGGATGGAAAGTAGCCTAATTGAATAGCTGACTAAATTAAGCACCGATTTACTGAGTGTACACAGGAGCACTACACCACACTGCCTATAAAAGCCAACCTCATTTGCACAGCAGGGAAGAAGAGGAGACAAGGACAGACACACACAGCAACACTCTCTGTAGCACAAGCTGTAGAACACGTTCATCTTGCACACCAGTACACATACCACTCTCTCTCTCTCACACACACATTCTGTTGTGAAGCAAGAGGGTGGTCCAGGAGGAGAATCAACATCCGAAGCAAGTTCATGGTGGCGACATCCGCCATGGGTGAGTGATACTTTATGATTGTTGTCTTCTTCTCCATTTCAGTTACCACGTGTAGCACTCGCTCGCGGTCGCACCAGCAGCGAGCGGAGATGATGTCAAGATCGTCGATCCGGAATAGGAGATCTTCGTGTTCGTGACGGCGTTCCGGGTGCATACTCATCTTTGATCCTGTCGCCGAGGGCAGCCACATGTCCATCAACATAGGCACCATCTTCACCCAGTCGTGACCGGCATCGGCGCTATCTTGGCAGCCATCGCCGGCAGCTTGCTACTTCAAGTCAGCGATCTTGATGTCATTTCTACATCCGTGAACGTTGAGACGGTGGTCTAGAGTGACAAGCTCAAGCTTGCACTCACAAGCGACGCCATTCGTCGGCATTGTGCTCATGGCTGCCCACGATGGAGCGATCCTCATGTCTTCCCTAGCGGCGCCAACTTCATACATTCATCAAGCACATCGGTGTCGTCTCTATATTTACGCCACCGCCGCCGGCCTCAGACGACCTCAAGCGACGCCACCTTCAAGTTCACAAACAATTGTGGTCCTCTTGGTGGCGCTGCTACGACATTACTTCCACACCCAACAACCTTTTGGTGATCGCTCATCGATGGCGCCACATCCACCTCCACCGGCGTCGTTTTCTTATCTCCGAACTGCCGGGATCTCAAGCCTACCACTACATATGATTCTTTTAGAGCCTCAATGAGGACCTAGGGTCAAACGCCAACACCAGTGTCACTCCCATGAATTTTATTTCCATCTACTGTTATGATGTCAAGCTGTTCAAGTTACACGTATCTCCTCGCATGATTGCAATAAGTAATCTCCATTCACTACACCTCGTTCAAGACCAACGGGGCTGGATGGCTAAGGAGGGCTGGGTCCATACAAAGACTATGTCCTCAACGGTGGCACACGGACCGACAAGACCGTGAATTCCGCCGGCGTCAAATTACACCCTATCTACATCATGCACGGGAGAATGTGAAGCGAATATTGATGACGACGACCAACGCAGCTTAATCAGAGGTATTCCACGAGTTCAACTCGTGGGAGTAATTAACCGGAGGCTCTTTTGAAGACCCCGGGAACCAATAGAACCAATTTACCAAAGTCAGGAGTCCTACCTTGCAAGATACGAGGTGCAATTCATCCAAATTTGTATTCTTTTGTAATTCCCAGAGAATTATAATAAAAATACATTTTTGTCACATTGTCTTCTTCTTTATTTTGTGTACTTAGTACACCGGCACGTCCGCGCATATATTTTATTTTTTTAGTTTTCCCCGGTGCAAGAGTTAGGTAGAGAATAAAATATATTTCTCTCCAAACAACCAGCTTTGCATAATGTATACAACAAAGTACCAGACCAATACAATAAAATAGAAGACAAATACTCTACATCTCTTACATGTTGTTGAGGCTTATTAACCAAACAAAAATTTAAATTTTTAAACTAAATTTTAGAACTGATTTTGAAGTTGGGTTTTCATAGTTTTTTTGGTCTGAATTTCAAATTGCAAATAACATGGATATAAAAGTTTCATTGACAAATTATTATTTTTTTCGTTCTTGTGACTACGGGTTATCAGCATGAGCGAAACGATCTGTCCTCAGTTGTTCTTTGTGTTCATTGATTCAACAATCCAAAGATCAGCAATGCGGCCATTTGTAGCATTACTGTCACCAATTTTTATTTCGAAAGTGACCATGTAGTATAAATTTTATGCTCGACGTAAAGTCACTTATAGTAGATAGCTCCCGGTTTTATTCCAAAGGTTTAGATATTACAACTCACAACCAAATAACCAATAGCGGTGCTAAAAGTAACACATGACTCTGAAACGATCATACAGCTGCCTGGTGAAAAAGCGATCATACAGCTCTAAGCTTAATCTGTGCGCCATGTACTGGGCGCAAAGTCGCTATTTCCTCTGGTGCATGAGTATATGCTGGCGCGAGCTCAAGCTTGAAGCTCTGAAGGATCATACACAATGCCATTTTGGCCTCAAGCAACGCGAAGTTTTGGCCGAGACAGATTCGCGGTCCCCAACCGAACGGGAGGAATGCGCCTGTATCCTTGGACGCCTTGGAGATCCCCTCAGCAAATCTCTCTGGCTTGAACTCGTGCACATCACTTCCCCATATGTCTGAGTCGTGGTGGATCAGCAACACAGGGAGCTCGATTATCACACCGGCGGGGTAAGTTATGCCACCAATCTCCATCTGCTTGTATGTTTGCCGAATGAGGGTGACGGCCGGTGGGTACAACCGAAGAACCTCGTAGAGGATCATCATCACCTGCATACCCCCACGAACAAATCAACAAGTTTTAGTACTTTTATACACCTGCAAAGTTGTTGAATTCAATCATGATCATGAGAACGAAATGGTGTGTGTGCTGCAAGATACTCACAATTTTGAGGCGGCTCAGGCATTCGTATTCAGGTCTGTTTTTTCCAAATAGTCCCAAGATCTCTTCCCTTGCACGGTCTTGCCACTCTGGGTGCATGCTCAGTAGCAGCATGGTCCATGTGAGTAGCACTGAAGTAGTCTCCATTCCTGCGAAGTAGAACAGCTTGCACTCCTCGATGACCTCTTCGATCGTCAACCCCTGGCTTGGCTGGCCATTCTCTGCCGTGTGTCTCATGTTTGACTCGAGCAACATGCCCAATAGATCTTCTTTGGTGGTTTCATCTTTTTCCATAGCTTGCATTCTTTTGTCAATTAGACCCCGTAGAATCGAATCGATCTCTTTCTTTATTTGATGCATCCTCCTGTTGTTTTTAGTAGGAAAGAACCTGAAATGGAAAATACCACAACATTGTAAATGGGAGATCTGATTAAACAAGAAGGTGATGGAATGCACGGTGCTAGTGAACTCACATGTAACCAGGAATGATTGTCTTCTTAATACTTTTTATGATACGCTCAACTTGCTCTTCTATCAACTGGAAAATCCTTCTTCCTTCTAGGTAGTTGCTTCCGAATGCCGTGCGAGAAATGACATCTCCAGTCAGGCTCTGCATCTCCGGCCAAACATCCAACTCGTACGAATCGTCGGAACCAAGGTGCTCCATCCACCTGCTGACCAGTTCTTCGCAGCATGCCGAAAACGCCGGCAACATGCGCTGCAGAGTCTCGTGCAATCGAAAATGTTCAGATACAGTACTTTTCAACCAAAAAAAAAGGTTCAGATATAGAAACTGCTCTTCCAAAAAAGGAAATAGTATACAAGTATCTGGTAGTAAAACAGTATGGAACATTTATGTGTAGATACCTTGAGCTTCTCGAGATGGAAAGCCGGGTTGAGGATCCTTCTGTGCTTGACCCACTTCTCGCCCTCGTGGTTCAATAGGCCATCCGACAGCAGCTTCGTCAGACCCTCGAACTTGGGCTTCTCGAAGTGGCCGAACTTGTTCGACATGACGTCCTTGGCCAGGTCAGGATCGGTGATGGTCACCTTGGGCATCGGGCCGAACCAGGAGATGCACGTCTTGCCGTGCGCCCTGACGGTGTTGTAGAAAAACGGCACAACGCGGGGCGCGATGTCGTGACACCGCAGCGGCAGCGGCCTCGCCAAGGCCTCCCTGGTCAGCCGTCCGTGCTCCCTAAGATCGCCGACGAGGAAGCGGTAGGACGTGCCACGGAGGCCCTGCGCGCGCAACGCTAGCTCGAGCCGCCGCGGCCGCAACCACAGCCACTGCAACAGCCGGCCGGCCTGCCACAGGAGCACCAGGCCCAGGAGACCGTACGCCAGGAGGCTCCATGGCATGGAGGAGACCGTACCCATGAATCCTCCAGCTCCCAGAACCATTGCTGGAGTTGGTCACTGGAGTTTTAGCCTGTGAGGGCAAAGTGAGTGGAGTGAAAAGAAGTTGTTGCCTGGTGATGGATATGGTACGGTTTGGTTGTGAGGTTAAACAGAGGGCGTGAGATACTGAGATGTGTCAATTTGTTTGCATTTGTCTTGTCTTAAATTGTTCAAGGTTCTTCTCTTCTTGATGGGGCACTCACAAGGAGCTTGGTGGACAAGAATGGACAGGTCCTCGTGGATGGTGACGTGCCGGACGGCTACTCGCGATGTGACTGTGAGAACTGAGATGGGCAAGGCTGTTGCTTCCTTTGGTTGGTTACTGTTGTACGTCTACTCAAACTAGGACTTTATCGGCCTATGGCTAGCGGCCTTTTTGGCAGTTTGGCTTACTGTTGCACGTGAAACAATATATATTATTAGCATGTAATTAATTAATTATTAACTATTTTAAACTTTTATTTTTGCAAAAGCATATGTTTAGCGGTTCGAGAAGTAACAAACCTTGTCCGTTCCTATTCTTCCGAACAGCCTTATGGTGACCCACGGTTAGCTTTATTATAAAATCTTCTTGTACGAGGATTTCACTTTTTCTCAAGTAAATATAATATTTTTATAATTTTAGCATAATTTGATTAAACATTTACTTGTATATTTAACACGGCTGCAGCCGTTGCTAGCACAACCGTACATGCTATATTTCTAGATGCACTTTTGTTTTGATATTAGTTGTTTTTTAATTTCAAATTTCAGAGCTCTTAAATTTTATTCGCACATGCACTAGCCTTCTCTTTTTTTATCTTCAATTAATATGAGAAGTTATACATATGAATATTTATTTTCATCTTTATAATATCTATTCATTCATTTGTACCCTCGAATATCACAAATCATTCAACTATTTGGCCATTTAGCTTTTTAATTAACATGGCATTTTCTGTTTTTCTCGTTACTCCCCCGTCCAAAAAAAATTACATATTTCTAGTTTTGAATCTGGACGTAGGCAACGCCGCAGGTAGCATTTCTCAAGTGTAATACCAGTTAGGCTTGGTCCAGTTCAATGGAATGTCTGGTCTACCACTCTACCATACCGTCAACCACGATCATGAACTTTGGTGGATTTCACAGTGAAGGGTCAATCCTTTTAGGGCTCTAATAAAAGGTTCAAAATATCGTATAGAATAAACGCCGGTTAAAATCTAGTACCTGGTTACCATCACAAACAGTCCAAGGTAGCATAAAAGGCCCCAACTTTTTCATAATGGTAAGGGTTCATTCGATTCGAAAGAACTGTGAAAAGTGGACCTATATGAATAGGAATAGGCAGTAAACTGCAATTTGTTTCAAACGAATCCAGCAAAGAAAACCATATGAAACTTTCTTATTCTTCCACTTTGAGGAAAAAGACATGAAAAAAATTCCATTATAAGTCTAAAACCCAATGTTTCTAATCCTTTGATTGGTTTCCTCAACACTCATAAAAAATGTTCTATGTTTTCCAATTCTTAGGTTTACATATGGATTCCTATAGGATTCTTATGTTTTTCATATTTCTATGTTTTCAAAATCCTCTAAACCGAACTATCCAAACCACATCTTTATAGGTATAGAGCAGCTTTGTATGCACCTTCATATTGAACGTACACTAGTCTTGATTTCTTTCTAGGAGAAAGTAATAAATACTACAAATTTTATTCGAAAGGAATGTAATGTATTGAAGATCTAAAACTTACTCCCTCCAGTTCAAAAGGAATTGACGTTTTGGACAAAGACAGGATCTTCAAAAAATAACTAACTATATATTTTTTTATTAATTAAAATTCATATAGAAGTATGACAAAAATATATGATTTTATTGAAGTATTTTTAAGATTAATATATACAATTGGTCTTTACATTGCTAAAATAAATTTGGGGCAAATTATTACGTGCCCATGAGTTTTCCTTCGATCCCTTCTGTTCCCTTGAGATTTGTCCGATCCCTTACGTGTCCCTGAGTTTTCATCTCCATCCCTCTGTACCCATTCTGTTAGTTGATTATTAGACTTTTATCAAACTGACAATAATACCTCTTATCTTGTATCTATGCTAACTACTCAATAAACATAAATCTCAATGCGAAAAATAATTTAATTCATAATAAAATAAATGTGATATAATTATTTGAATTAAAAGTTTGAAAATAAATATATTTTTCAAATAATATATTTTCAAATAGTTCAAAAAATATTATGAAATTTACACAATATTCCTAAGAAATTGAAAAAACAAAATTTGTTTATTTAGGTTTAAATTTCAATATAAATATTTATACATATTTCATCAAATATAATTCAAAATTTATTTTAACAATTAAATTAAAATTTTAAATTTGTGGGTCAAATAATTACGTGTTGTCTTGTTTTGCTAAAATGTTTCTTTTTAGCTTTGATAATTGTATTTTTCTTAGCAAGCAATCAAACAATGGGATGTGTAATGTTTGTAACATCAAGGCTTTGATTAATATTTTGTGATGAACAATTGGCTTTATAAATAATAAATTAAATGAAATTGGTTTGAAATATTTGAGGTTGTTGGTGTGTGTGTATGATTTATGTGGGTCAGGTTGCGATATCTGTGCCCGAAAACGGTTGTTTTGTCTATTGTGTGTAGGTGACTTGAGGTCAAGGCTTGGTCAATGGCGAGGACTGGGACTAAGTTCAGGGAGGAACTGAGGTCTGGAGCAGTCAGGAGGCCATGTGACAAGATTGGACTAGAGTCAGAAGTCTTAAGGTTAACTTCTGTCAACGGTGGGATCGGGACTATACTCAAGGAGGAGTAGAGGTTCGGAGCGATCAAGGATACCAT
Organism: Leersia perrieri; assembly: GCA_000325765.3. Taxonomy (NCBI): domain Eukaryota; kingdom Viridiplantae; phylum Streptophyta; class Magnoliopsida; order Poales; family Poaceae; genus Leersia; species Leersia perrieri. The sequence goes on along the minus strand of CM002476.1, from coordinate 17,910,048 downwards.
GTGACAAGGTTGACAAAAGATGACACACGGTGGAGGGACACCATGTAGGTGTTGTTCGTAACGGGTCTCGCAAGGTTGTGTGTGCGAGCGTCAGAGAAATCGAGAAAAAAATTGGAGTGCATTGTTGCTATTGTGCATAGAAGAGTATATGTACAGTAACATGCACTGTATGCGTGTATACGTGTGCATGCGGCTAGGCGTTGCATTGCATGCATATATGTGCACGGTTGCATGCATGTGGCGTGCATGTGTGCTTGCATGAGTTGGTTGGCAGGAAGGCCAAGCCAATCTATGCATGTGTTATAAGGGTGGTTTGTGGACTTGGTCAATTGGTTGACTTGTATGCATGCGCTGCATGTATATGCAGAGGACACCGATCGATGATCATGGATGGCCGACGTGGACATGGGCCGCTTGGTTTTGGTACGTAGGATTCCGATTTGGAGAAGAATCGGTGCCGTTAATGTTGCAAAAAGAAAATAGGAATTTTTCTTTTTGGTAATCGTAATAGATTAGGACTTTTGAGTGATTAAGTCCTAATAGGAATAGAAGATATTTGGTATAAGTATCGAGGGAGGCTTAACCATGAGTGTAAGCCACAATTAGAAGATTTGAGAGAGCTCTTTGTTTTACGGTTTTGTAAAAGGGGTGCTTTGGCTGCACCGTGTGACAATATATTTCAGCAATAAATATTATATTCAATCATCAAGGCGTTTCTGATCACGTAAGTTGCTTCAATTGATTTTGTTCGTTTTGCTGAAATTCTGAGATGGCTAGATGCGAGGGTTATAACTTTTTAATCCTACAATATTTTGTAAATCCGTTCGGTGGAGTTGTTCCTTATATCTTCTAGTTTATTGTGACAAAATTTGGGATAAATTCAACTGTTGGTTTTTGCGTAATCTGGTTTTTATTGATACTCCGTTAATCTGGTTTTTGGATTCGAAAATTAAACTTCCGCTGTCAATACCTACTATTCACCCCCTCTAGTAGGTTTACTTATTGTATTCGATCCTACAAGTGGTATCAGAGCCACGTTTGCTCTTTTTGATCTTTATCGATTTTGAACTTTAGCGATGGCTGAAAAATTTTCGGACAAACCGCATATTTTCAATGGAACCGATTTTGACTATTGGAAGAAAAAGATGGAATCTTATATAACATCTCAAGGTTATGAGATTTGGTTGAAATTTACTTCTGCTTATGAGATTCCTGATCGCATTGAAACTGTTGCTCAAAAAACTGATTTTGAAAACAATTGCAAACCACGGAATATTATTCTTAGTGCGATTTCTCGCTCCGATTTTGATCGTGTCTCACATCTTGCAACTGCTAATGAAACTTGGAAAGCTTTGGATGATTTTCACTCTGGGTCTTCAAACATTAAGGAGTTGCGAAAAGATGTTTTCCAAAAAGAGTACATCAAATTTGAAATAAATTCTGGTGAATTTTTGGATGATTATTTGGGGCGTTTTAATAAAATCTTGAGTAATCTTAGATCTGTTGATACTTCTTATAATGTTAACTATTCTCAATCTGAGATTGCTCGTCACTTTATGAATGGTCTTGACATGAAAATTTGGGATGTTAAAGTGACTTCTATTCAGGAATCTGTTGACATGAATACTTTGACTTTGGATATTCTCTATACCAAATTAAAAACCTATGAGTGAATATTCTTTCTAAAGAACTGATTTCAAATCTATGGCTTTGGTTTCTCCTTCTGATTCTTTTTTCTAAAAAATTATATGCATGTAAGGAATTTTCTTAATAAATATTTTTAAAATTACTAATAATCAAAGTTTTAAAAGTTTGACTTTATGTTTTGTCCAAAACATATATTATTATGAAATTGAAGGGGGTAAGAAATAGACACTTTATAATAGACATCTCCAAGTTTTATTTTCAAAAGTACAAATAACAGAACTCCACAGCGACAAGCAGTTCAGTCAGAACATGGACTGAAACGATCATACATCTCTAAACTTAATCTGTGCACCATGCATTGGGCGCAGAGTTACCATATTATGTGGCGCATGAATATATGAGGGCGCGAGCTCGAGCTCCAAGCGTTGAAGTACCATACACAATGCCATCTTGGCTTCAAGCAGCGCAAAGTTTTGGCCGATGCAAATTCGTGGCCCCCAACCAAATGGGAGGAACGCACCAGGATCCTTGGATGCCTTAGAGATCCCCTCGGCAAACCTATCCGGTCTGAACTCATGCACATCACTCCCCCATATATCTGCGTCGTGGTGAATGAGCAACACAGGGAGCTCCACTATCACACCAGCGGGGTAAGTGATGCCTCCGATGTCCATCTGCTTGTATGTTTTCCGAGTGAAGGTGACAGCTGGTGGGTACAGCCGCAGAACCTCATAGAGTATCATTGTAACCTGGACATACAGATCGGTGAGATTTACTAATATTTGAGGGGTACTCTTCTTGTGGTACCCAACACTATACATGTGAGAAGTAGTATAGATGGAGTATATTTGTTAATTTGTGTGATTATTATAATAATTGATCTATTAACTTCAGAAATTATCCACCACATCATAGATTTTAAATTTGAAATTCACGATATTTAGCTTCTTGCATAATGAGGTTACACAATTAGGACCGTCATTTCTATACAAATGCGATATACTATTACATACTATAGGTGTATACTATAGTATATTAACCACTAGTATAATTTAATCTTAACCGTTCATTTACCAGTATAATTGACTGGTATACAAGAAGTCCTATTTGAGAGTTAATCTAGATGCAAAATGGTTGAAGTCAATCTCACGAGAACAAAATGGTATGGCCGAATATATTCTAAAAGATACTCACGATTTTCAGGCGGCTCAGGCCATCGTATTCAGGCTTGTTTCTCCCAAATAGTCCGAGGATCTCTTCCCTAGCACGGTCCTGCCACTCTGGGTGCATGCTTAGCAGCAGCATGGTCCATGTGAGTAGCACTGACGTTGTCTCCATTCCTGCGAAGTAGAACATCTTGCATTCCTCGATGACCTCCTCGATTGTCAAGCCTTGGCTTGATTGACCATTTTCTGCCATGTCTCTCATATTTGACTCAAGCAACAGGCCCAGTAGATCATTTTTGGTACGGTCACCTTCTTTCATAACTTGCATTCTTTTGTCAATTAAACCTCGTAGAATCAAATTGACCTCTTTCTTTATTTGGTGCATCTTCCGGTTGTTCTTTGTTGGCAAGGACCTGAAAAATACAAAATCCAATCACATGTAAAGAACTGATAAACAAGAAGGTGGTATTTCATAGTCGTAGATAAATAGTTTTTTAATGACTTTATTGTTGTTGAGAAGGTACTAAGAGATAACAAATTTTTCACTGAAAATTTGGTGTATCTCAAAGACCTTAATTTTTCTTCTTTTTCTTATTACTACATTTTGCAAATGTCACAGCTAAGTCGTTAACATCACCAGGGTTGACAAATACAACAGTGTCATAGTTATCAGGCAGTACAAATCGAGAAAACGCTCAATAAATTCAAACAAATTAAAATTTTCAGCAAAAAGTTGTGCAAATTTGACAAGTCGTCAGTTATCGAGCAGCAATTGAGTATCAAAAAAACCGCCTGGGAGTTGTATTTGAAACACCAAGCGGTTTTCCAAACCCTGCACACCAAATTATGAGGTGCCAGTGAATACTAAACTTACATGTAACCCGGAATGACAATCTTCTGAACGCATTTCATGAGGCGCTCAGCCTGCTCGGCCTGGAGCTGGAAGATCCTTCTTCCTTCAAGGTAGCTACTGCCGAATGCGGTGCGGGAAATGACATCTCCGGTGAGGATCTGCATCTCCGGCCAGACATCCAACTCATACGAGCCGTCAGAAGAAAGGGATTTCATCCACCTGCCGACGAGCTCTTCGCAACATTCAGAAAACGCTGGCATCATCCGCTGCAGAGTCTCGAACAATCCAATGTTGAGATACAGAGAACAACAGTACAAGAAAAAAAAGTCAACCTAGTACTTTACTGAACATATCTGTGTGTACCTTGAGCTTCTCGAGATGGAAAGCAGGGTTCAGGATCCTCCTGTGCTTAACCCACCTCTCGCCCTCGTGGCTGGCGAGGCCGTCGGCGAACAGCTTCGTCAGCGACTGGAACTTGAGCTTCTCGAAGTGACCGAACTTGTTGGACAGCACGTCCTTGGCAACTTCCGGGTCGGCGATGGTTACCTTGGGCACCGGGCCGAACCAGGAGACGCACGTCTTGCCGTGCTGCCTGACGGTGTTGTGAAGGAACGGCGCGACGCGCGGCGCGATGTCGTGGCACCGCAGCGGCAGCGGTCTCGCCCAGGCCTCCCGGGTCATCCGCCCGTGCTCCTTGAGGTCGCCGGTGAGGAAGCGGTAGGGCGTGCCGCGGATGCCCTGCGCGCGCAACGCCAGCTCGAGCCGCTGCGGCTGCCACCACAGACTGTGCAGCAGCCGGCCGGCCTGCCACAGGAGCAATAGGCCCAGGAGACCGTATGCCAGTAGGCTCCATGGCACAGAGGTTTGACCCATCAACCCTTCAGCTCCAAGAACCATTGCTGGAGTAGTGGAGTGGGTCTTTGAGTGCAAGTGAGCGGGGGTGGAAGCAGCTGATGTAAGTGTGCTTTGACAACGGGAGATGATGGATATAGTACGGTCGTTCTTGGGTGTCCGCTTAAATAGAGGGGTCAGACGTCCGACGTGTCAGTAATTGGTTGCTTAGTCACTTGTGAATAGTTGTGTTGATCTGTCCAAGATTTTTTGATGCGGGCAATCACCAGTGCTAGGCTACCTTGCTCGTAAGGAACTTGGTGGAGAAGAAATTTAAAGGCGGATCTGATAGTCTGATTGGTCAAAATCGTCGCGTATGGTGACGTACCGCGGACGGCTACACGACATGTGAGGAGTGCCTCGTTGATGCTTCCTTTCATTAGGCCACTGTTCTGAACTCAAATTACTTGGGCTTCTCTAAAACAGACCACGGGCCGCATATTAGTCCAACCAGAATTTTGGAGTCCTATTTGTACATGAACTAGCACGGCGGTCTGCGCAGTGTAACGCCCTGAAAAATTATCTAATTTAGAAAACCCAAAAATTGGAAAATTTTTAAAACCTTTTATTTTATAGAATGCATCATGTTGGATCTTATCTAAAACTATTATTTTAAAAGGTTGATTTGGAATGTTGGTGCCATCACATTATCTAAAAAAAAATCTAATAATGATACCAGTGACAATCCATGAAGATATAACGAAAAAAAGGATTGAAATAAGTTTAAAAAAATTACATAATTTATTTACGAAATAATAAGAGGAAAAATTCAAATATTTAGAGAAAAGAATTGGAAAGAATATAAATCAAACTTAGGCAGAAACCATCTTTCTTCCCCGGGCCGTTTTCATTTTTCTTCCTTTTTCATCCTTCCCTCCTGCAAGGGCCGGCCCAGAAAATCGCTGTGGCCCAGCTACGTCGGCCACCTGCACTTGGCTGCACAGGCGACCACCGCCAGGTGGACCCTACATTGGCCGCAACCACTTGCATGAGCTCACGCCCGAGCCATGCGCTCGTCGTCCACGCTGGCAGTGGCGGAGCTTGACGTGAAATATTAGGGGGAGGGGGGCAACTAATGAAATGGGTTTAATATAGCTATTTTTTAAAATAAATTATATATGCATGAAGAAAAACAAGTTTTTTTTGGGCAATCTATATTGAGAAAATGAAGAGAAAAAATACAAACCATGTTGCTATTTCTGAAATGATATTCTTTAGGAAAAAAAAGCATGTTATGAAGAAAAAATTGACTGTTTATAATGAAGAGAAAAAGAGGAGGCAAGAGGAAATTGAACCTTAGACCTCAAGGATGAAACATCGCTAGAAAAACCACTGGGCTAGGAAATACATAATGAATCAATTATTGACACAGTAATAGTTTTGTTAAGAAGCTGGGGGGCCACCACCAAGGATGGCCTAAACTAAGCTCCGCCACTGCCCACTGGCTGCGCCATGCCGTTAAGCTGCCGCCGTGCTGGCGCGCCATGATGCGTCCCTGCCCACGATGGCTACAATAACACCGCCGTTAGCCGCTGTCGCCGCTACCCCCACCTTGCGCCCCGTCGCGTACGGCGACGCACACGTCGATGTCGCCCTGTTGGCACCAGATTTTGGCTTCGACTCCAAATGAAGCCGATTGCAAATCGGATCGGGACAAAGCCGATTGGGATCTAAGAAAGATAAAGTCAATCGGAGTCTAGTGTGGTGATTTTTATGTCGGTTTCCATTTTGGAATCCGACTGTATGTAGATTAAGCCGATCGAGTCGTGTCCTAGTAGGAGTCGATTTATCCATAGGTATAAATATTGTACACCTGTGTATTGTAAAGATAGATACACAATCAATACAACTTTTCGGTGTGCCACCTTAGCTTGCTAGGTTTTCGACGAGTTCGTGCTTTCGGGTCGTGCTACAATGGTTGAATCCGAACTACAGTAGTAGGTATGTCCCATCAAACTTAATGCGCATTGGCTAGCTGATATTTCCATGGTTAGGTCCGATATACTTATCTACTGATACGTACGTCGCGTATTATATATCGTCTGATTCTATATCAATTTTGATGCATATGTATCAATTTACCTTGGTTAGGACTTCCTTGATTAGGTACAATAATATTCTAATTAAGGTACTAATTAGGACTTACTCGGTTCAGTCCGATATTCTAATTAGGTTGCTATTGATACTAATACAATAAAACTGGACTTTATACGACATGATATATCTCTACCATCATGCATGTTGTTCGTCGGATCGTTTAAATTAATTAATGATGATTTTTTGTTCAAGCTGTCTCGGTGGTTGATGAGACAGTAACAACCGATTCAATTTCATATTCCTCGATAACATAGGTTGATCGATCCAAAACTCTTGGCATCAGCTAGCGTTATCGGCCCAGTGGCTGATAACACCCTGACTAATCTTAATTTGTTATTCTTGTTAATTGCAGGATTAAATCAACTATCCCCAAAAAAAATCAACTAGCACACCCCACAACCCTAATTTTAGCACTGCACTCGAGCTAAGCAGATCTCTCAGACCTTCGGTGTGATGCGTACATTGTCAAATTTCACGTTAACATGTTTTTTGGCACGCTCGGTGGGACTTCATATTTTCTCAATCATGACGCAAGACGCTGAAATTCCGGTAACAATGGAAAAGTTGTCAGATTCTCAACACGCCAAAATTGAACAGATGAGAGAGACATATAGAGCTCTTTATTTAGAATCGTACAGCTTAACCGAAAGAGTAGCAGAAAAGAAAGCGGCTTTTCCAAAAGTGATTACTGTTGGTGAATCGCCATCAATGCAAGCTTCTGATGAAGATGTGAGGAAAATGAAGGAGGTTATTTGTCGGACAGTTAATCAGGCTCTGACAAATCATTCAACAGTATTTGCCAACACGATAGTCAATGTCTTACAGAAGATTTTCCAAGGATTTCCCAAAGCACCGGGACTAGTATATTTTACAAGGGATTCGAATTATAATCAAATGAATACTGGTTTCAGAGAAACGGTAGATACTCAGATTCCATGGGGTCCTACGAGAAATCAATTGCCAGGACATGTGGTCCATGATTATAGTGGTGCACCACATGTTAATCAAGACGAATTCCTTTGCAATACCGATGGGAAGATTTTCAATTGAATTGTTATCCAACTAATCAACAGGGTAATCAGTATGCGTATGCAAATCAATCGGAAGAAAGCTGAGGTGATGAGGGAGCAGTTTGGTTTAAAACCAAAAGAGCAGATTTATATGTATTGACCTCCATATCCTGATTGGTTTGATAGGGTTCCTCTCCATGCAAGTTACAGAGTGCCGGTTTTTTCTAAATTCTCTGAAAATATTTCTATAATAGAGCATGTTAGCCGATTTCTTGCATAGTGTGGAGTGGCATCGACTGAAATGGCACTAAGAGTCAGATTTTTTCCACTATCATTGTCTGGATTCTTTTACATGGTTTCATTCATTGGCACCAAATTCTATCAAGGGATTGGCCGATCTGGAGAAGCAGTCTCATAAATATTTCTTTGCTGGAGTACAAGAGATAAATATAACTGGTCTTATGGCAACCAAACAAAGGATGGATGAATCAGTAGCAGATTATATTCAAAGATTTTGAGATATTCGCAGCCGATGTTACAGTTTGACATTAAGTGATTCTCAGATGGCTAATTTTGCTTTCCAAGGATTATTGAGCCCAATCAAAGAATTTTTTTTCACAAGAGTTTGAGAGTTTGGCTCATGAAAATCAATTTCATAATGCACAAAGAGAAAAGTTTGTAGCCAAAAGAATTGCTAACTTATATTCTTATGATTCTAGCGATTCCGAGGCTGATAAAGGGAATGGAATCGGTTTGGTTGAGTGATCGAGAAATAAAAAAGTTGGATCATGTCCTTGGGTGAAGAATTCCAAGGAAGATCATTATGATTTTGATATCAATAAAGCTGATAAGATATTTGATTTGTTGCTACAAGAAAAACAACTTCAGTTGTCTCCAAATGATGTTATTGTTGACGGTCGTTATTGACCAGTTTTGATCGTCAATTTAACTAAAATAACGGGGAACTAGTTATGCTTGCAATGCATATTTATTTTACAATAATCTATTTCCACTTGTACTTCGAAATATTCTTGTAGTGAATAATCAATAAAGTGGAGAAAAAATGGAGAAAACCTCACTCCTAAGCAAGCCAAGGGATGAGGGACCCTCCTGACAGGGATAACGGCCAAGATAACCGTCATTGCACCTCAAACCGACATAAGGACCCACCTGTCATAGACTCAGAGGGAAGAGAAGGAGGTATGTGGCCTGCCTGGTTCGGCCAAACCAGGGGTTCGGCCGAACCAGCATTCAGCCACCCGGTGCCGCCTTTTCGCATGTACATCCATCATTACTTTCCTGTGAAGAATATGTCTGCTTTCACCTGAAGAAATCACCACAAAATGGACACATGTCATGAACACTTCTCAAGTACGTAAAGAATAAAGATGCTCTTAGGATCCTATCCATAGGACACTGCATGAGGAGAGCAACGATGTTCATTGGATGCTTTGAGCATCTCCATTCTCCCAAGGCCCCTTTAGGCCTATAAATACCCCTCCTCATCCTCCATTTCAACACAAACTTGAAGCTTGAGCTGAATTACAAGAGGCTCTATTGTACACACTAGTGTATACTAGATTAGAGAGAGAGAGTAGAGTAGAAGGTATCGGAGGAGTTCCGGAGTTGTCGGTAACTATTCCTTCTTTCTTTTACTCTGTTAATTACTCTGGTATTAATAGAAATATTATTCTTAGTAATTGAGTTTATTTCAGTAAGATTTGTATCTCAGTTAGTGCCTAAGTAGAATACTGGATTACTGTTCACTATAAACAACAGTCTTATAGTGATTACTTTAGTGAGTCATGAACACTGAAGTAGTTATTAATTGCTTAGACATGGTGTCTAGGTAGATTGATTTCCAGTAGTTGCTTCACATCCTATAGATAGTTCGAGGCAAGTGTAGAGGTGGTGACAGCCCTCGAGATCACATAGTCCTCCTTGTGCGGGTGTGTAGTAGAGTGTTTCATCTAGGAGCAGCGAGTAGGCTAGTGCCCGAAGTATCTTATTAGGATTAAAGTTAAGCTTCTTGTATACACTGTCTCTTACTGGATAAACCCTCTCTACCCTTAGCCTACCTTAGCTTCGTGTTCTTCGATGATCCGGAGGAGGAGTTGACACACACGTTCTCTGTGGATTCGATACCTTGGACTTATACTCCTAGGTGAAGTGCTACAACGGTATTCCATGTGCTTGTAGATTTATCCGTGATCATAAGAAATACCAACAAGCATTTTTGGTGCCGTTGCCGAGGAACGGTTGTTGTTATCTCCAAACCTTGTTCATCCTCGTATCCTTTTTGTTTTCTTTGTTCTACCTCTACCCCTTCTACCCCGAGAAGTATTCCTGAAATTAATTCTCTTCCATGGAGCCTCAATCTATATTCCAATCATCTACTCCTAAGGGCAAATTTTATGAGCCACCTCCTTCATCAGAGCCAATTTTTACAACTGGCTATGAAATTCGCCTCGATTCTATCAGTATGGTTAGGGGCTGGAAAAACTTTCTTTGGTTTGGACTGAGGAAATCCCTACCATCACCTGCGGGAGTTCGAGCAGTTGTGCTCATGCCTTGAGGTTCGAAGCATGTCACAAGAACCATGCTCACATCAAAAATCCCCAGAGACCTGCCTGATTAATACCACACCCTTTACGAGAACCACAATCATCTTATGATCCTCATCTCTAACATGTTTAGAAGTGTGGTTGTGGATGCTTTCACTTATCATAATTTTGCAAATCTCGTATCTGTTTGTGATACTAACCTTGCAGGAAGATGTCTCTATGGTCGAGCTTGTGACCATAAACAATGCACTACCAGGAGCTACCCCGGATTGTCATGGTAAGCTTTCCTTCCAATAAAAGCAAGAACTAGTTCTAGAATAGTATGCACCTTCGGGTATTTTTGGTCGCTAACCATTTCAGGTTGACATTAAGAATAAGGGACATGCCTAAGAACATGGGAGCTATATCAGCTGAACACCTTGGTGATCCTAATGACAAAAAGGAGAAAGCAGCCGATATACAAATGGTATTTTTGCTATCGGCTGAATTCATGGCACCAAAATTGGTATTAGAAGATATTACTGAATCTATTGCATAGTTAATGTTAGCACCACAACAAGCTGTTTTTGAGAAACCGAAGGTTGATGAGCATCGGCATGTAAGACCGTTATATATTAAGGGATTTGTTAATGGGAAGCCAATGTCCAAGATGCTAGTTGATGGAGGTGCTGCAGTTAATCTCATGCCATATACAACATATCGCAAGCTTGGGAAGACTCCAGAAGAATTGATTAAAACTAATACAATTTTGAAAGATTTTGGAGGGAATCCATCTGAGGCAAAGGAAGTGATTAACTCAGAATTAACCAAAGGCAGCAAGACAATCCGGACAACGTTTTTAGTTTTTTATGGAAAGGGATCATATAGTCTATTGCTTGGTAGGTGTTGGATTCATGCCAATTTTTGTGTTCCTTCTATGATGCATCAAAGTTTGGTTCAATGGCATGGAGATCAGATGGAAATCATACCAGCCAATAAATCGGTTAATGTTTTTTTAAGGCTATAAATCGGTTAATGTTGTGATAGTCGATTTGTCTGTTTGGGAGATGAAAGGATTTGAGTACATCTTAGGAAAAAAGTTTGGGAAGGAGAATTCTTGGATGTAACAAGCGATGGAATCAAATCGATTGACAATGAATCAATTAGTCTTTCGCTCTAACAGGCGCCATACATGACGAAGATGGAAAATTGGAGCAAGGGTTTATGTCATCTGATGAACTAGAGGAGGTTGATATTGGATCAGGAGATAAGCCTAGTCTGACATTCATCAGTGCTTCATTATCAGAAGATTATAAGCAAAACTTATAACAATTTTAAAAGACTACAAGGATTGTTTCGCTTGGGAATATCACAAGATGCATGGATTAAGTTGATCAATTGTTGAACATCAGTGCCCATCAAACCAGGGTATCGGCCTTATAAACAGCCTCTGAGAAGATTTAAAGTAGAATTACATGAGCCAACAAAGGAGGAGATCAAGCGTTTGTATGAAGCAAATTTCTTCAGATCTTGCTGATATGCTAAGTGGGTTTCAAATATAGTTCCAGCAATCAAGAAAAATGGGAAGATGAGGGTATGCATTGATTTCAGAGTTTTGAATAAAGCTATACCTAAAGATGACTACCCAATGCCAGCAGCCGATATGCTTGTAGATGCTGCCTTAGGACATAAGATTATTAGTTTTATGGATGGAAAATCAGGATATAACCAATTTTTTATGGCTAAGGAAGATATTCATAAGACTGCTTTCAGATGTATAAGTGCTATCGGCTTATACGAGTGGGTTGTGATGGCTTTCGGATTAAAGAGTGCTGGAGCTACATATCAGAGAGCCATGAATTATATAATATCATGATTTGGTCAGGTCTCTTGTAGAAATTTATATTGATGATGTTCTAGTCAAATCAAAGGACGATGAAAGACATCTAGCCGATTCGAAGAGAGTGTTTGAAAAAACCAGAAAATATGGATTGAAGATGAATCCAAATAAATGTGTCTTTGGAGTTTTGACTGGACAATTTTTAGGATTTCTGGTGCATGAGAGAGATTGAAATCAGTCAGAGAAGTACTAAGGCTATCAAGAACACGGAGCCACCTGTGAATAAGTAGAAATTGAAATCACTGCTTAGGGAAATTAATTTCATTAGGAGGTTTATATCAAATTTGTCAGAAAGGATTGAGCCTTGGACTCCATTATTAAGATTGAAGCAGAGCAAGGAGTTTATTTGGGTAGAAAAGCACCAAAAGGTTTTTGATGAAATAAAAGACTATTTGAGCTCACCTCCGGTTCTTGTTCCTCCAAGAGGAAATGTTCCGTTTAAGTTATATTTGTCAACGGGAGATCATTCCATCGACTCTGCATTAGTTCAAGAATTTGAAGGCAAAGAACGTATTATATTTTACTTGAGCCGATGGTTGATAGATGTAGAAACAAGGTATTCTTTGGTAGAAAGGTGGTGCTTGTGTTTATATTTCTCTTGCACGAAGTTGAGGCATTATCTTCTGAACAACGAGTGCACCATGGTTTGCATAGCCGATGTGGTCAAATATATGCTATTGGCTCCAATTCTAAAAGGGAGAAATGAAAAATGGATTTTTGCTCTCGGTGGACGGTCCTTAAATCATAATATGTGACCGTCAATGCCTGCATGAAACAGAAATAATAGAACATTCAACATAGTAGAGGACAAATGCTCTACATCTCTTACATGTTGTTCAGGCTCCCATTGTTACGATATTAGATTATTAGCCAAAACAAAAATTTAAATTTTTAAACTAAATTTTAGAATTGATTTAATGTTGTTTTTCATAGATTTTTTTGGTTCCCTTACGGTACCCAATACTAGTTATCGTAGGGAGTAGTATAGATGAAATATATCCGTTAATTTGTATGTGTATCGTAGTAACTGATTTATAGAAATTACCGCCCACACGATCACTTAATCCAGTGTGAATTCATCATGTTTTTATTTTCTTGCATAACGAGGTAAAATAGTTAGGACCATCCATTCTGCCATCCATTCCGTACAAAATGCTCTATACTATTGTATACTCTAGGTGTATACTACTATGTCCTAATCACTGTACATTCAATCTCGACCGTTCATTCACCAGTATAATTACTAGTATACACTAGTATTTGGTACCATAAAGAAGCCTTTTTTTTCTTGAATTTTAATTTTTAAATTACAAATAACATGGATATAAAGTTTTATTGACAAATTATTTTTTTCCATTCTTGTGGCTACGGGTTATCAGCATGAGCAAAATGATCGAGGCCTCAGTTGTTCTTTGTGTTCATTGATCCAACCATCCAAAGATCAGCAACGCGGCCAGTTTTAGCATTACTCATGTTTTTTATTTCGAGAGTGACTATGTATTATAAATTTTATGTTCGACATAAAGTCATTTATAATAGACAGCTCCCGGTTTTATTCCATGGTATATATATTACAACTCACAACCAACAGCGGTGCTAAAAGTAACACATGACTCAAACGATCATACAGCTGCCCGGTGAAAGCGATCATAAAGCTCTAAGCTTAATGTGTGCGCCATGTAATGGGCGTAAAGTCGCTAGATCTTGTGGTGCATGAGTATATGACGGCGCGAGCTCAAGCTTGAAGCTCTGAAGGATCATACACAATGCCATTTTGGCCTCAAGCAATTAATGCGAAATTTTGGCCGAGACAAACTCGCGGTCCCCAACCGAACGGGAAGAACGCACCTGGATCCTTGGACGCCTTGGAGATCCCATTAGCAAATCTCTCTGGCTTGAACTCGTGCACATCACTTCCCCATATATCTGAGTCATGGTGGATGAGCAACACAGGGAGTTCAATTGTCACGCCGGCGGGGTAAGTGATTCCTCCGATCTCCATCTGCTTGTATGTTTGCCGAAGGAAGGTGACGACCGATGGGTACAGCCGAAGAACCTCGTAGATGATCCACGTCACCTGCATGCCCCACGTACGAATCTCAGCAAATGTTAGTTAGACCTGCAAAAATTGTTGAAGTCGAGTTCTGCCGTCTGCCGTGAGTCTCATGTTTGACTCTAGCAACAGGCCCAATAGATCTTTTTTGGTGATTTCACCTTTCTCCATAGCTTGCATTCTTTTGTCAATTAGACCCCTCAGAATCAAATCGATCTCTTTCTTTATTTGATGCATCCTCATGTTGTTTTTAGTAGGAAAGAACCTGAAACGGAAAATACCACAACATTGTAACTGGGAGATCTGATTAAACAAGAAAGCGATAGATTTCACGGTGCTAGTGAGTAAACGTTCTCACATGTAACCCGGAATGACAGTCCTCTGAATACATTTTATGACACGCTCAATTTGCTCTCCCAGCAGTTGGAAAATCCTTCTTCCTTCTAGGTAGTTGCTTCCGAATGCGGTGCGAGAAATGACATCTCCAGTCAGGCTCTGCATCTCCGGCCAAATATCCAACTCATACGAATCGTCAGAACCAAGGGGCTCCATCCACCTGCAGGCCAACTCTTCGCAGCATACAGAAAACGCCGGCAACATGGGCTGCAGAGTCTCGTGCAAACGAAAATGTTTCAGATACAGTACTTTCCAGCAAGAAAAAAAAAACTTCAGACAGAGAAATTACTCTGCCAAAAATGGAAAATGTCTACTATCTAGAAGTAATAAAGTATGGAACATTGTTTTCAGAGGTATTGATAAATGTTCAGTAGGAGATGGTTCCACTTGTTTGTATTGGGAGAACATATGGAATGATGACCTTAGATCAAATTCTTTCCCTAGGATTTTCTCTTTTGTTAAGAGCAGCAAAGATTCTGTAAATGTGTTCTTGTCTAAACCTTTGGATCAGAAGTATTACCTCCCTTTATCACAACAGGCATATGTGGAAATGGCAAACATGTCTCAGGGTTCTAATTTGAACTTATCTCAAGGAGCTGATACCTGGTCTTACATTTGGGGAAATGGCATATTTTCCTCTCAAAAAATATATGCTATAATTTTTTCTCATAATCAAGCCCCCTTTTATTTGAAATGGATTTGGAAGAGTAAGTGTACAATGAAAATTAAGGTTTTTGATTGGCTTTTGCTCATTGATCGTTTGAATACAAGAGATATGCTCGACAGGAAACATTGCAGACAAGATGGCTCTTCAGTTAACTGTGTTCTTTGTCAGTTAACATAAGAGAAACTTTTGATCATCTCTTCTATCAGTGTCCGTTTAGTACTGCTTGCTGGAGACATATAGGTTTTCATTGGAATAATTCTTTGAATTTGCCAAATATGTTAAATTCGATGAGGGTGAGTCTAGGACAGACTCTATTCATGGAAAAAAATTCTATATGCATCTTGGAGCATTTGGAAGCAGAGAAATGGAGTTATCTTTGATGGTGCACAAGCAAGTCTCAGTTCTTGGAGATCCTCTCTAAGAAATGATCTAGAGTTATTAGTTCATAGGCTAAATGATCCTTTAAAGGATTCTTTTCAATTAATCTTGGATTACCACCTTGTAATCTGTTGCACTTTTTGTAAACTTTTTGATTAATAAATAAAATTTTAACTGTGGAGGTCTCCCGGTTTTGCTCAAAAATACAGTATGGAACATTTATGTGTGGTTACCTTGAGCTTCTCGAGATGGAAAGCCGGGTTGAGGATCTTCTGTGCTTGACCCACTTCTCGCCCTCGTGGTTCGGTAGGCCGTCGTTCAGCAGCTTCGTCAGACCCTCGAACTTGGGCTTCTCGAAGTGGCCGGACTTGTTCGACATGACGTCCTTGGCCAGGTCCGGATCAACGATGGTCACCCTGGGCGTCGGGCCGAACCAGGAGACGCACGTCTTGCCATGCGCCCTAACGGTGTTGTAGAAAAACGGCACAACGCGCGGCGCGATGTCGTGATACCGCAGCGGCAGCGGCCTCGCGCAAGCCTCCCTTTTCAGTCTTCTGTGCTCCCTAAGATAGCCCACGAGGAAGCGGTAGGACGTGCCACGGAGGCCCTGCGCGCGCAACGCTAGCTCGAGCCGCCGCGGCCGCGGCCGCAACCACAGCCAGTGCAACAGCAGGCCGGCCTGCCACCGGACCACCAGGCCCAGCAGACCGTACGCCAGGATGCTCCATGGCATGGAGGAGACCGCACCCACTCCAGCATGGGAAAGTTCTAAAATGCACCTAGGACGAAATCCTAGTCCTATATAATTTTTAGCCGTCAAACCAGATCTGGACGTCCCAGATCGTGCCATGTCACCGCCCACACCGAGCCGCGCAGCCGATCCCGTCCGTTCGCAGAGGATCCGGAAGCTTCACGAGCTCTCCCGCGCGTGCGCACGCAGACCGTCGGATCGTCGCCACGCGTCACAAATCCACGGAAGAGATCCGTGCGTGCATGCACCGAGCCAATCAGCGAACCAGCATCCGCCGCGTGGCCTATACGAGCGAGAGCGTGCGCACCGCGCCTCTCGTTCGCCGACACGTGTCCCGCGTACGGACGCGTTCTTCCACCCGCGATGCCGATTCCTGCGCTTGCCTCGTGAGCTCTCGCGTGCATAGGCTTGACAACGGGGCGGGTCGGGGCCGGGTTGGACAGGAACGTCCCCGGCCCTGCGGGACCCGTCCCCCGACCGAGGCCCCACTGCCCCGAAGGACGCGGCGGCCTGGCAGTGAAGGATGAGAGTCGACGCGGCGGCCTAGGCGGCGACGGCTCGCGCGACG
>CM002476.1:17854613-17886693 GCA_000325765.3 Leersia perrieri | reverse complement strand
TTTGCAATGGCATATTGTGTCCTGGGAAAAACTTATCGATCACGGTTCTTTATAAAGAGCCGTTACCGATATCTTATATCGGTAACGGTTATTCCGACCGTGACAGATGTCGTTCGACATCAGTCACCCATTGTAGGTAACGGTCCCCATACCCGTGACTGATGGCTGTTGGGGACCGTTACCGATGAGGGCTACCCTATTAGTGTATTCTTCAATTAATATGAGAACTTATACATATGAATATTTATATTTTAACTTTATAATATTCATTCATTCATTTGTACCCTCGAATGTATATGACAAACATTCAACTATTCGGCCATTTAGTTTTGGACTAAGCATTTTTTATTTTGCTCCTCGGCGACGATGTGGGTAGCATTTTTCAAGTGTAGCACACTAGTTAGGCTTGGGCCAATTCAATGCAATGTCTGGTCTACCACTCTACCATACTGTCAACCATACTCTAATAAAAGGTTCAAAATATCATATAAAATAATCATCCGTTAAAATCTAGTACCTGGTTAGCAGTCCAAGGTAGCATCAAAGGCGCTAAATTTTCATAATGGTAAGGGTGGTAAGGGTTCATTGGATTTGAAAGAACTGTGTAGAGGGAACATATATGAATAGGAATAGGCAGTAAACCGCGATTCGTTTCAAACAAATCCAGCAAAGAAACCAAACTTTCTTATTGTTTCACTTTGAGGAAAAAGACTTATGAAAAAAGGTGTGACTGCAATAACAGGCGGAGACGCATGGATAA
This sequence comes from Leersia perrieri, assembly GCA_000325765.3. Lineage (NCBI taxonomy): Eukaryota > Viridiplantae > Streptophyta > Magnoliopsida > Poales > Poaceae > Leersia > Leersia perrieri. Next base: position 17,885,933 of record CM002476.1, on the reverse strand, counting down.
CTGGATGTACGAGGGCAACAACCGAAACTCAAAGTTCTGTAGGATCGAGCATAATGCCATCTTGGCCTCAAGCAACGCGAAATTTTGACCGATGCAAATCCTCGGACCCCAACCGAATGGGAAGAACAAGGTTTGGTCGTCCTTGGCCACCTTGGAGATCCCATCCGCTAACCTCTCTGGCTTGAACTCATGCACATTCTCCCCCCAGACGTAGGTGTTGTGGTGAATCTGGATAATGGACACCTCAATGCCTATGCCCGCAGACAATGTGATGGCCCCTAACATTCAAAATATAAAAGACATCTGGGCATATTCTTCTTTACAATCACTTTTACAACATTATAATCTGGTAAGATATTATTATATTCTAATGAAAAATATTATGCAAGTTGCACATTGTTAGAAATTCATACTTACTTGCAAATTTGAACCAAACAAATAATTATATAGGAAAGATTTCCATTCTAATATAATATCACAAAACACATCGTACATGACTTATGTTACAATGATGATTACAAACTAACTCTAGCCTTTCACAAGTTCTCCAAGTTTGCCATCCACATCACTTCGCATGTAGGCTTCATGGTGTTTTCATTCCAACTTGCTTCAACACCCTTGATTTTATGAGGTAGGTCGGTAAACAATTGCATTACTTCGTACTGATTGTAATATTCAACATAATTGACGCCGTGACTCCCACAATTCTTTGCTTCGATGGTATGGCAACGTCTTTCTTCTTGTTCGCAGTGTCAAGAATATAGAAAACTTGTGCTACACAATCAGCCATTACCCATGGATCGTCCTTATGGCCTAAGTTGACTTGGCCAACTATGGTCAACCTGAAGGTGTCCACAAAGACACCCATCGGATATCTCCCCCAATTGCACCAAAACATTGGAAATGACAAGTTCATTCCATAGTCCAGCACCCAAATATCTTGTATAAATCCAAAATAGTTGGTTTTCATCCCTAAGTTGTCAAGTGCATCGACTCGAACTCCACTGTTCTGGGTGAGACCCTTCTTGTCCTTTGACTTTGTGTAAAAAGTGTACCCATTAATCTCGTGCCTACCATGACGTGACTAAATTAGTGGGCCCAAACGCGAACCTTTTAATAGTTATTTCATAAATAGATTCACCGTCTGGGATTTCTAGCTCCCTGAACCATTGAACGAAATTATTGTTGTAATTCAAAATCCAAGCTTCAGACTTTTCTCGTGTTCCTTTCTTAATTGCTCCAAATGTTGTTCAACATAGGGCTCAATTATAGCTAAGGATTGTAGAAGACTATAGTGTGCGTGTTCAATGATTTTGTAATCCTCTTCATAGAACCTTTTCTTGCCTGCTATACCCCTTCCGGACAATTAGCCTTGATGATGAGGGATGGGGACACCAATAGGATCGGCATCTTCTAGGTAATCTATACAACACTCGATGACTTCTTCAGTTATGTAACCCTCTATCATTGACCCCTCGGGATGAGCATGGTTGCGAACATATCCCTTTAGCGTGGACATGTAACGTTCGTACGTCCACATTTGATGCAAGTACAATGGACCGAGCTCCAGAATCTGTGGGATTATATGAACTTTTAAATGAACCATCATATCAAAAAATGATGTAGGTAAACACATTTGATGCAAGTTTGAAGCTCAGCTAGTTCTTCTGGAATTAAAACCTTTTGAGATATCTTGTTAAAAAAGTAGCAAAGCTTTATCAAAACGACCTTGATGAACTGCGGAAAAATTGCCCTAATTGCAATTGGAAGAAAAGTGGTCAGTATGACGTGAGAATCATGCGCATTGTACCTAGAGAGCGACAAGTCCTTCATTGACACTACTTTCTTTATGTTCGATGAAAATCCGGTGGGAACTCGTACACTATGTAGGGACTTGTATAACGCAATCCTCCCTTTCGTTGTTAGGGTAAATCCTGCACAGGGGGGGAAGGTAAATTTTGCCATTTTCTTGTTCCTGGGGATGGATCTCTATTTTGATATCCAAATTGACCAAGTCGTTTCGTGAGCGTAGACCATACTTAGTCTTACTTGGGATATCCAACAAAGTACCAACAATACAGTCAAACACGTTCTTTTTAAGGTGCATGACATCAATTGAGTTACGGATCTCGAGATTTTTCCAGTATGGAAAATATTTATAGAACAAAGAATGCTTTTTGAAGGGAACAGCTGGCTCATCTTTTTCCTTTCCAGTTCTTGTTCATTTTGGTGTTTTTTTTTACTTTCCTAGAACTACTTTTAAGTTTACAGTCATACTAAAAACCCATTTGCCATCCCTAGGCGTAGGTGCAGACATATCCTCAACTGTCTTGTCGAACAACCTTGCATTATACCTATACTAGTGTTTGCTTCTTAGTAATCGTCGATGCCTCATGTAGACCAATTTACTTGACGAAAATAGATACATAGATTCGGTAATGTCCACACACATCACACATCCGGTCTTTCCTTTGATTTGTCCCGATAGTGAATAATTTGTCGGCAAGTCATTGATGGTAATGAAAATAATAGCTCGACAAGTGAAATACTCCTTAACGTACTCATCCCCTCATTCCATAGATCAGCCATTTCCTGCAGAAATGATTCGAGAAATACATCGATATATGATTCACGGCTATTTTGGACCTTGTATAAGGATGGTCAACAAGACATACTTCCTTTTCTAACATATCCAACTCGGAAGGTTGTACATTGTCAAGAAAACAGGCCACGTACTGTGTGTACTACTCAAGTAACCAAATGGATTCATCCCGTCAGTACTTAGCGCAAATCTTATATTCCTTGGTCCGAGGAAAAAACTTGATGCGCAACAGCAAAAAATTTTCCATTGTCGACCGTCAGCCAGATGGCGGAGCATCCCATCATTCTTGCGCTTCACATGGTGCCATCTCATCTGTTTTGCGTCCCTAGGGTTTGAGTACAAATGCTTGATCCGATCTTTTAACGGTATGTACCACATCACCATTGCAGGAATTTTTCTCCCCTTTTGTTATGTCGATGATTGATCTTCTGCACCAGCATCATCATATGAATCGGTTGTAGATTTGTACTTACTCGTCCCACAATATGGACACCTAACCAAGTCGGCGTACTCATTGCGGTAGAGGATGCAATGGTTTGGACATGCATGAATCTTTTCTAGACCAAGTGATAAAGGACATATCAGTTTCTTCGCTCTATATGTGTTCGGTGGCAATAAACTGGGATTTGGGAGGATCCTACTGATTAAAGCTAAAAGCTCATTAAAGCTTTTGTCGGACCAACCGTTGGCTGCCTTCAACCTCAATAGTTCTAGCATTGTCTGTAGCATTGTCTGTTAGAAGGAGAATTCTTTCGGGCAACCCTTAGCTTCATCGTACAATAAATATTTTGCCGCCTTCTGCAATGTCTCATAATTATCCATGTCTCGCACTGATTGTGTCAACAGTTTGCATGGCGTAACATATCCTCAAGATCAAATCCAAAATTGTCTGGTATATCGATCTCTATGTCGATGTTTTCTCGCTCTTTGTCTTCAACTTCACCATCGGCATATTCCCCATGATGACACCATACCTGTAAATCCACACTTAACTAAATGTGACTTGATTTGGTCTGGAATAGTAAAAACCTTCTTATTCATACAATCAACACATGAACAAATAATCTCCTTCCTCCATAAGCCGGCCGCATGTGCCCTCGCCACATCAATGAATTTTGAAACTTTTGTCAAAAATGACGTCTTGTATCTTGCAAAACCATACATCCAATCTCGATCCATCTAAAATTTAACATAAATAACAAATAAACCTATTTCTAACGTATTTAATTAGTTTTATATAAAGTATCAATCCATTTTTTTCCTTCACAAACAATATTTCCTATCCAAAGAAATACATATGAATAATCAATATCTATAAAAAAGAAACAACAATTTATATTATTCTTTATATACTGTCTCTTCTCTCTCCTACTACATCTAGGGTTCAAAAAACCACCATCGCATTTCACATTTTTGCTAACAAAAGTACTCAAAACATCAATATTTGTAGGAGGGCTACCATTTCTCCTAACATCAAACAAAATTAATCTATAATTGTAGTTCAAATCAATAACAAAATTACATGAATGTCAAAAAAGTAAAAAAAAAATCAAAATTCTCGCAATCCATCCAATAAAAACTAGTAAAAATTGCATATTTGGGGTAGGTACAAGTCATTCTACTTCTAGGAAACAAAATACACCAACAAATTGAAGTTGAAAACCTTCCCCCCTATTTTTTGGATTTTTGAAGAGAGAGAAACGCCATTTAAGGAAGAAGGATCGGGAATCATAATATGTTGCGTATTGCAGTCGGGCACATAGTGGTCCATATGCAAAGATCGTATCTTTGCATGCAGATCGCTAAGCCGTCCGCCTGCAAAGATCAACTTATCTTTGCAAGCGGACTGTTAAGATGCCCACATGCAAAGATGAATCTTTGCATGCGGGCCTTGACGGTGCCTATGTTTGTAGGCGGACGACTTTTTTTTTTGATGGAATCACTGCAGGGGAGGCCCCCACACTTCTACAAAGATGTAGGGCCTGCGTCTATAAAGATCAAATATGGCGTAGTGTTGGCCCGTGGAACATGATAATTTAACTGGCTCCCACGCACGAGCTATATATATTCATATCAAGCATATTCCTTTGCCGTTTGTTCTTCACATTTATTATAAGTACTGCCGCTAACACGTACATCTGTTTGTACACACTCGTAGAACACAGATAAAAAATCCTCCGGCTGCTACCAGATGGGCTATGCATATAAGAATGATCAGAGTCTCTCGATTATAACTTGTGCACCATACTGCGGATGCAGTGTGACTGCAACAACGGGCTGAGGAGCATGGATGTACGAGGGCGACAGTCGAAACTCAAAGTTCTGAAGGATCGAGCACAATGCCATTTTGGCCTCAAGCAACGCGAAGTTTTGACCGATGCAGATCCTCGGACCCCAACCGAATGGGAAGAACGCCGCTTGGTCAACCTTGGTCGCCTTGGAGATCCCATCAGCGAACCTCTCTGGCTTGAACTCATGCGCATCCTCCCCCCACACGTAGGTGTTGTGGTGAATCAGGACAATGGGCACCTCAATGCCTATGCCCGCTGGCAATGTGATGCCCCCAATTTGCATATCCTTGGATGTTCTTCGATGCATCGTGATGGATGGAGGGTATAGCCTGAGTACTTCATGTAGTATCATCGTTATCTGCAAAAGGTAAATGGAGTGTCTCAGCATAGTGAGTGGTTTTATAAGTAAAGTTAATTTGAATACTATGCGCCACTTCCTTCAATTATATATAATGATGTTAATTTTTTTTATCGAACTTTGAATTTTTTTATTAATTAACAGTAACACTCAAAATATTCATTTGAAAACATGAAAGACATCTAGGTAGATTCTTTTTTACAATCACTTTTATAACAGTATAATCTTGTAAGATATTACTACCCTCTGTTTCAGATTGTAAGACGCCCCACTAGAGATTGTAAGGCGCACATTGTAGAAAAATAAGTAAACATCATGTATTTAAAATGAGAAATTTGCTATATGATAGTAATAGTATTCTATTATCAGATGTAGGAACGATCTTAACCGCCATTCAAGGAAATGTACCGTGAGCAGAAAAAATATTTTACTACTACAATCAATCTAAGCCATTCATATTTTTCTAATCAAACATCCAATAGATCATATTTATTTATACTAACACCTCGAATTCTAGCAATATTATTTTTTGGCCGTTAAAAAAGAATATTTTTAAACAAATCAAGCTGAGACCGCTTCTACTGTTATTCTACTTACTACCAATAGAGAGCACCATAACACGAACAGCTTCGATCCGGTGATCTTTACTGCTAGTAGATATCAATCTAAAATCATAGATTTACTTTTATTCAAATAATTGGATTGATTTATACCGTCATCCTAATTAATGCACTAGCTAGAAACACAAGAGGGTATATTAGTTCATAATAAAGTGTATGGAGGGATAAAGTTGTATTTTTCTCATTATGTGCATCCCTTAATCACACACTTACAAAAGTACTAATATACCCTTATAAACCAATGGTTAAGATCTTTTCAACCGCCAGTATAATACTGTGGTGAAAACCACCGGAGCAAACCTCATGAACGAATGGCAGTACTTATGATTTCGGTAAACTTATGCTAACAGAAGATCTAAGACATGTACGAAGATATCTGTTCAAGGTTGACGAACACTTGCCGTTTTCAGTCGGCCTAAACCGTCAAAATTGGGTTTGTTGCGGCCAAAAACGCTCAAGACCTCCTCCCGCGCACGATCCTGCCACTCCGGGTGCATGCTCAGTGCGACGAGCGTCCATGTGAGCAGCACGGCCGTTGTGTCCATCCCGGCCATGTAGAAGAGCTTGCACTCCTCCATCACGTCCTCCATGCTCATCCTCAGATTGGACGGCTCCCCGCTGTCCATGTTGGCCTTTAGCATCAGGCCGAGCACATCGTCGCTGATGAACTCGCTGTTCTCGATGGTGCGGTTCCTCTTTTCGATGATGCCTCTCAGGAGCTCTTTTATCTCTCGGTTGTTCTCCTTCATCCTCCTGTTGTTTTCAGTTGGTAAGTACCTGCATGAATCAAGAGCAACTATGTCATAGATGATATGGATCAACATATATACTACTCTAAGTGACAAGTGACACGCAGGGATTAACTAATAAAAAAACATTCACTGATATTCAGTTGGTCTCACAAGTAGCCTGGCATTTGGATATACTGGATATCCTTCATGACTCGCTCGATCTGCTCGTCCTGCAGCTGGAAGATCCTTCGCCCTTCCATGAAGCTGCTGCCGAAAGCTGCCCGGGAGATCACGTCTCCAGTGAGGTTACGAAACTCCTGCCAGATGTCTAGTTCGCACGGTCCATCACAGCCAGCTAGTTTGCTGTCCCAGCGGCCGATCATCTCGCTGCAGCACGTTGAGAAAGCCGGCAACATGCGCTGAAAATATACGAGTTCAGCAGAGAAATTACGCCATGATACTACTAGTCGAGTAGTACTAGTAGTTACTAACGTGACTACGTGAGCACCTCTGTACCTTGAGCTTCTCGAGATGGAAAGCAGGGTTCAGGATCCTCCTGTGCGTCTCCCATTTCTCTCCATCGTAGCTCGCGAGCCCGAGGGCAAGCAATTTTCCGACTCTTTCGGCGGAGAATTTCTTGAAGTGGCCAAACTTGTCTGATAAGATGTCCCTCACTAGCTCTGGCTCGGCGACGACCACTCTCGGCATTGTGCGGAACCAGGTGATGCAAACGTTGCCTACATTCAGTTCAGTGTTATATGCCCTCAGATACGATAGCCCGATGAACATCATAAACTGATTAACTGAACTCAACACAGCACACATATATACTTTTTGAAGTAAAAGCTTTTGTTCAATTAGCTTCTGCAGTATCAAGAAAACTATAAATTGATCGAAGTCCTAGTAATGAAGATTAACCGTGCTTCTCGACGATGTCGTGGAGGAACGGCACGACACGCGGGGCGATGTCGTGGCACAGCGGCATGGGCCTTGCCAGCGCCACCTCGCTGCGCCGGGCATTCTCCGGAAGGTCGCCGAAGGGGAACCGGTACGCCGTGCCACAGAGACCCTGCGCCAGGAGCTTTCCGGCGACCCGCCGCGGCCCCAGCCAGTACCTCTCAGCGGCCCAGTAGACTGCACCGAGGACGAGCATACCGGCGACTCCGCAGAGAAATCCCGACGGCGCCAGCGACGGCATACCGATCAGTGAGACTCCCACCACCATGGCCTGCATTGGTTTGCCTACAGCCTTGCGGAATTATTGCTACTCGACTAGTACTTCGACGACCACGGCATGTGAAGAGCACAGTACAAGATACAAGCAGCAGACGGAATGTCTACGCCGAGACTTTAATAGGCAAGAAGATACAAGTAGCAGACGGAATGTCTACGTTGAGACTTTAATAGGCACGTACAAGAAGGCGTGGCACACGCATCGTTTTATAAAGTTTTGTACAGAAATTATGTGATTGATAAAGATATAACTGAAAAATGCCATCCACAAAGGCGAGTCTCAAGATATAGTTACATTTATGTCCATCCTATACCATTCTACCGGTGCCCTTTTTATTTTGTCATTTCTCCTGTATTTATCTACAGTTTATTTTTTTAGAGCTTTTACGGTGTGCGTGAGGTATGAGGAGGTGTTAACATTGATTAGCAGAGGGGCAGGTATTGAAAAAATTTATCATAATTGATGGTAGTGGAGTAATTAAACACTAAAAGATGAACATTTTGGATTTATGATATCTGTTGGCACCTGGGATTTAATTCCCGAATAGCCTGATGCGTATTGTACTAGTCCATGATCATGATCAGTAAAACACATGCATTCACAACTTAGTAGCATTATCAAGCCATAACTTTATTCAGAGTGGGGCAAAAAGTACGTAGTTTTAATTTATATAACCAAAACTTTGGCCTATTAGCCTGGGGTACAGAATAGGTTAGCATAGCAGCCAAGTACTGACTAGGGGCAGTCTCCTAGGTCAATCCAACCTGGATCTTTGCATTACCCAAGTCGAAACTCTCGATATCTGTGTTTTGAGTCGGGACAATAATAAAGCTAGGGTTAGTATATGAATATACTGGCAAGTGTTCACTGAGAAACGACTCAAAATATATACATGGTTAATATCAAGGAAAGAATGTATAGATGGTATATTTGCATAAATCTAATTTTGTTTAACAAATAGTTCATAGCGGAATATTTGAAGATTTAAATATATCTAAATCATACACTAAATACAACTCTTGCACCCATATAGAAAGACATCGCATAAGAAGTATACGCTCTTTTGCCCATACCTTGGCGACAAGACCACGTATATGAAAATAAAGTACTCAACTACTTTAATTTGTAAACCATTTCAAAATCACAAGTCTATACTCATGAACATAAACCATGTCGCCCATGGTCGTGTGAGCACGACTAATCAATTAGTTTTTACAACTCTGCAGATCGAGTTTATATAGCTTTTAAACCCAAGTGATATGAATCGCTCTAGTTTGCCTAGTGCTCGGGAAGAGGTCACAATGAAGCCTTTACATGGCCTATTTATCCAACCTTGCATGAGCAAGATGTGTGGGAATCCATGCTAAGTTTGACTCTTAGCACCATCATTTCTAGCTAGCCTACTACTAACATGGAGCCATGGCCGAAACAGTCAGTCATCCCCACGAGGCATAACACCATTATATTGGATATGCTTAGATGCCCATGATATGAAGTGAACATTCGTTCCCTCACATCAAACATGGGTAGCTCCGATGAACAGTCCCCCATTGTCACTAATGAAAAGAGCACTATCCCTAGCTACTACTACGGCCTCCCAATGCAAGGTCAGACAAATAAACAACTTAATCACCTAAGGCCATCTCATACCAGCACATGTGGTTGTACGGTATACAATGGTTGGAGACATAAAATTTGGTCCTTAACTGACTAGGACGAAGACTCCCCCTATCGGCATGCAACTACAACCATATACACAACATTTGCTGCCCCAGTCGAAAAACCAATTTAATTTGCACCACTTTTATATTAGAAACAAACAGAGGTAGCCCCTTTGTGCCAATTTTATAAACCATCCAAGTTTAAAGTGGTAGCCGATGGTATATAGTATTTAATTTAATCATGGCTAAGGATGTGTTTTAATAATACACGGTATACAATACTTTATTTTGACCATTAATTCATTCAATAAGATATTATCAAAAATTATAAAATTTACATCATATGAAAACACATTTAAATATAAATCTAAAGATGTCACATGCATAACACTAAACATTAATATGGTTAGTTTAACTATTAGTCAAAACTTTTAAATATTGACTTTGCGGAAAACAAGAACACCTTATATTAAAGGACGGAGGGAGTATTACTCAACCCATTTTTACGTGTGCAAGTATCAAGTGTAACAATTATGAAGGAAGGATAATGTAGCAATTAGGTTATAACTACCCATTAACCACAATTTAAAATAAGTTTTATACTAACGCATGCAACTTTATAATCAAAATATTTTGTCCCGTCAATAAAGGATCAATATGTTAAAATGGAAGGGAACACTTGCCTTGCTTTGCTGAGATGGGTCGTCGAACAAATCAGAGTCTAACTCGTAATTTCGCATGTACCCTGCGTCTATAGTAAATCTAAATCGAGAGCACAAATAAATTATTAATTCAAATAATACAATCACATGATGCAATGTGCACACAAACCTATCTGGCAGCTTGGTTTGGTTTCCATCAGGCTTAAGTAGTACAAAAATATTTCTAAATTGTTTTATTTTGAACTATATCTAAAATTGAATTTTAAAGTACCATTAAAAACATATTATTTTCAAATGAATATATATAAATTTATTTATTTATTTGTAAAATTTGTGAAATTTATATGTTCAAAAGAAAGTAATTAATTTCAAAATATGAGCAAAATTTTAGTCACTAAAGTTGGAGTTGTAATTATTTTTCTATAAATTTTTGAGCATAAATAAGGCTATGCATCAAATTTAAAATTTACAGCAATTAGTGAGGTAGTTTTGTCAAAACAAATCATGTAGAAATAAACTACACATTTTTATGAATCCAATAAATTTGGTTTGGCAATTTTTTAGTTTAAATGGATTTTCTATGAATTTTTGAAGTTTATATAATTTTTCTAAATTTTCTATTTGTATTTAATTGGTAACTTTGCAAAAAAGGTCCTCGGGCTCTAAGTAGATCACACATGTGGTCCTACCGGGCCCACCTGCAGTGAGAACCACACAAGGCAATGCAGAGCACGACAGTCCAGCGCCTCTGCTCGCCGGCAACGATTGGCGGCTTGGCCTGGTGTGGATCCAAAAGAAAAACCATAGAGGGGATCACGGCAATCCCAGCAGTGGTGGTGCGACAGCATGGAGTGGACGGAGCGTCACCGGCAGCGAGCGTGCGTGGGCGGCAGTCGGAGTCGGGTCACCGGCGAAAACAGCCAACGACTCGTTTTCTAACCGAATTAGGGTGATCAAACCTAGCGACTACAAAGACCATTACCAAGCACTCAACTGTTGCGGAGGAGTTCTAGGTCGTCGTGGCAATAACAATGCTCAATGGCGGCAAGGCAACACATACAATGGCAGCTAAAATAAAAGGGCGCACAAGGTTAGTCATTCCCTGGGGAAGGTTCGGCTGCAACGAATTGACCCATGGCTCACCGAGTGCGGAGGACGGTGGCAACGTCCACTGTGTTGGAATTGGGGAAGATGACAGTGATCTATGTGTATAGGCAACGACTGAGGTCGGGGGTTGCTCTGGAGATCATCATGGTTCAGTCGACGATGTTGGGGAAGTTTCTCAGCCGGCGATGGACGAAGGAAGGAGAACGGTGAAACCCTAATTCCGACGAGGTTTGGGATCGCGTGCTAGCTTCGGGACCGTGGTAATGCTACTTATCACGATTTAGGGCTCCATTTCTTGCGTTCTTGGATGCGTTGGAGAGATGGGTATGAGTTGAAGATGCAAAGGGTGAATATCAGCCATCAGGTTTTATAGCCATCTTGGCTTAAACACTAATTCTGGCTGGGAAAAAGACAATTGCGGCGTCTCGCGAGGTTTGGAGCCATGGCGTGGCATGGGGCTGCTGTGGTACGTGTTCACGGACAAGGCGAGCATGGCAGAGTTGGTGTCATGGAAAGTTGCGTGGACAAGCGAGGGAACATAAGCCACAAGCTTCGGTACCCAGCTATCTGCATGTCCAGGTTCTTTCCCGACGCATTCCACGACGTTCCTCGGCATTGCACGGCCAGTGGCGAGCCAGAGAGGTGTAATGCGATGTGCCGAGGTGTCAGAAGAAAGAGAAGTGGAAGTTTTGCGTCCATGGAGACGAAGGCGACCACCAAAGTTGTTGTTGCCGCTGCTACTGGGCGCCCTATTGCGTGCTCTGGCACGTTCCAGAGCAGTTGAGTGGTTGGGAGTAAACCAGGACAATGCTCTGCGTCTTCTTGGTGGGTCCCACATGGCCTAGGGCCCACAAATCACAGAGAGAGAGAGAGTGAGTGAGTGAGAGAGAGAAGAGGAAAATTCAAACTTGTGAAGTAGGGTTCACACATGGCTGCCAAGGGACTTTGTCCTCATCGTATTGTGTGGATAAGTGGTGCCAAAAATTGTGAGACCAGGTTATTTAGGTAGAATAAGACATGGTTAAGAGGTCTAGGTCTGGATTGATCAAGGCATAGATGTAGATGTTTATAGATTCAAATTGGTGAAGATGATAAGAAGCTAGGAAATTGTATAGTATGAACGTGAGATAGTGGTTTGGAGCTGAAAATTGGCTGATAATATTCTATAAAAATTACACAAATCCTAGGTTGACTTTTAGGATTTTTAGAAAATTTACAGTAATTATTGGTCAAGGTTATCTATTTTAGAAAATCATTTTGGGTTATCGACACTATGCATGCAATAGGAAAAATCAAGAAATTCACACAAAATTAAGGTAGAACTTTTATGGAGGATTAGGGTAGGATTGATTACATGACTCCTAGGTATGTTACAATATCTAGACACATTGATTCATTCAATCGTTATTAGATCACATAATATGCAAAACAGCGTGAAAGATGTGAAGAATGAGTATTCAAATGTATCAGATAACATACTATCCAAAACAACATAAAAGATACGAAGAATGAGTAATCAACGGTGGTTCTACAAGGACAGAATAGAGATCTCCAGTGCCACCGCCATGGACACCTTTGACCCTTAGGTAGAGGTGAAAACAATCAAGATTGGCTCGCTTCTTCTCTTTAATCTCGTTTTAAGATTCAAATCTATGCTTTAAGTATGGTGTTTATGAAAGCAACGTAAATCACAACCTACAGCTGGATGCCGACACTAAGAAAAATGTACATCTCGAGAAATAAAATAATGGAGACACCAAGCGACTATATTTTGATATATCTACACGTACGGTGCCTAAATACCTGTCACTATTATTATAGACAATTATACACATTTCTCCCTTCTAGCGAAATTATCAATCTACCCTTGGTACTTAAGTATCATTGTTAATAACTAAGTATCTTTCGTATGGTACCTATGTCGCCATGTATGTAGTTGTGAAACATTAAACCTTTGCTATTTTTAAAATGCACACACCGTAAAATATCTATTTTTACAGCTATGAAATGACCAAAACACACATCGGTGTTATTTTGCTTGCGTGAGAGATGCTGCACGGTTATACTGAGGGTGCTAACAGGGTGCTAACCAAGAGCGTCGATTGGCCTGCCGGAGTTAGACAAGGAGAGGACGACAGCCATACTGGGTAACCACTGCCCCCCAATAGCAAACAATAGTACCTAGGGGTATACTGAACATTATGAAAAATTGTGGGTTGATAATGACAAAAAAGGAGAGAGAAAACAGTTGTGTGATTTGCCTTTTTTGATGGCATTTTATATGACGGATACTTTTTCAGTTGTAAATTATATGGTTTTTGTTCCCTTTTTGAACCAATCACGTAAGAGTACCTCTCCTCACGTGATTGAAAAATTACTTTACCATGTGAGTGCCAACAGTTCTTATTGAAAAAATACTTTTCAATTACCATTGCCCACTTTCACAATAGCATAGACACAGCTGTAACGCCCTAGATATCCACGTACCCAAAGTGTTATACTAGAGCTAACAAAAATATGCTAACTCCTAAAATTATTAGAAATTTCGGCAGAGTCTCCCCTGTATTTATGGACATCCACGACAGGCAGTTTAATAGATCAACAATAACCATTAACCTAGAATTCCAATCCAACAATAAGTCCACCTAAACCACAGCAAAATAATAAATACCACTTCAAACGGCCTTTACAAGTCTATTTTAAAACTCATGCTAATCAAACTAATGAGCTAAGATTATGTAAGTGTGTGCAAAAGATGTTGATCAAGGAGCTACTCCCATCCCATATATGTCTAGATCACTTAGTACCTAAAAAACCAAATAAAACACAAGAGTGAGTAAAAATACTCACCAAGTACAATATAGAACTGGAAGAACATGCACTTGGATACATCATATTAACCATAAAGAGAAACAAAATAGAAAATTGAACTGTGCTTGAAATTTATATCAAGAAGTAGTAGTTCCCCTCCCAGGCATACATGGACATCCTTTAAGCGCTACCGATAAGACGAGTAAAGTGGGGCCAGCGCTTACCCATAGGATCATGAACACAGAATTAAATAAACTCTATAGCTACGCATGACATTTGAATTATCAAAAACTGAAATCAATATCTCATGAATCAATATCTCATAAACATAAACATATAACTTGAATATAAACATGTACATAGAATATCAATAGACTATCAATAGAGATAAATACACATGAATGATTAAACATTGCAGCAAGCATACACGACAAACCGTCCATTTAAACATTAGCAGGTTCATCATGCACTTGCATTTAACCCTGTCGGTCAAACGGCGTAACACATCTCGTAAGGGAACCCTCCACACCTGTGAAGAAAATCTAAATATTAGGCTCTATAGCGTTTACTATGACTACCAGTAGAAATATGGTAAAAAAAAACTAAATTATTCGTTGACCCGCACCAAAACAACATATTTCAACCGATTACTCGTTATACACGTATCTTACGAACCGCCTAACGAAAAGTAGCAAATAATAGGACTTTGGATATCTAAATTTGCCCCTATCCATCCCAGATTTAAGAAAACGACCCGCTGTACCGATTTTGGACCCGGTCAGCAGCACTAATTCTAGCGTATCTCCTAAACCGTTCATCGGAATTGAACGAAACTAGTGGCGTTGGAAAGATAACGACAAAACCTACAACTCTTGTTTACACCACTAACCCTGAATCCGGACGGTTTAAGGTCAGATTTAAAAAATACGATTTCAGCCTACATATAGGAAACTACAAATTCTTAACCCGTAATTAAATTGATTCCTATTTGCAAACCTGAACACCTAGGGATAAAACAAATTACCCTGGAAGCACTAATATTTTTTAGAAGAACCAAAGAAATTTTGGGATGCCCACAAAGATCCCCAATTTCCCCCTTCTTCCCTCCTTCCTACTTCCTGCTTATTTTGCAAGTGACTTGGCGCCGATTTACATGCGTGAGGTAGTAAGGTTACATGGTGTGCCTCGATCTATTGTTTCTGATAGGGACGCTAAATTTGCTTCTAATTTCTAGGAGACAGGGTAAAAAGTGTTTGACACTCAACTGAAATTCAGTACTGCTTTTCACCCTCAAACTGATGGACAGTCTGAGCGGACTATCCAAACTTTGGTGGATATGTTGAGATCATGTATTCTTTCATGGAAAGGTAGTTGGAAAGATCATTTACCACTAGTTGAGTTTGCCTACAACAACAGCTACCATTCTAGTATTCGTATGGCACCATTCGAGGCATTGTATGGGAGAAAGTGTCGGTGGCCTTTGTGCTGGAGGCTGTTGGCGAGAAAGCTATCTTAGGACCAGATTGGGTGCAACAGACCACTGAACGGGTAAGATAAATTCGACAACACAAACTATCAGCACAGAGTAGGCAGAAGAGTTATGCCGATGTCAGGAAAAGAGAGTTAGAGTTTTAGACAGGTGATCATGTGCTTCTAAAGGTATCTCCTACCAAAGGTGTTGTGAGGTTTGGGACAAAAGGCAAACTTAGCCCCAGGTATATTGGTCCATTCTTGATAGTGGAATGAGTTGGAACCCTTGCTTATCACCTTGAGCTGTCCGACTCTATGAGGGGTGTGCATGATGTATTTCATGTTTCTATGTTGAGAAGGTATCTTAGAGATCCGGAACATCATATTACCTTGGAACCGGTCACTATTGAGCAAGATTTGACGTTTGAGTCCCGCCCGGTGAGGATCTTGGAGGAATCAGAGAAAGTGTTGAGAAACAAAATCATTAAGTATGTCAAGGTTCTTTGGACACACCAAACGGAGCGAGAAGCAACATGGGAACTAGAATCGCAAATGCGAGAGAAGTATCCAGAGTTGTTCGCAAATGGTAAGTTACTTCTTACCGTTATGTTTTGATTTCCTTGTCTTAGGGGTCCAGTTTATGATTGGATGAATTCGAGGGCGAATTCAATTGAAGGGGAGAGGAATCATACCCCGGAGTTTAATAAATGAATTTTGGGAAGTAATTTAGGGTGAAGGCATAAAATTCAACTCTTAATCCGTTGCTCAAATAGACGATCGGGAACTATGGTTGCGTAAAACTCGTCGAGTAGTGCGAAATAGACTATAAGTTTGTGGCGTTTGGAGTCCGGTTGTATTCGTGGTGATCAAATAAACATGGACCGTCCGATCTAAACTAGACCTCTATTTAACTAACGGGAGGGACAAAAAGAGATCCATCTTTTCCGTCACCTCCTGTCGACGCCGCCGCTTCTACCCTAGAGCTGCCGCCGTCGCCTCGCTGCTGGCGCCGTTGCCGCTGCTAGAGGACGCCGCCACCCATGCTCGGCTTCTACTGCTCGTGCCCTCCATTTGCTGCTGTTGCTGTTGTTCGGTCTGGTGAGCTGCTACTGCTGCCCGTTTTGTTTTGTGGATTGATATCGATCTTTTGCTAATGCCGATGGCTGGCGGTTGCCTGTCGCTGCTTGCTGCTGCTGTTGGTCAGACCGATTTTGTTATGTCAGACCAACAGCAGCAGCAAGCAGTGACAGGTAACCGCCAGCCATCGGCATTAGCAAAAGATCGACATCAATCCACAAAACAAAACGGGCAGCAGTAGCAGCTCACCAGACCGAACAGCAGCAAAAGGAGGGCACGAGCAGTAGCAGCCGAGCACGGGTGGCGGCGTCCTCTAGCAGCGGCAACGGCGCCAGCAGCGAGGCGACGACGGCAGCTCTAGGGCAGAAGCGGCAGCGTCGACAGGAGGCGAGGGAAAAGATCGATCTATTTTTTTCCCCTCCCATTAGTTAAATAGAGGTCTAGTTTAGATCGGACGGTCCATGTTTATTTGATCATTACGAATATAACCGGACTCCAAACGCCACAAACTTATAGTCTACTTCGCACTACTCGACGAGTTCTACGCAACCTCAGTTCCTGATCGTCGATTTGAGCAACGAATTAAGAGTTGAATTTTATGTCTTCACCTAAATTACTTCCCAAAATTCACTTATTAAACTCTGGGGTATTACAACAACCCACATGGATAGAAATAAAACTATCACTAGACATCTTTAATTGAATAGGCAAGATCTATGTATTATCTCTCATTATGAAAAATTGTGGGTTGATAATGACGTAAAAGAAAGAAAGAAACAAAACAGTTGTGTGATGATATATCATGGAATTTGTCTCTGTTGATGGCATTTTATATGATGAATACTTTGTCAATTGTAAACTGTATGATTTCACCCATTTGGAACGAATCACGTGAAAATAATTTTCCATGGTACAACACATGTGGATAGAAATAAAACTATCACTAAGGCATTTTTTTATTGAATAGGCAAAATCTACGTATCATCTCTCATTATGAAGAAAGAGTACCGTAAGTACAACAACACCACAATTTCCTCACAAGAGAAGTACAAACATGTCATCTAATGACTAAAACCAACCAAAATGCTATAGAACATGAGGCCCCACAAAAGGCTTTGGATCAGGCCGTGAGCACATGTTACTAGACTTACTACCATAAAAAACCATATCCAGAGTTCCACACTGACATAGCAACGCCGATTCTTTTAAACCGACACCAATGATTAAGATCCACACCAAAAAAAAATCTCGTGCACTACCAAAAAAAAACTGGCATCATCGGTGGCGTGAGCGGTGGCAGTCGGCGTGGGAATGAGCAACGGCCAGTGTCCTAGCGCTGGTTATTTAACCGGCACAAAATCCATTTACCAACCGACACTAAAAACCTTTACTGGGGTAGTGAACGATCGACATGAGTTATTCAATTTAGAATATTTCAAGTTTGAAATTGATATTTTTACACCAAATATTATATTTCTTAATTAGTGATAACAAAGAAAGGACTGAATGTGAATAGTCATACTGGATAAATCTAACAATCAACAAATGTAATGGTACAGAGGGGATCGAACTGAAAAAACCACAGGCATATAGAGGATGAGGCAAATTCTAGTGGCATGAAAAGGATTTAAAGATTTCCACAAAAAAAAACGAAAAGGATTTAAAGAAAATAAAACTCATGGGCCCATAAGAATTACACCTAGTTAATTATATTAATGTCATCTAAATAAACAATTACGCATTTAATTAAATTAAAATTTGACATTAAAGGATAATATATGTGAGGACCATACACCTACACTTTTCATGCAATCCAAATTGTCATAAAAAACAATGAAATATCTATTATATATTTTAATTTTTTAAACCTTTTCAATTTAAGTAATGTAAAAATCTAGAAATTCTAAGGAGAAAAGCAAAACATTTGGTACTTGATTTTCACTTAAATTTATACATCAATTTAGCACTAGGTGTTACTCCCTCCGTCCTTTAGTATAAGGCGTATTACAATTATACATGGTCTACAATACTTTACTTTGACCATTAATTCATTCAATAAGAAATTACCAAAAACTATAAAATTTACATCATATAAAAACACATTCAAATACAAATCTAATGATGTTGCATGCATGCACAACACTAAACATCAATATGATCAGTTTAGCTATTAGTCGAAAGTTTCAAATATTGACTTTGCGGAAATCAAGAACCCCTTATATTAAAGGACGGAGAGAGTAATTCCTACACCCACCAGCCGCCTCCCCTCCCTATGTGTTTTTAGCACTTAACACCCTAGCTTCCTCTTAATTAGGGCTTATTTGTTTGCAGTTTTCTCATAGTTTTTTTTTAGGAAACCTGTTCATAGGAATTTTTCCCATTCCTATAATTTGGTTCAAAAAAAATACACATAGAAAGATCCAGTATAGGGAAAAAATAATCCATTACGTGAAAAAAGTGATAATTTTAAGAAGATTTATGACCAAACCAATCCTACGTTTTGTACATAATTGTGTAGTGGTATGCTTAATTTGGTTGAACTTATGTGCAATACACTCTTCGTCTCAAAATATAACTATCTGAGCAATTCAAATTTATCTTAAAATACAACTACCTCTGCACCCATCTACCCTATCTCCATCAATCACAATCATCCCTCATTTAATTTTTCCATCTACCTTCTTTTTTCAACCAATCATAACTCTTCATCACCTCAACCTTAATCTCTCAAAAAACGACATAAGTCTTTATATTTTAAGACGGAGGTAGTATTATACATTCAAAAGAAGCCATGCTTTTTAAGATGGTGTTGAGCAAGTGAAGGGAGTTTATGAAAATCCAGGGAAGAGTGGTTTATATTTTATAACAAATATTTTAAATAAGATGCACGGGCATCCACAAACTAGAAAAAAAAATCTAGAAATTTCAAGAGAAAGAACAAGATATTGTATGGAATTTTATTTGTGGTGTTTATTTGGATCTAGGCCAAATTTCATAGTACAATTGTGCAATTTTCTTTATTCCAAGGGTGCTATATTTTTTAAGACGATAAAATAAGAAACAAGATAAGGGGTTTACGTAAATCTAGGTACAGTGGTTTATATTTTTACTTAAAAAAATTAATAAGATGCCCGCACATGCACATGGACTTCCTTACTAGTTTTCATAAGGAGTGGTATTAGAGAACTTCCGCACTTGGTAACATTATTAACGCTTAATTATCTAGTACTCAACTCTTAGAACCCCGATAATCGTCTTGTCGCTACCAGACTTGTCATAAAAGCGAGATGATCATAGTTTCCTGAGTATAACTTGCGCACCATGCTGCGGGTGCAGTGTGACACTAGCATAAGGTGCATGGATGTACGACGACGCCAGCTGAAACTCGAAGTTCTGAAGGATCATGCACAGAGCCATCTTGGCCTCAAGCATTGCAAAGTTTTGACCGATGCAGATCCTTGGACCCCAACCGAATGGGAAGAACGCTTGTTGATCGCCCTTGGTCGCCTTGGAGATCCCCTCAGCAAACCTCTCTGGCTTGAACTCTTGGGCGTCCTTACCCCACACGTCAATGTTGTGGTGAATCAAGATTATGGGCAGCTCAAGGGCTACACCCGCCGGGTATGTGATACCCCCAATCTGTATCTCCTTGAATGTTTTTCGGCTCAGTGAGATCGCTGGCGGGTACAGTCTGAGTACTTCGTGTAGTATCATTGTTACCTGCAAAAGATAAAAAAAAAAGCAGTTTTAGAGATACTCTAGCAACGTAGGTAAAATTAACGCAGTTTTAGATGGGATAAGAGCTTGTTCAGGTTTGACAAACACTTGCCATTTTCAGTCGGCTCAAGCCGTCGAAATTGGGTTTGTCACGGCCGAACGAGCTCAAGACCTCCTCCCTGGCGCGGTCTTGCCAGTCAGGGTGCATGGCTAGAACGACGAGTGTCCAAGTGAGCAGCACCGATGTTGTCTCCATCCCAGCGAAGTAAAAAAGCTTGCACTCCTCGATCACGTCCTCCGTGCTCATCCTCAGATCGGACGACTCCCCGCTGTCCATGTTGGACTTGAGCATGAGGCCGAGCAGGTCGTCGCCGCTGAGCTTGCCGTTCTCGACAGCATGGCTCCTCCTCTCGATGATGCCTCTCAGGAGCCCTTCAATCTCTCTGCTGTTCTCCTTCATCCTCCTGTTGTTTTCAGTTGGTAAGTACCTGAACAACACAAGACACAAGAGGAACTATTTCAGAGGTAAATACATATGTACGTACGTGACAAGGGATGATTAACACATAAGGGAGCATTATTGAAGTTGGTTCTCACAGGAAGCCTGGGATGTAGATGTACTGGATGGCCTTTATGATTCGATCGGCTTGCTCTTCCTGCAGCTGGAAGATCCTTCGCCCTTCCAAGAAGCTGCTGCCGAACGCAGTCCGGGAGATCACGTCTCCGGTGAGGTTCTGAAACTCCTCCCAGATGTCTAGTTCGTGCAGTCCATCAGAGCCAGCTAGCTTGCTGTCCCAGCGATCGATCATCTCACTGCAGCACGTGGAGAACGCCGGCAACATACGCTGAAAACAAAAATAGGTTCAGTTAGCAGAGTAGCAGGCACAAACAGAGAGAGAGAGAAATCAGTCGATCATGTTAGCTAGTAACATGACCACATGTATATATACCTTGAGCTTTTCGATATGGAAAGCTGGGTTCAGGATCCTCCTGTGCCTCGCCCATTTCTCGCCATCGTAGCTCGCGAGCCCGAGGGCAATCAATTTTCCGATACTTTTGAGAGTGAATTTCTCGATGTGGCCAAACTTGTTGGACAGGATGTCTTTCACTTGCTCTGGTTCCGCGATGACCACTCTCGGCGTTGTGCCGAACCAGGTGATGGAAACATTTCCTACATTCAGTTTATGTGCCGTCACATAGTGAGATAAAGCTCAATGAACAGCGTAAGCTCACTACTCACTGGTGCTGAAGCACCAATTCAATTTGCCAGTTCATTAAAACCTTATATTTCTATCGATTTCTTATGCATATCGTCAGTGTTATTTGATATCACTGCTGGTTCGAAAGAACACAGCTACAGGCACAAATGTTTTGTTTACTAAATTGTTACTAAGAAAATCTCAACAGTGATACTGTCACTCGCTTTATTATGCAGTCTGTGATTTCTGTCGAACCGCATGACGCGTCCTATTAAGCCGGCCGGTCATTCGCTACCCGTTATGTCCTACTCCCATCGTCCTAAATAATTTATGGCGTAATTTAACTAGATAAGACAAAGGTTTGATCAATAATCTCTATTAAGATATCATTTACGATGAAAAAACATAATCATAGAAAGTAATTTTAAATATAAATCTAACAACATCAATTTTATTTTATAAAAATATTTTTTAATAGAGAAATTATTAGTCAAACCCTTGTTCTAACCCTTTAAGTTACAACTTATAATTTGGGACGGATGAAGTATAACGATGATGACTACTACTAGTGGCTGAACTAAACAACGACAGATATGCTTACATTCTGAAGTATGAACTTACCGTGTTTTTTGACGATGTCTCGGAGGTACGGCGCCACGCGGGGGACAATGTCGTGGCACAGCGGCATGGGCCTTGCCTTCGCCTCCTTATTGCGCCGTGCGTTCTCCGGGAGATCACCGGCGGGGAACCGGTAAGCCGTGCTGCGGAGCCCCTGCGCCTGGAGTGCGCTGGCGACCCGCAGTGGCCGCAGCCAGCACTTCTCCGCGACCCAGTAGAGCACTTTTAGGACAAGCAGGGCGGCGATGCCGTAGACAAGGCCCCTCGGCGACGATAACTTACCTGCCAATGAGGCTCCCTCCTCCATCGCCTCCATTGGTTTCCTAGCTAAGCTGTTAGCTGACTGCTTCCACAATTGTGGAAAACCCAGCTAGTGGTAGTGGGTCAGTTGGTACGAGTGGCAGAGATACCGAGCATTTTATATAGGCATAGGCCGTCCCCGCCGGTGAAGGTGACAAGTGCTTCGCTTGGCATCACATGTTTTCTCCGTGACAGGTGCTTCGCTTGGCGTCACATGTTTTCTCCTCTGTTTTCCAAGGTTTCTTGGCGGCCACGGCCATACATACGTGACCGTATTTGCAACTTACAGGATTTTCATCGACGAAGTGTGGAAGATAGCGAGAGTGCTTTTTATCAGTTAACTTGCAGCAGAAGCTGCTTTTATTTGTGCGTTGTTAATAAAACGGAGAGATCAAAGGCTGACTCCAGAGTTGATGACTCCTGATATGTGCAGACACGTAGACAGTGCCAGGTAATGGGCCGAGGTCCATCATCGACCTCACCACAGCCCATTGCATTTTCTGGCCCGTACATAGGCCTATTCTTTAACTCTTTGGGTCCACGCCATGTCCCACGAGGACGACCCGTCGCCCCAACACCGTCCTCATGCGCGGGCTCTGCGCCGATCTGGAGGAGGCGATGCCGCCGTCGGTGTCCTCTTGCTAAGTATGACATGTGGGCCCCACCTGTCAGCAAACGCCATGTCAGTGAAACTGTCCTCCAAAACCGTTAAGGGAGTCAAATTGCACCGGTTTCAATACTTCGGGAGTCAAAATATCTTGTTTTACGGTTTAGGGTCATGTATTAGATTCCGGTCACTTTTGAGAGAGTCAAAGTGGACTTATTCCACTCTGAAATATCTAGGGTCATTAGGTTGTTTTACTTTAGGTATACACTTTGGCCTGATAAGAGAATGTAGTTTCCAATCCCAAATTTTGGGTTTCTTAACTCCAACAATTTCTCCATAGACTTGCCAGTTGCCAAAGAATGAAATCCCCAGCCCCACATTTCTCATTCTCCACATCTCGGGGAGAGTGTGGCTCGTAGTAGTGTGATCGTGCGGGGGAAGGAGAGAAACAACTCATCCGTGGTGGGTAGTTTGAAGGCAGCTCTTCTTCATCTTTAGAGCCAAATTTAGGCTATCCTATGAAGATGGATTCTTTCGTACTCGTAACTTAGAGCACCACCAAGAGAGAAAAGAGAGCAACAAAATTTTATCTCCAAATTTCAGAAAACACATGATTTCCCTAACATGAAAGAAAAGTGAGCGAGACATTAACCTACCAATAGAGGAGTGAAGGAGACGAGCGGATCTGACAATTTGGCATGGGAAGATTGGCTCCCGACCTGTAGGGATCAAAAAATCATGAGATGAGATTTCATGCTTTTGGGATTGGTTTTTAGGACTGTTGCATATTGGAGACTATTTTTCTCCTAAATTTGTTTAAGATATTGCGGTTGGGGTTTAGTCTCTCCATTGGTGGTGCTTGAAATTAAGATTTTATTTGTTAATAGTGGGCATCTGTCGGTGTTGCTCTTATATCACCGTTTATGTTCCCAATTCCAGTACAAGGGGCGTTGCAATACTGCATATATAGCCGGAAAGTAAAAACTGCACCACGGTGCAGCAGCACCCCACCCAACTGCCGTTCGTTTTGCTTTGAGATTGGTACGTAGAGATACCAGCCAACATCGCTTTTCCATGTATAGGGCGTCTCTCGATTTCTTTTGGTTCGCCCGAAATACACCGTGATGGACCCACGGAAGGACCACGTGAACATCCAGTCACCTTTCCGTCAACGTTATCCTATTATCCGTCTCCTCTCCCCTTCGTCTCTCCCGTCTTCTTTCCGATCCCCTTCTTCTCTCACTTCTCGTTCGTCCCCTTCATCTCGTCCGTACCGTTTGAGAGGTCGAGCTTACAAGCTCGTGAATTCGCTGAGCTCCTGCGGGATTTCTGTTATAGGACCATAGGTATATAAACGATAAATAATAATGAAAAACTCTCCTAAGATGAGAGAGAAAAAACCACGGGCGCTAGCCAGTAAAAGTCTTCACTATATCGAGGTGAGGTTACAACATCGAACGACGGCTTACAAGAGGTATATATATCGATGAAACCCTAATAAGTATATATATCGCTCCGGCCCAAGCCTCCTGGCGACGGGCCGGACCTAGGCTCCAGCCCAAGCCGACCCTCTTGTTAACCAGTATAACTGGATTTGGATCATAAATCAACAAACTTCACCTTGAGACAAATCCCTTCTTGTAGCATCAATCAAGCCTTCACTCTGAACACAACAAAAAACATACTTTCGACGCTAAATAGTCTCTTGGGCTAAACAGTTATACCAACTAAGTTTGAGCAAAGCTCAAACTTACCAATAAGAACATGCTTTGTCATCATATCAGCAGGATTATCATGAGTACTAATCTTGCATACCTTTAGCTTACCTTGTGTGACTACATCGCGAACATAGTGGTACCTGAGTCAATGTAATTTGTCCTCTCATGGAACATCTGATCTTTAATAAAATAAATTACACTTTGACTATCACAAAACAGGTTAATGCAAGAATCAACTCTACAAAGCTCAGCATACAATCCTTTCAACCAAACAGATTCCTTACAAGCTTTAGCAATAGCCATATACTCAGCTTCAGCGATAGACTGGGCAACAACAGGCTGCAATGTTGCTCTCCAACTCACAGCACAACATTGGCCAATGGTAAAGACATAACCTGTGAGGGACCGTCGCTTATTCAAATCAGCAGCAAAATCTGAATCCACGTAGCCAACAAGTCCTTTGTCAGTCCTTCCAAACTTCAAGCAAGCATTGGTTGTACCTCGAAGATACCTGAAAATCCACTGAATAGCCTTCTAATGTTCTTTTCCATGGTTAGCCATATATCTACTAACCAAACTCATCGCATGAGATAAATCTAGACGAGAGCAAACCATGGCATACATCAAAGAACCAACAACACTAGAATATGAAACAGTGGACATGTACTCTATATCCTCATCAGTACTAGCACATTGTAAAGCTGGTAATTTGAAATGAGGTACAATAGGAGTACTAACATGCTTAGCATCTTGCATGTTAAAACGATGAAGAATCTTCTTAATGTAACTTTATTGACTAAGAAATAACAAATTAGATTCTCTGTCTCTAGTAATTTCCATACCTAGTATCTTCTTAGCATCACCAAGGTCCTTCATGTCAAACTCACTACTCAATAATTTTTTCAAAGTAGTGATTTCTCCCTTGCTCTTGGCAGCAATCAACATATAACAGCAAGTACATAGGTGATCCGTTAACAAGTTTAATGTACATACAGCTATCAAATTCAGACCTCTTAAAGCCATGTGACAACATAAATGAATCTAACATTTTATACCATTGACGAGAAGATTGTTTTAAACCATATAAGTATCTTTTCAACTTGCAAACATAATCCTTACCAGGCACTATGAACCCTTCTGGCTGGTCCATGTATATCTCCACCTTAAGCTCTTCATGCAAGAATGTCGTCTTCACATCTAACTGCTCAAGCTCAAGATCATGCATAGCAACAATATTAAAAAAAGTACGGATTGAACTATGCTTTACTACTAGAGAGAACACATCATTATAATTAACATCAGGGATCTGACTGAAACCTTTTGCAACTAACCTTGCCTTATACCTTGGAGGCTCATTTGGAGACAAACCCGCATTTCTCTTGAAGATCCATTTGCAACGGACCGACTTCTTTTGTTTAGGCAAGCGCACAATCTCCCATGTGCCATTCTTCTCCTGGGACTGCATCTCCTCCTGCATAGCTGAGATCCACCTCTCACGATCACCAGAGGCAACAACTTCAGTATATATGGCTGGTTCATGAGTATTCTCCACCTGTTCAGCACAACTAAAAGCATAATAAACCATATCACACTCCTCAATTAGGCGAACCGGTGGTACACAACTTCTCTTTAGCCTGGTATGTGCAATGGACTGATCCCGTGGCTGCAAAACAGTGTGTGAATGCTAAACAATATCATGAACATCATTATCCACAGTTTCAGTTCGCTGATCATCCACGTGCTCCACCTGCACACTAACATGTTGCTGCTCAACAGAAACATCTGGCACTGCATCTGTGGACAAACTATCATTAAACATAACATATTCATTGAAAACAACACTCCTGCTCATAAAAGTCCTTTTAGTTTCAGGATTCCACAACTTATATCCTTTTACTCCTGAGCTATAACCAAGAAACAGACACTTAATAGCTCTAGGCTCTAATTTTCCATTACAAACATGAGCATAAGCAGTGCAACCAAAAACTCTCAACTGTGAATAATCAGCAGGCATACCAGACCATACCTCAATGAGAGTTTTCTTATCGAGTGGGATAGAAGACGACCTGTTTATCAAGTAGCAAGCGGTGTTGGCGAACTCTGCCCAAAAACGCCTATCCATGCGGACGTTGGACAACATGCAACGTGCCTTCGAGATGATGGTTCTGTTCATGCGTTTGGCCACCCCATTCTGTTGTGGAGTGTATGGGATGGTGTGATGCCTCGCAATGCCTTCATTCCTGCAGTAATCATCAAAAGCACCAGAACAGATCTCACCACCATTGTCAGTATGAAGTATTTTTACCTTCCTTTCAGTTTGCCTTTCTATCATAGTTTTCCAGTCTTTAAAAGCAGCAAAAGTTCCATCTTTATGTTTTAAGAAATAAGGCCACGCTCTTCTAGAATAATCATCAATAATAGTAAGCATATAACTAGCACCACCATGAGAAACCTTACGTGAAGGTCCCCACAGATCAGCATGTACATAATCAAGTGTACCTTTGGTGCAATGAACTGAGTGTTAAATTTTACCCTCTTGTGCTTACCAAACACACAATGCTCATAGAATTTCAAGTCACTTTGAGTGCAGCCATCCAACAGGTTCCTCTTCATCAATTCTGCCATGCCAAGTTTACACATATGTCCAAGACGCATATGTCAAAGATTAGTCTTTTGGACATATATGTCAAAGATTAGTCTTACTAGATTCATCTTTAGAAACAACAACAGCGGTAACAGAACCATGTAAAGTACTACCTCTAAGAACAAATAGCTTTGCAGAATTCATATGAAACGAGGGAACCTCTTGTTACCTTCAAAAGTCCATTCTTACTAGAGTATTCATATCCATCATCATTAAGAGTGCTGAGGGAGATGAAATTTCTGGCCATGTCTGGTATGTGTCTCACATCTTTCAGTGTATGTGTCATGCCATCATGTGTCTTGATCTGAACGGAGCCAATGACCACAATCTCACGTGGGTTATCATCCCCATACGCACGACACCTCCATTCTGCATAGGCTTATAAGAACTAAACCAATCTCTGTTAATACAGATATGAAACGAACACGCAGTATCAAGTATACATTCATCATGACTAGCAACACAACCAGCAAAAACAACAAGACAATCTCCAGAATCGGAGTTTTCAGCACCTGAGACGACAGATGCCTTACCATCGGATTTCCTTTTCTCCTTATTCTGCACCTTCCAGCAGTCTTCAATGTTATGATTTTTCTTCTTGCAATACTAACAGAACATCCTACCCCTCGACTTCAAACGACCTCTACCGTTCTGGCTCTTGGCACGGTCGTTGTTATCGTTGTAGGATGCTGCTCTCTTCTGCCCCTAACCTATAATGTTTTGCCTTTGGAGGACGATGCATCAGACTGCACCATATCTTTCATCTTCTCCCTGTTCTGAAGAGTCTCATACTTCCGCTAGGATTAGTTCATCATGACTAAATAATATGGTGTCACGAAAATTTGCATACGAACTAGACAGTGAGCATAACAGAAGCAGATCTAGATCTTCATCATCAAACTTTACCTCCATCGACATTAGGTTGGCAACGATCTCCTTGAAGACCGATATATGGTTCAACATTGAACCGTTCTCTTGCAGCTTGTGCGTGAATAACTTCATCTTCATATGCATCTTACTGGTTAGATCCTTAGACATACAGATTGATTCCAATTTAAGCCAGAGTTCCGCAGTAGTCTTTTCCTCCAACACTTCTTACAAAATATCATTATAGGTGAAGTTGAATCATTGACAAAGCCTTTACGATCTTTCCATGTTTTCTTAGAGGTCAAGTCTTTCCTGGTTTTCCCAAAACCTTCCAGTGCCTCATCAAGATCCGAAGATTGTGCTAGGACAGCCCGCATCTTAACTTGTCACAAGTTAAACCTCGTCTTGTAGTCCAGCAGCGGCAGATCATACTTCATCGACGCCATCGCAAAACCCTAATCAGAAAACAAGCTCTGATACCACTTGTTATAGAACGATAGGCATATAAACGATAAAGAACAAAGATCAATCACAGAGGACACGAGATTTAATGTGGAAAACCCTCCCAAGATGGGAGAGAAACAACCACGGGCGCCAGCCAGCAAAAGTCTTCACTATATCGGCGTGAGGTTACAACCCCGAACGGTGGCTTACAAGAGGTATATATATCAGTGAAACCCTAATAGGGTACTGATCTGTCCCTCTTGTCAACTAGTGTAACTGGATTTAGATCATAATTCAACAATTTCGCCGATGAATTTGTTGTCATAGAACACCAGCGTTCAACATTAGGTCAAGTATTTGTAGCGTCGAGACATTCCCAATGAACAGAGAGAGGGCTGAGTTCTTGGCTCAACGTCAAGATGAATTGTTGTTTGTTTCCAGCTCCAGATATCCCATCAACGTTTTGCTAGTTAGTGTAAATTTACAAAACTTTACACTAGTAGAAAATATGGTACTTCTTAGTATCATTCGAGGACCGTAAAATCACTCTTTTCTTACGTTGACTTAGTATTGTTTTTATTGTTCTATAATTATATCGCTACATATTCACATAAGAAAACTCATTGTTTTACCCATGAAAGAAATAGGCAAACGAGTAGTTAGACGTGTTGATAAAGGTTTTTTTAACGAACCGCACAAGATAGTGTGAGTTTTATGAATTGATAAAGTAGGAGAAATATACAAGTCTATAACCCTAAAGACTGTAGTCAGGAAAACAAAAAACAACCACACTGTGCGTTTACAAGATGAACCCGCCATGGAAGTGCGAAACAAAAAAAGCGACCTCCAAAAGGCAAAACAAAGTGCGAAACAAAAAAAGCAACCTCCAAAAGGCAAAACAAACTTCTAGGCGACAACATCCAATATGAAAACGACACCAAGTGTGCCGCCGCCGTCCATCCCAGGGAGTCAGGACGTGGTTTTCACCTGAAGAAACCAAAAGGGAAAGGTGGGAATCCCATAACAACGCCCCCAAGAGGAAAATGACACCAACAGGCATCAGCGTTGCCGGCCCAAAGAAAGAGCTTTCGCCCGACATTCCACCCTCCCGTCATAGGGAACTTGTCACACTGCACAGTCTCCGCCATCCAAAAACCTTCAATACATAGCCACTCCGCCAACACCTTCCGCCAATCAACCAATCAGAAAGAACTTGATGTCTGGAGCGTCCCTGATCTATCAACGCAGTTGAGTTTGATGCGGAGAGGGTGTGAGAGAAGAAATGATCTCCTCTCCCCCACAATAGCCTGCTCAATGTGGCCATCTTGTAACGGCAAAGACACCTCCATATATAAGAGAACAGTCTAGAAAAGGGCCCGCCACACGCCTGAAGTGCCCACCTCATGGTGGAACCATCGTCTCCGCCTCGACTCGACAGCCTGCAGCGCCTTCACCACATGTCGTCAGGCCGCCGCGCTGTCGCCTCACCATCTTCCGTGCTGCACCAGGCTCCCAATGTCTACCGACCACACTGCCTTTAGCTACTGCTAAACAGCTAGTCCAACGTCTCCACGCCCAAACTGCCCGCCAGTCGTCCTCAACGACTGGGCCAATGCCTCCATGTCTTGGTTCCCGTATCATCATTGTTCACGTCACTCTAGATCTGTCCTAGTGTCCACCGACACTTGTATCCGCTGTTGTCGTTAGCCGACCAGTCCAACACCACCGCTTCTTCCTGATCACCGCAGACAGCCAAACCAATGACACCATGCCCGTGCAAGACGGTGCCTCCTCGTTTTCCAACCCAAATCTGGTCCAATGCAAGCTACCCAGCATCATCAACAGACTTCCTCGCGAGCAAGAACCCGTCGCCTTCACCGCCTCCAACCGAGCAGCACCAGTGTCGGTGTTTTGGACCGGCAATAAACTATATAGGGCTACGCACGAACTCAAAAGCTAGATGGTGAAGGAACACAAGGATTTATACTGGTTCAGGCCCTCCAATGGAGTAATAACCTTAATCCAGTCCGGAGGAAGTATTCCGCCAAGTTTGTATGATGTATGGTGTGGTATGTTGGTGATTGATTTCATACCCCTGAGGGTTCCCTGGTCCCCTCCTTATATAGAGAGAGGAGACCGAGTCATATAGGAATCCTAACCCTAAACGGCTTAGGGATTTCCTAATTGTTACAATACCTACCAGGCCGATTGCCATAGAACGCAAGGCAAGGCCCAACCGGTGATTTATCTCTTTACATATATGAACTCCGAGTTACACAGGACTCGGGATATGCCTTATCTCTTAGATTGCGCCGTGGGAATCAAGGCATTGATGCCTTACCTCTTTGCCTTCCTTCTATCGATCTTCTAGAACATCCCTTCTTCGTGGGCTAACAATGGTCCGAGTGGATACCCGGTACCCATATTCTCCACAGTAGCCCCCGAGTCATTCACAGTCGAGTTGCTTCTTCTCCTTTTGTAATCCTCGAGTCTCCAATCCTCCATCCTTTCCAATCGTCTCGCAAAGAGGCTGTGAAGGGCTCCACCATAAAATCCAGAGAAAAAATTAGGACGCCGAGTGG
>CM002476.1:17813992-17843343 GCA_000325765.3 Leersia perrieri | reverse complement strand
TGTTCTAACCAAAACATGGGTAAAGATACATTTAGCTTATTATTTATCTAACTAGTTTAGCCTAGGTTTCATGTGCTGCACAAAATTATAACTAGGAAAATTCTAATTTCTGGTCCAACATGTAGATCTTGAATTTACAAAATTTTAGGGACAAGTTTCACTAAATTCCGAGCTAGAACGAGCAAGTTATGGCCTTTCTAAGATTCAAATTTGAATTAAATCAAATTAATGGTGAAAACCTACTGTCCAGTCATTTTCATTTCGGTGGGAAATATTTTTGACTAGGAAAATCCTTAGTTACACTGACAGGTGGGTCCTAGGTGATTTTATTTACTCAAACATTATTTTCTCACTGGAAAAGAGATGTGCCAGTGACAGGTGGGGCCGAAGTCAACGTAGTGACTGGTCAGCTTGACCATACCCTTGCCGCGGGCCCACATGTCGGTGACACATAAACTTAAATTGGTTTTAATTAGATTTAGTTAACTGAAAGGGCCCACGTGTCCATCTAACAAGTTAGGTACTCCATTAACTTAATCCGGACATTAGGATTAGGATTAAACTAATTAGGCATGGCGGGGCCGGCATGGCAGTCTCTCTCCTATTCTCTTCTTTTCTTTCCCCTTTCTTCTTCTTCCTCGCGCACGCGTGTGAGCGCCGCCAGGGACGGCTGGCCGGCGACGGCGGCCAGGCTGTCGGGGCGCGGCGCAGCAAGCGGAGGAGGCTTGCGAGGTACAAGGGCACCTACGGGCGGTGGCAGAGCGACTGCGAACATGCATGGAGGCGGCTAGGTTGCGCTCGGCGGTGAGATGACACGGGCGGCGTGAGGCGCCGGCGAGGTAGGCCTCGTCGGGGCCAGGTGATGGGCTGGGGAGCTCCGCCTCGTCGAGGGGGTCCCGAATATTCCCTTGGTTGGCTTTAAATCGGCTCGAATACTACCTAGCGACGGTGGCCGGCGGCGGTCTGCGATTGGCAAAGGGGAAAAGTGCGGCGCCGGTGATGTGGGTCCCGCAGAGCTCGATTCACTACTCCGGGAGCACCGCCTTGCCATGGGGATCACTAATTGACCCCTGGCTTGGTTTGATTTTGCCCAAGGTGGGCTGTCCACGGTGGCCGGGTGCAAGGCGGCGGCCGGGCATGTGTTCGTGTGTGGCATGGGCACGGCGGTACGCCGATTGCGGCGGCGCCGGAGACGTGTGTGGCCAACATCACAGGCAAGGTGAAGGGCGGAAGGGAAGGAGTACGGCGGCTGCTTGTCCTCACCTGAGCGGCAGCCGGGCGCGGCACATCGAACGGGAACCGGCGGTCGTCGTTGTTCGGGTTGGCGCAGGTGTTCATCCACGGCGGCGTCAGGCTCGCGGTACAAGCGTCGACGGCGTAGCAGCACGAGCCTGGGACCTGCGTGTCGTGTGGTTCGCTGCCAACTCCGGTGGGGCTCACGACATTGGCTTCGCCGCGAGTGACTACGGGTTTGGTTCGGCTCGCGGCGCGTACGCAAGGTGCTCGACGGTGGGCGGCGAGGTGAAGCTGGGAACCTAGAGGCCGGGGCGAGCTGCTTGTGTGCGCGGCGACCGAAAGGAAAGGGGATGGCAGAGGATTCGCTGCCTTATATAGAGCTCTGAGCGCGTCTTGCGCGGGAAGGCAGAGAGGGCGTGGTCGTGGCGTCGTCATCCGCAGACTGGGCGTCGGCGCAAATCGCGGCGAGGACGTGGTCTCGTCAGCGACAGTGGTCTCAGTCCTGGTCGTCGAGCGCGCGTACGGCAAGGCAAGTGGGCGAGCGATTCTCTGATGATACAGGGCACGTGGCGGCGAAGGATTGGGTCGCGGTGGTCGCGGCGGGACCCGGCATGGCAGGGCGGCGTCCTGTACGCCTCCTGTGCAGCAATGGAGCGCACTGTGTAGTTCCTGTGGATGATGCGAGGCGTACGGGGTGTGGTCGTCGAAGCTTCGTTGCGGGCCCGTGCGCTGACGCAGCTGGCTTCGCGTCGAAGCCAGGGTGTGAACGGCGGCGGTGGTGTGGTGCACGGAGCGGCGCACGGTCAGGCGTGGCAGCACGATTGGTGGCGTCGCGCTGCGCGGTGACGGGCGCGAGCAAGCGCGTGTGCGCGAGGCACGGGTTCAGGCAAGGCCGCGGCAGCGACGGTCGCGTCGTGCTGCGTGTGCGTGTACCGGGTCCGGCTCAGCGTCTGCGGTCTCTGGCACAGCTGCGTTGCGGCTGCCGAAATGGGCGCACGTCCGTGCGGGGCGGTGCAGCAGCTGCGGTGCGCGGGAAGGCACGACATCCGGCGGCATCGGTCCAGGCACGAGACGGCAACGCGGTACCGAGACGGACGCCGACTGGTAGCGACGGCAAACGGCGGCGGCGCGGCAGGGCAAGGCAGTTGCCTTGCCTGCCCTAGCTGCGTTGGCCTGTTGGGCTAAGCAGGCCATGGCCTGGCTAGTAGAGAGGAGGAATGGTCTAGGTTGGGTCCTTCATCTGCTGTAAGTAGATTTTTAGTGGCAAAGAAATTGCAACTGATCTTTGAGTATAAGGTTTGTGTTTATACTGGTATAATTTAATTGACTTTGAATATTGGGCTTGTATATGGCCTTTGTTTTGCACATGACTAGGTTTTCAATTGTGATGATAAATCCCTTTAAGAATTTATCTAATATTGGTGGTGCTAAGTTTGATTTAATTATTTCCCACACTACTTTGTAGTTAATAATCCACTCAATTTTGTTGTCACACAACAAAGAAACAAGCAAACCTCAGCATGATGCAAAAAGTTTTAAAAAGTTTGAAAAATTACATATTTTTTTCTTATGGTAATTTTCAATTTGTTACAGCAGCGAGGCTGGTGGCAACAACGAGACATGGCGGAGGGCCCGAGGCGTAGGGACAGCGGATCTAGCAAGGCAACGGCCCTCGAGCAGGGGGCGGGCGCTCGCAGTGGCGCTCCAGTGACAGCGGGCAGCAATAGCTCGGTCGGCTGGGGCAGCGAGAGGCCGGGACAGGGTGGGGCCGATCGGATCCGATGTCGGTGACCCAGGGCGGCCAGATCTGACGCCGGTGACCCCGGGTGCGCGCATCGACCCCGGGGAGTATGACGGCAGCCAGAGAGGACGGCGGCAGCCAAATCCGGTTGCGTTGACCTTGGGGGGTGGAGGGTCGGATCTGGCCGTCGGGAGGACGACGGCGGCAGCCCGGAGCCGTCAGCGAGCGGCTCGGGGTGGGAGCCACGAAGACGATGGCGGCAGAGCGGAAAGCGGTGTCAGATAGGAGATAGAGTGGCTAAAACTTCTAAAGGAGCTAGCACGTCGTACTTTATCAATGAGATAGGCACCTTGCCTACTTTGAAAACATGGGTCATGAACGAAAAATGCCCTTCATCTCCTGGAGATGTGTCAATGTATGATGTATCCCCAAAAGGGCTCATGTGTGACACGTCACACCGATGGAATCCGCGCAACACATTTGGGGGCCCACCACACGCATAGGAGGAAGAAGAAGAGGGGGCCCAGGCCACGACGACGGATAGCCTCGTCTCTGTAGGATCGAATACAATAAGTAAACCTACTAGAGGGGGTGAATAGTAGGTATTGCCAGCGGAAGTTTAATTTTCGAATCCAAAAAACAGATTAATAGAGTATCAGTAAAAAATAGATTTCTTAAAAACCAACCGTTGGATCTGTCCCAAATTTGGTAAGAATAAACTAGAAGATATAAGGAACAACTCCACCGAACGGATTTACAAAATAATGTAAGGTTAAAAAGTTATAACCCTCGCAATCTAGCTATCTCAGAATTTCAGCAAAACGAACAAAATCAATTCAAGCAACTTACGTGATTGGAAACGCCTTGATGATTGAATATGATATTTATTACTGAAATATATTGTCACAAGGTGCAGCCAAAGCACCCCTACAAAAACCCTAAAACAAAGAGCACTCAAATCTCTCAATTGTGGCTTACCCTCTAGGCTAAGCCTCCCTCTCTATTTATACCAAATATCTCCTATTTCTAGTAGGACTCAATTTCTAATAGGAATAGGACTCTATTACAATTTCCTAAAAAAATTCCTTTTCTTTTTATTCAAAACCGCAGTCACAGCCGAACCAAAACTGTATCGGACTCTGCATATACTGTTGTACACCGAATCCCCATCCATCGGTCTTACGTACACGTATATGCATATCAACCAAGCCAACCAATCAGGCAGCTCCGTACAGCATCTATCTCTCCATGAGCCAAGTCACCGACTTGTACTCCACGATCGATCCATCCATACACACGTATGCACAAACCATCACCATGTACGCTGCCTTGCACGTAGACCACCACCGAGCCAAGCATCAATATCATGCATGCACGTACACATGCATACATCCGTGTACAGTACCCCAAGTACTATAGCACCTCAATTCTTCTCGTAATTATTCGACGCTCGCACACACAATTTTGCGAAGCCCGTCACGAACAACACCCACACGGTGTCCCTCCACCGTGTGTCATCTTTCGTCAACCTCGTCACCCGGCATCCTCGATCGCTCCGGACCTCTACTCCTGCCTGAGTATAGTCCCGATCCCACCGTTGACCTAAGTTAACCCCAAGACATCTGACTCTAGTCCAATCTTGTCATATGACCTCCCGACTGCTCCAGACCTCGGTTCCTCCCTGAACGTAGCCCAGTCCTCGTCATTGACCAAGCCTTGACCTCAAGTCACCTACACACAGTAGACAAAACAACCATTTTTGGGCACAGATATCGCAACCTGACCCACATCAGTCACACGCACTCACACCACATCCACGAATATTCTAAACCAATTTTATTTAATTTATTATTTATAAAGCCAATTTGTTCATCACAAAATGTTAATCAAAACCTTGATCTTACAGTCTCCAGCTCCGGCAGCGACAATGGCGGCGTCGACGGCGAACCCAGTCCTTGTATTTAGGGTTTTGAGGGTAGGGTGGAGGGAGGGGGTTTGCCGGCGGACTTAGAGGGATGGCCAGGGCAGTGGGTGCCGGGCGGCGGACGCCGCCCGAGACGCGGTTATGGAAGTCAACGATAGGTGGGGTAGGCGGTGGGGGTAAGCGAAGTCGACGGCTTCGGCGGCGCAAACTGCCACGCTAGAGTCAGGGAAGAAGAAGGGTGAGGGCGGGGTGGAGGGGCTTGTGCCGCTAGAGGCGAAACCACAGGGTGCTAGAGGGTGCCTGGCACCCTCCATCGCAAGGCAACCAAACTAGTACCCTAATTTGTCAATTAGCTAGATTGCTAATTGCTAGTATTAAGCTAACATGCTAATTACATGTCTTTTTTAAGTCTGATCAACTGCCGTAAGGATGCATGGTCATAATGTTTAGTAATCTGTATATTGCTAGCTCAATTTTAATTTTTTTTTTGAGGGAAAGCTCAATTTTAAATTAGTGCTATTTTCATAGCAATTTTTAAGAAGATGATTTGATATTGTATTATATTATATCATATCATATTATATTAGTGCACATAGAAAGATATATAAAACCATATTACCATCAAATTTATGTATATATAAACGCGAACGACATAATCATATAAGTCTGATAAATTTACAAGGGGCATGGATGAAGCCAAGGCAAGTCGTGATCCGTGGAGTCACTTTTTTTTTTCTGTCTTCCAGATGATTTGCAATGACATAATATGCATGGACCATGTGTTAACACTATCATTTGCCTAGTTGCCATTGCTTTATTACTTAATACATTTGTCTCATGTGGCTGGCACACCCAAATACTAAAATTTGGCTTCGTCTCTGGCCGACGCTGTTGGTGTCTTCGGACGCCGACGAGCCTGAACGGCGACACGTGCGGCGGGGAGTCGGCGGAGGGCTGAGGAAGGAGGCAGGGGGAGAGGAGAATAGAGGAAGAAAGAGGAATAAAATGGGAAACACATCGTGCAGGAGAAGTCCCTATGACACGTCACGTGTTAGTCGCACCCATGTATCCCATACATATAGTCCCAAAGATACCAATACGTTAGATCACAGCCTGTTTAGATTTAGCCCATAGGTTCTGAAGCCCATTGGACGGCCTGAACTTCTAAATGCATTATTGCGTGTCGTATGTTCAAGCCACGTCCCATACTTAAGGAGTAAACCAAAATCCAGATCTCTGGTGGAGCAGTCCATACATTTCGCCATCCACCGGCCGTCCGCCCATCGCTGCCTCACTCAATTCAACCGCCGATTCTCGGCTCTCGCGCTGTCTGCATCTGCATGTGCTGGACGACGTCCACGGGGGAGCCCCAGGCGAGGCGGCCGGCTAGCTCTTACGCAAGCGCTTGTGTCATCCTCAACGTTCTGGAATTCAGCTTTCGTCGGCGGGGAGCCGCGGGACCAGGGCAGGGGCCTGCCCTGACGTAATGCATGATGTCATGATACAACTGGCTAAAGTAGCACCGCTGTAGTAATATTGTTGTACATGGCTAATCACTGGTTGAGAAGAATGAGTGATTGCGTGTCTGCGTGATCAGGCTTTTAACGTGTGTGGTTAGTGGGTAATTGAAGCCGCCATCCTGCTTTTCATTACTTGGACAGTTGGGAGAAAAGGATCCGATTATCCATCTCTGTATTACTACTTCATTACTTGGACCAAAAGGGAGAGCAGAGCACGCTGCACACGCACGGGCCTACTTCAGCAACGACACTTTTAATGCTCCGACGAGTGTCATCGTCCGGTACTCAGGTAATAATGCAATTAGAGATCGGATCAACGTTTTCCAAGGAGAAACTGGGCACGGTCGGTCGGTCGCGATACCGGATAGATGAAATCGTGGGGCTGGCTCATTGGCGTCCGTCGCCATCGGACCGTAGCGCCTGGCTCCCTCGAACCTGTAGTATTTTACTCTGATCCTGATATCCGCTAGCAGCTTTCTTGTCTCCGTGCGACTTACATGCATGATTGCATCTATGGATTCTAGAAGAAAGCATAGTAGTATCCAATCTTTTTTTTTCTTTTCTTTTTTCTGTTTTTCACAGGAGGTGATTTGTAAGCTGTGCTTGCTTTAACTGCAGGTTACAATTAAATTTTGCTTTTGCTTTTAATTTTTTATTTATCTTTATAACTATCACAAAAGAGAGCTAGGGGACAAAGGTGACTAAGAAAAACCCTAAATTTAGTTATAAATCAGATATTACTAGATTTTAAAATCAGGTATGTATCTGTCTATACACCTATACCAAGACTGTCAATTGGTGTATGAATAATGTTCCATGTCTATATACCCTATACCAAGACTGAAAATTAAGCACCCAAAAAAGGTACTACCTCCGTTAAATATTATAAGGCGTCCTACAAGAGATGTAGGGCGCCTTATATTGTGTAACAGACTGATATCTTTTAAGGTTCTTATGCTTCGGCACATTTTATAAGAGTAAAGCAAAAAATGTGTCAGGTTTGGGGATTGAATGTTCTTTTTAGGATCTCAAAATCCAATATATTTGTCACCTTAGAGCTCCTTTCGGCCTCTCTCAAATTCGAAATATTGGTATTTTTGAAGATTTCGAACCAGAGCTCCAATGAAAAATTCCTCCAGTATGTCTCTCTTCTGAATCATGTGTTTTTCATACACTCCATGTAAGTGGCAATTCTTCCGATACATAGGATCT
Source organism: Leersia perrieri (assembly GCA_000325765.3). Classification (NCBI taxonomy): domain Eukaryota; kingdom Viridiplantae; phylum Streptophyta; class Magnoliopsida; order Poales; family Poaceae; genus Leersia; species Leersia perrieri. The sequence goes on along the minus strand of CM002476.1, from coordinate 17,835,710 downwards.
AAGCTGCTAGGGCACTCTTCAATCACCCTTTTTTTGTACCACCATGTTTCCTTATATATGTGGATGGAGTGAAGAGGTATGGATGTTGATACTAGATACGTAAGGTATGATGAGTATAACATTATACGAATCTTGAACTCTCGATTATCTCTTAATTTGATCTTAAATTTGAAACAATTAATTATCATACTTTTTATTGATAATTAATTATCATATTATTACTTGTATGGACTCTTCATATAATATGAACAATAATTAATAAAAAATAATTCTTGAATATGCAACATAGAGATCGACAAATAGTCAGAACCAAATTAGAGATAGCTTCCATATTAATCAGAATGATATGACCATTTGTCAGATGGATCAAATTATCATATCCATAGATTTTATTAAATTGTGTTTAAATGAAATATGGTATGGCAATGATCATGGATTCTTTCATTTTAGACATTACAAAATCTAAAAATTTCTAAATTAATAATTAATGAATATGAAGTTGTAAGTGTTTTATACTCTGAATTTTTAAAATTAATTCCTAAATTTAAAATCAATAACTGTTGAGTCATAATTCCAACGCAAAATCATGTTTCAATCCAAGCCACTAAAGTTTAAAGGAAAATCAGCAAACCAATATATAATTAAAAGTTCTAATATTTATAACTTAATTGTTACCCGTGCAATATACATGCTATGAACGCTGCTACACGTACTAACTTTTCCGTACTAAATCCTAACTAACAAAAATCTCAACTGTTCAATTTCTTTAGATGAAAGTTACAGAACATCTAGTTTTACTCACATGCTGCCACATCAATGTTAGTATAAGTTTAGCAATAAAAAATTACTATGTATAGACTTTTCCTTTTGCTACCAATGGGTTTCAATTTGAATCCATACACATAACGTCAACTAGTTGCTAGTGCTATATAGATAGCAAACAAAATATTTCGCTGTAAGCTAAACTTCCCCATTTTTCACCGAATTTATTAAAAAAACAAACTCTACAGTATATAATGAATATGCTGTCAAGACATTTTTATTGTGAATTTAACAAAAATAGTAATTTGTTGCCGTAGACATTGGTGCATTTGTTTGCACTTAGAGAAGTTTAATTTAAGGTAAAACAAAAATAACTTTCAGAAAGTTGTACCAACTTTTGCATGCTTTTTTTTTTTTTGCGTTTGTTGATGCCAAAGTGGCCATATATTATAGTTTAATCAACATCTTGCGGCACAAGATAAAAGTGGCGCTTACTTCTTTTTTTTTTTTTTTGGAAGAATAACTCGGGGCCGAGGCATCTTGACTTGGCGCCATCCTTGATGCTCATGCGGAGAAAACAGCGCGTCTGTCTGGTCTCTAGTAGGTACAATCAAGAAGAAATGGGTAATGTGTACGTACGCGTCAGCCAGCCCAACTATCTTACATATAATCCGTCGTCGTCCTGTTTTTAAGCCCACAAGGCCACAAACGAACCCTTGTGTGTCATCGACACGATCGACCATTCATTCAGTTCGAGGAGATCACCATCACCTGCTTTCATCTCTCTCTCCCCCCATCGCGCCACAGCCCACCGGCGGCGAGGGAGGGGAGGATGCTGATGCTGGGCGAGGCCTCCCCGTGGGGCCTGGCCGGCGCGGCGGTGGCCGTGGCGCTGCTGTGGCTGGCCGGCTGGACGCTGGAGTGGGCCTGGCTGACGCCGCGGCGGCTGGAGCGGGCCCTGCGGGCGCAGGGCGTCAGGGGCAACCGCTACCGCCTCTTCACCGGCGACGTGCCGGAGAACGCGCGCCTCAACCGGGAGGCACGGAAGAAGCCGCTGCCGCTCGGCTGCCACGACATCATCCCGCGCGTGCTGCCTATGTTGAGCAAGGCCGTCAAGGAGCACGGTACGGCGCTTTTCTGCCTTCTGTACTGAAGTTGAGAACTTGAGGTCGTGTATCACGTTGGAGGTTAATTTTGGATTAATTCCAGCTTGTTAGGAAACAGTCCGTGCCTATTTACCGTTTTGATGCTTAGTTAACAGCTCTGTTACTATTTCACGTTCCAATGTTCCATACACATCTTCTCACTCTTTGGGAGAAACATCTGGGGTTTTTTTTTTTTCTTTTTTTAGAAAAAATTGGATGACTACTGTGTATGTCAGTAAGGGCCTTGTGGAATTGTCAATTAGTCGTGTAACTCGCGGCTGAAGCTACCACCTAATTGGAATGCGCACTTTGATTAAGATATCCTATGATAATAACCTAGAACGTGTTGCTGCTGGTGCTGCACTTTTTAGTGTCCCTTCTTTTAAAAGGGTTGGACAGTGGGAAGAAATCTACCGTCGATTTAATTTAAAGAAAAATATGAGCGTGTCAAGAGTTGGAAACAGAACATATGGTCCATGCCACTGCACTAACAAGTGCATCTCTAGTGTCCCTTCTTCTCTGATTAGACTGAAAAACTTAAATGCAGGGAAACCGTCATACACTTGGTTCGGTCCAACTCCAAGAGTGATGATTCCAGACCCTGAATCAGTAAGAGAGGTTTTGTCGAACAAGTTTGGCCACTTTGGCAAAGTAAAGCCTAGCCGCATTGGACAGTTACTAGCCTCTGGAGTTGCGAGCTATGAAGGCGAGAAATGGGCAAAGCACAGGAGGATTCTCAATCCCGCCTTTCACCACGAGAAAATTAAGGTACGCATTTTCCGTTTTATCACTTTTTAACGGCAGCATCACATATCTTCTACTGTACAAAGTTGGCTAATAACAGTGATGTCTTGTTCACAGCGGATGCTGCCAGTTTTTTCTAACTGCTGCACCGAAATGATTACTAGATGGGAGAATTCAACGTCTCCTGAAGGAATATTTGAGTTAGATGTTTGGCCTGAGTTCCAGAATCTAACAGGAGATGTTATATCAAAAACAGCATTCGGTAGCAGCTATCAAGAAGGGAAAAGAATTTTTCAGCTGCAAGCAGAGTTAGCCGAACGTTTAATACAAGCCTTTCAGACTATTTTTATACCAGGATATTGGTTTGTTCTTTTCCTCTTACATTACAGAAAATAAATCATTGGTACTTGCATTTCCAAACATCCAATGAACAACCAATGACTTATATAATATATTTATTTTATACTTATGTGATATATTGTGGTGGAAAACCCATACCGAAATACTGCACTAAGGATTCTGTAATTAAAATAGTAAGATGACTTTTTAGTGGATAAAGTACATATTACCTTCATTCCGGTGTGTAGATACAGAGGAAAGCAACAGTATGCTACTAAATCATTGCCAGCTGACCTGTGAGGTCAGTACTAACTAGTAAGGCATTAAAGAACTATATAAGTTAATATCACTTCTAGAAAATGTAGAAGTAAAATTTTGCAGTCTGAACACATGCAAGTTTTCATATATAATACAAAACACGCAATGATGATAACAGAATGCAATTTCTCATTTCCTTTGTTAAATGTATGAGTTCTTTATGAATAGTCCATTTGAAAAGGTATTAAATGTACTGGCAATTATAAACTAGATACCAAAATTCGGTGCATCCTCTAAGTACTTTAGTATTACCTCCGAAGGTATAATTAATGGTAATACATCTTGCACTATTGGTGCAGTTTGAATGAATTGCATGAAGAGTTTACATGTATAGAATTTCTTTCTTGAATAACCGAAAGTTGTATTCTAGCCATTTAGAATTTATTCTTACATGATTTAAAACTTTACAGGTACTTACCAACTAAAAACAACAAAAGGATGAGAGAAATTGAACGAGAGGTCCGCAAAATTCTACGAAGAATAATTGAAAAGAGAGTGGGGGCTATTCAAAATGGTGAAAATAGCAATGGTGACTTGCTGGGATTATTGGTGGAGTCAAATATGAGGGAATCAAATGGGAAGGCAGAACTAGGAATGACTACAGATGAAATTATTGAGGAATGCAAGCTATTTTACTTTGCAGGTATGGAGACAACATCAGTGTTGCTCACTTGGACGTTAATTGTATTAAGCATGCACCCAGAGTGGCAAGAGCGAGCAAGAGAAGAAGTGATGCACCACTTTGGAAGAACGCCACCATACTATGATAGCCTGAGTCGCCTGAAGATTGTAAGTATGACTGCATGACTTCAATGCTCCCTCTTATTTTACCAATAACACAAAATGCAACCTATTGAGAACAAGGATTTTCTAACCGTGATCTTGTCATGCGGTCGTTTTAATTAATTGTTTTAGTATCCAAAAACTTTGTGTTGAAATGTTAGTTATTTGGTCTTTTGAGGAAAAAATGGTGACTGTCTGTGACCAAAAGTAACATATGCCGTGTTTTTTCCATATGTTTCTAGAGTGCTTCATTTTCCATACAGTTAAAAAAGACTTGTAGATAATTCCTTACCTCCTGAAAATTGCTTGAATTTACATTTTTAGATTTTTCTGTGCTTAAGTCCTTATGGCTAATGATGTTAAAGCCTTATCAGTCACCACTGCAATATAGTTGAGGTGTTGGATTGCCTTATTGCCTGTATATATAAGTCAATGAAACAGTCTGATTTGTTGGACGAAGCAAGGGTTCATTTGAAGAAAATGAGAAGATTTCATTTTCTAATTTCGGAATCATTGGAACAATGAACTTTATTTCCTTTTCGTTGTTGCAGGTAACAATGATTCTATACGAGGTTCTTAGGTTGTACCCGCCAGTGGTGTTCCTAACCAGACGAACATACAAGGAAATGGAGCTCGGTGGCATCAAATATCCAGCTGAAGTGAACCTTATGTTGCCTCTTATATTTATTCACCATGATCCTAATATTTGGGGTAAAGATGCAAGTGAATTCAATCCAGACAGGTTTGTTGATGGCATCTCCAACGCAACGAAGTATCAAACCTCCTTCTTTCCATTTGGATGGGGTCCTCGGATCTGCATAGGCCAGAACTTTGCACTGTTGGAAGCCAAGATGGCTATTTGTAAGATCCTTCAGCGGTTCTCCTTTGAGCTTTCGCCATCGTACATCCACGCGCCATACACTGTGATAACTCTACACCCACAGCACGGTGCTCCAATTAAGCTGAAGAAAATCTGATCATACTGCTGCTCAGGCTGGCCAAGGTGAAGCTTACAGTCAGTTCACATGCTGAATCCAGTTTTATGTTTTCCTTTGGGAAAATCAAATCACTTTCTATGTTTTGTACGTTAGACGAAAATACAGATTACTTGCTAATATATATAGCTTTGTATTCAAAGGAAAACACGGTGATAAGGTGATATCTGATATCGTAGCTTTAGTTTGAACCGATACCATTTGACCTTTTTTTTTAGGTAAACCACAACATGAGATCTGCCGGAATATATTAGGAGGAGTAAAAACCATAAAGTAAAAAGTTCAGTAAAGGACAGGGCAAAAAGGAGAAACAAAATGACTCCACTAGACTAGGATTACATCACAAGAGAAAGAAAAAGCCTAGTGATTAGGGCGGCTTGAAAACCCAGATCCTTAGGTTTGCTCTTCTTTGATTAGGAGAGCCACTTGGAGCGCTGATCTTTCCTTTGATTGGAAAATCATTCCATTTCTTTCGCACCAGACATATCCTTTGATTGGAAAATCCTTCCATTTCTTTCGCACCAGACATACCGCCAGGTGGTTACTACTTACTAGGGCTGTAAAGGTTTTCATTCTTCTCTAAATTAGCTTGATTCTTGACAAAATAAACCACCAACCTTTGAGACATGATGTCGTCACAGGAGTATTATTTATGGTTGTCAATTACAAACATGGTTCATTTGAAGAAAAAGCATTCCTTGAATAGGTGATCTATGTCAAAAGCTTTAGAGCATAGCGAGCAAATTCAGTTGCATGGCCAATGTAGGACCAAAAGATTTGTGCCCTCATTTTTTTTATGGAGGATCAGCCAGCCCAAGAACAGGTGTTTGCGTGTAGCCTTGACTTTCCAAAGATGTAAAATTTCACCCGATGAATATTTTCCCTAGAATTGAAGTAGGTAGGCACCTTTTACAGAGTTGCATGATTTGCATCCATTTACTCTCCATTTCTAGGTGATGTTGTCTTCATCATCGTCGAGGGCGATGTCCTGAAGTTGTTTGCCCATGAGCACTAGTTGGTTAATTTCATCAATTGTGGAGATTGTGCGGAAGGATGTTAGCCATGTACCATTCGCCCTTCACTGTCTACTTTCCAGACATAACAGGCTTTTATTGACAACAATCAATAGATGATCAAGTCATCAAGGTGATGGAATGTAAGTGAACACCACTTCCAATATCTGCATAACTTAGCCAAAACGCAAGCGTACATTTAACGTTCATTACAAATAAATGCAGAACCTAGCTAAGATGCAATGATTGCCACCTATATTCTCGGATAACAAAAAAAAACCCCTTAACCATCCGTTTCGATCACTGATATGGCACAATTGTATCCATTGAACGAAACTTTCCATGGAATAATTTAAGTATGTAGCCATTAGTTAGTTCTAAAAATAACCTATAGAGAATAGAATTTTTTTCCAAAACCTTACCGTTTCTACATAGTCAATACGATCGAACAGTAGCTGCCACCCCGATGAGTGACTTCACTGCCACTATCCACTGCCATTATAAATGATCCAATATTTTAGATTGAGTCTCCCTTCCACTTAAATAAATTGCAATATAAACTAAAAGTGACAAAAAATATTTTTATATAACAATTCCAATTCGTCTTATATAGTGAAATGGACAAGATGACAAATGTTGGGCCATTCGTGCTCAATTCCATATCCAGTTGTCCTTACCGTCAGCCAGAATGAGTCCACGCAACGATGCCATGCCACCAACTGCAAGCATGCCGCGCTGCCACAAGTCTACGAGAACTCTGTGCAACTAAACGCCACATAATGGCTAATACATCCGTTGGACCTGTTGGAGTGTATAAAACGAATTGTCTTTTTTCCTATCAGCTTAGGCTTTTGGGTTTGAACTGGTTAATGCATGTAAGTTAACATGGTATCAGAGCTAAAAGGTTTTGAGTTTAAATCTTGGCTAGTGCGCAATTAAATAAAATAATTACACACTATTCCAATATTCCACACTTGAGACTTGAAGGGGTTTTGCGTGAGTAGGGTGTTGGAGTGTGTAAAGTGAATGGGCAGTCTTCCTCATGAGTTTAGTTTTTTGGGTTGAACTGGTCATATCGGTGTATGCAACTTAACATGCTATTAGAGTCAAAAATCTTGAGTTTGAATCCTGGTTGGCGTGCAATTAATGGGAATAATTGCCGCTCACTGCAATATTCTACGCTTGAGACTTGAGGGGTCTCGCGTGAATGGGAGTATTGGAGCGTATAAAATGAATTGACTGTCTTTTCTCCATCAACTTTGGCTTCACGTGAGGAGAGTGGTAGAGTGTATAAAGTGAATTATCTGCCTTTACTCAACAACTTGAGCGGATGGGGACTTAAACATAAAATTACTAAAATGAATTTTAAATTTTATGAAGAAAAAAAACAATCCTAATGTATTGTTGTTTATACTATAGTACCATAAAAGTTCTTATTTTGGTACATTCGAGTTCAAGGACATACACAATATTCTATCCACTCCGTCCACAAGTATTATCATTTGGGACGGGTGGAGTAGGTACTCAACGACTATCTAAGTAGCTATCGCAAATGTGCTGTGCTTGATATCAAAATGATCAGTTGGGAAAACACCGATCGATCAGCGCCGGCGGAGCCTAACCGGAACGCCGTGCTGCGGATGCAGCGTGAGCACGGTGTAGGGCGCGTGCGCGTACGCGGGCGATAGCTCGAACGCGAAGCGCTGCAGGATCATGCTGATGGCCACCTTGGCCTCCAGCAGCGCGAAGTTCTGGCCGATGCAGATGCGCGGACCCCAGCTGAAAGGGAAGAAGGCACCGGGGTCATTGCACGCCTTGGCCACGCCCTCAGCGAACCTCCCCGGGTTGAACTCGCCGGCGTCGTGGCCCCAGACAGCCGTGTCCCGGTGGATGAACAGCACGGGCAATGCCAGCATCACGCCTGGCGGGTATGTGACGCCCCCCAGCTCTATCGCTTTGTACGTCCGGCGGTTCATCAGCACCACCGGCGGGTACAACCGTAGCACCTCGTACAGCACCATGGTCACCTGAGAATTAAGAGCAACTCACGACTCGATCAAATCGTCAACATTTTTTTGCTGTAACAGTACGAAATGGGTTACTACTCACAACTTTCAGGCGGTTAACGCCGTTGAAATCAGGTTTGTTTTGCCCGAAGACCTGCAGAACCTCCTCCCTGGCGCGATCCTGCCACTCCGGGTGCATGCTCAGGACAACCATTGTCCAGCTGAGCAGCACGGCGGTTGTCTCCATCCCGGCGAAGTAGAATAGCTTGCATTCTTCGATGATTTCCTCGACGGTCATCCCCTTGCTGGTCTTTCCGTCCTCGTCGTTGTAATCCATGTTGGATTCTAGGAGCAAGCCGAGCAGATCATCTTTGTTGGCATCGCCGTTCTTCATATCTTTCTGTCTCTTCTCTATTATGCCTCTTAGGATTGCCCTGATCTCTCTGTCTATTGCCTTCATCCTTCTGTTGTTTTCTATCGGTAAAAGACTGGGGAGAGAGTGTATGTTAGCTCAATGGACGATCCTAAGTGGGTACACATTGAATTACTGTTTTTGCTGAGTATATAAATATTGGAAATAAAAATGTTAAATATTGGGACGGTGAAGAGAGAATCATACGAGACGCCTGGGATGTAATTAGTCCGGAATGATTGAAGAAGGCGTTCAGCTTGCTCGGCTTGAAGTTGGAAAATTCTTCTGCCCTCTTGGTATCTGACACCGAACGCTGCTCTTGAAATAACATCGCCTGAAAAATTCTGAAACTCCGGCCAAACGTCCAGCTCGGCTTTTCCAACAGAAGCAGCAACCACATTCTCCCATCTACCAATTAGCTCGGTGCAACTTGCGGAAAATGCAGGCAACATCCGCTGCAATTAGTTTCCAAGAGAACATAGTCAGTATTCAGTAAGTCGGGGAAAGGAAAAAACAGAGTATAATCAAATTGATTTTCGGTGCCAATGAAGCTATGAGAACAGAGACATCAATGAAATTCTTTTAATCACAAGGGTGGACATCCACCCGTGTTTTGCATGACATATCAATAGTTATGAAAAATTTTCAATCAAAAAATATGATTCCACAAACATGCAAATTCAATTGTAACAAAAACAACAAATATGATTGGTAATGTTAGCATGCTAATTCAATTGTTACAATTTATAGAGGTTGAATTTGAACATGGAGGTTGGGGGAGTGGTATATTCCATCAAAATCTAACTTGTCAATTTTTAAAAATGCTTCTATAACTATTTGTATGATATGCAAGACATGAGGGAACACTGGTGGGAGTTGCGAGGTATAGATGGGAGAAAACCTCTTACTTGTATATGAAAATATAGTCCGGTCTTATATTTTTTATGAATTCTTTTCACTAAATCATACTAATAATTGTATCATCTTGATATAATTAGATGAGTTCAATAAAGCTTTTATTGTCTTGAAAAAATGTACTAATAGTACCTTTAGCTTTTCTGCATGAAAGGCTGGATTCATAATCCTCCTATGTTTGACCCATTTTTCACCATGAAGGATCACAAGCCCACCAACAAGTAACTTTGAAAGCCGAGTGGCTAGCCTTGTCTTTTCAAAGTGACCAGATTTGTTCGATAGAACTTCACGGACCAGCTCAGGGTCAGTGATTGTGACCCTTGGCACTGGCCCGAACCATGTAAACGAAAGTTTACCTACGTTTCCACGTTCAGAGATCAAAACATATACAAGATACATGAACAAGAAAGCAAGTTAATGATCAACCAGTGGCATTTCTAGATCACTGCAGTAGTGCAGTGTATGACTGTTTTAATTCTCCTCTGTCAAAAAAAAAAAAAGATAAGTTAACAATCAGTACTGAACATGTAGAGAGAATACAGTACCGTGATCCTCCAATGCACGGTGAAGCAGAGGAGAGATGCGCGGGACGATGTCGTGGGGCCGGTCCATGGGCACGGGCTTGGACCGGGCCGCCATGACGAGCTGCAGGTCCTCCTTGAGGTCGCCATGGAGGAAGCGATACTGGGTGCCCTTCAGGCCCTGGGCTCTGAGGGCTCGGTCCATCCTCCGTGGGGCCAGCCAAGCCCACTCGAGCATCTGCACGGCCCAGACAAGCAGCAGCGCCGCTGCCACGCCGCCGAGCAGGCTCCACGGCGAGGCCTCGCCGACGGCGAACGGTAGCGCCGCGCTGATGCCCATTGCTTCCTCTCTGTGTGTACTGAGCAGAGCAACTGCGCAAGTGGTGTAGTGGAAACAACGAAATGGAGAAAACAGTGTGAAGATATACTAGTCTGTGTAACCTTCAATGATTGCCTATAGAAAACGTATTTCCTATACAACTGTAGGTTGGTGATCAGTCCAAATTCATCTGAAACCGGTCCCACTGACACTGAGTAATCACGCAAGGATAACCTTTCACCACGTTGTGGGAGACAGGGACTAGTCACGGTGTGCATGTACATACATTGTTGCTATGTACTCCTTCCGCCTCCTCCGCCTTGTGGTCTGATGGAGATCTACGCAGCGGAGGCTAAGAGCTCGAGACGCGGGAGCTGCAAGCGTTTGGGAGAAAAGACGAATGGCGACGGCACCGCCGGAGAGACGGGAGCCGCGCGCTTTGGTTTCACAAAATGGGATTTTTGGAAGGATGTCAAACAGAAAAGACGTGGCTACATATCACTTGCGGGCGGTTGGACAAGGACAGACAGGTGAGCATGGGTGCCCCGCATCCGCGCATGACGACGGCGGAACGCAGACAAGGTTCACACACGCAACCACACATTGTGGAGTGGGTTCCGCGGCTGCGCCGTGCTCGTCGGTAACGGTTGGGGCTTGGAAGTTGCAATAGAGGGGAGGATATGGGCTGGAAATCCTGGCTAGATACTGCACCGCACAATAGGGCCGGTGGAAGAAGTTGATCCAAAGACACAAAAAATGGGACTAATATTCCAAGGAACAAATAGAACTACCCTCTATGTCTAAAAATAGACGACGCTTTTACTTTTTTTTTTTACGATGGACCATTTGTCTTATTTAAAAATTAGTAAAAATATAATAAAGGATAAGCCATATCTAAAATATTTTAATGATAAAGCAAATCACAAACAAAATAAATAATAATTTTATCATTTTTTTATAAGATGAATGGTTAAACATTATAAAAAAATTTAAAACGACAAATATTTTAGAACGGATGTAGTAAATTGAAAGGTGGAAAACATCTTCCGACCCATCAAACATCCGGTGTTGCTGGGCTGACCAACGAGGCCATGGTATGAATAAGCTTTTAGTTGAAGTTTTCCTTTTCTTTCTTTTTTTCCCCACTTTTTCTTTGTTTTTATTTTAATTTTCGTCAAGAACAGGTTCTAAACTCTGAAGTTGGCGATTGAACACACTCTTTTTGTTTTTAATAAGAACACCGTTTCATAAAACATGACATACATTTCTATTTAATCTTGGAATTACTCATATAACTTTCGACTATTTTCTACGTAAAAATAGTCAAATTTAACTACTCCGTAGTGTAATCGAGATGTACTTACACTATAACTCCTCCTCCCTCTGTTTCAAAATACAACTACCTAAAACTAGATGGAAATTCACCTGGTACAATGAATCTGGACAACCCTCCGTCCAGATTCATTATACTAGAAAACATCACATCTAATACTAGGTGTTACAATTTTAAGATGGAGGGAGTATATAACTACAAATGTAATTTATATATAACTCATGCGTAACTATTCAACAAACTATTAAACTCAACTGGTCTAGAGTAGAAGACGACAATCTCATACACACAATTACACAGTAGACGAACACGAATACAGGGAGAGACATCACATCTTTATTACTTTCTCATATGTGAATATATCAATCTCTCAATCTCTCAACCCCTTTAACAGGAAGAGTTCTATTAGCATATGTTTCTATATTTTTGGTATGTGCTCATATTTATTTAGTAAGAGATAGACCAAAGGAACCATGGAAAAATGCCGTGCAGGCCTAACCCGTGTACGGCGGCACGGTGGTTTCAGAAAACTCCCACTTGGACAAATACAACGCTATATACACGTCTCATTAAAAAATCCATCCAAAAATCTAGTAAGAGAAAAAGGATAGGATAAAAGAATACATTGTACATATTAGTTATATTACACTTGTTGCCTCGTTAAAACCTTATGTGAGAAACATTCAAGTAAAACCTCACAATAGGGAAAAGAGTATAACACATGATCTTCTTGATCATATAATTTTTAATATTGACTATTCTTCATAAATAGATAATGATCTATATGATCTTTATTATGTTAATCAACCTGGATTAACACAACAATATAATGGTAATAAGTAATAACCTTTAAGATAAATTCTCAAAACAATGATTAATTTTCATTATTTCTCGATAAATCAAAATAAGACTTTCAAGTCTTAAGTATGATAATCAATGTTTGGTGTATATGTTTTCCTCAATATGACATCCATTGAAACTTGCATGTTTCAATGTCATAGCCATATTTTTATTAATGTGTAGAACAATGATAATAAAATTACCACAAGATCTTTCATTTACTCACTTCACAAATTCTACCATGATTGTGAGCCCCTCCCTTCCTATAACAAGCTTTTCAAACATTTAACTATTTGTTCTTTCAAATTATTAATCCGATTGACGATCCAAATTGCATAGTTGTATTTGTTGCAATTAAATCTTTACAATATGATGGCACATAATTATATTTCGGATAATATTACTAAGTGAAATATTTTTATCATACATGAAACACCGAATTATAAAGGTATACTTGACAAAACATCTGAAGAATACCACTTAGAACATTTGTAAGTAAAATATTAAAACATCAAAAAAAATAAACGTTGAAGCATCTTAACAGTACCGTATGCGACATTAAAAAAACATGCATAGGAAAAAAAAACTTTAAAATGTGCAATATAGTTAAGTCCTAGTTGAAACATCCTCCTATTCTTTAAAAAAAAGTTGAAACATCCTCTTTTAACATGTAAAACATTAAATTTTAACGGTTGAAACATATATTTAATATTTATCGAAATGTATTCATGTGTGTTTTTTTTAAAAAAAATATAATTGCAACGGATGCAACTATATAATCAAGGGGAAACCGCACGTCAGATGCATAATCTAAGAGAAAAAATCGTTTTAAGATACACTGAAAGAAGTTTATCTCCATACATCTAGGCATGTCATGCAACGCGCTAGTGTAGCAGTAGTACTGCACCAATAACAAAAGGGAATAAGAAAAAGAGAGATGGAGAGGAAGCGTTGGGCCTGGTGGTTGGTCCAACAAATAAAGCGTCCGTTCCCTCGAGAGCCCGGACGTGGTTGGTCCAACAAATAAAGCGTCCATTCCCTCCAGAGCCCGGACGTCTGCCCCCTTTCGTTTTCCTTGTTCATTTAGTTGAGTACTAGGTACTCAACGACTATCTAAATATCTATCGGCAAATGTGCTCTCCTTGATATCAGAATGCATGATCTATAGCTGTGGGAAAGCACTGATCAATCAGAGCTGGCGCAGCCTAACCGGAACACCGTGCTGCGGGTGCAGCGTGAACACTGTGTAGGGCGCGTGCGCGTACGCCGGCGACAGCTCGAATGCGAAGCGCTGCAGGATCATGCTGACGGCTACCTTGGCCTCCAGCAGCGCGAAGTTCTGGCCGATGCAGATGCGCGGACCCCAGCTGAAAGGGAAGAAGGCGCCGGGGTCCTTGCACGCCTTGGCCACGCCCTCAGCAAACCTCCCCGGGTTGAACTCGCCGGCGTCGTGGCCCCAGACGGCCGTGTCACGGTGGATGAACAGCACGGGCAGCGCCAGCATCACGCCCGGCGGGTACGTGACGCCCCCCAGCTCTACCGTTTTGTACGTCCGGCGGTTCATCAGCACCACCGGCGGGTACAGCCGTAGCACCTCGTACAGCACCATGGTCACCTGCCAAGAGCAACTCATGAGTCATGACTCGATCAAATCGTCAACATTTTTGTGAGTATGAAATGTGTTACTACTCACAACTTTCAGGCGGTTAACGCCGTTGAAATCAGGTTTGTTTTGCCCGAAGACCTGCAGAACCTCCTCCCTGGCACGATCCTGCCACTCCGGGTGGATGCTCAGGACAACCATTGTCCAGCTGAGCAGTACGGCCGTCGTGTCCATCCCGGCGAAGTAGAATAGCTTGCATTCATCGATGATTTCATCGACGGTCATCCCCTTGCTGGATTTGCCGTCCTCGTCGTTGTAATCCATGTTGAGCTCTAGGAGCAAGCCGAGTAGATCGTCTTTGTTGGTTTCGCCGTTCTTCATAGCCTCCTGCCTCTTCTCTATTATGCCTCTTAGGATTCTCTTGATCTCTCTGTCTGTTGCCTTCATCCTTCTGTTGTTTTCTGTCGGTAAAAGACTGGAGGGAGAGTGCATGTTAGCTATACGAATGATACAAATTGGATACAGAATAAATTATTATTCTTGCTTGGCATTAAAAATATATAGTTCTTGATGAATATTAAAGTTGGATGAAAATAATAGTACATTAGTACGTGTGTATATATATATATATATTAGGATCACTCTGAAAGAACTGAGGGCCTGTTCACTTTACCGCCAAAAAAACCTTTGGTAACTTGCCAAAATATTGGTATGGTTGAAAATGGCAACAATCTAAGCAACCCCTAAATTTTTTTTACGGAACTGAAATAACTGAAAAAAAAATGCCATTTCTTTTTTACCGGGACAGTGAAGAGAGAATCTTACGAGACGCCTGGGATGTAATTAGTCCGAACAGATTGAAGAAGGCGTTCAGCTTGCTCGGCCTGAAGTAGCCAAATTCTTCTGCCCTCTTGGTACCTGGCACCGAACGATGCTCTTGAAATAACATCTCCTGATAAATTCTGAAACTCTGGCCAAACATCCAGCTCGGCTTTTCCAACAGAGGCAACAATCACATTCTCCCATCTACTAATTAGTTCGGTGCAACATGCGGAGAATGCAGGCAACATCCGCTGCAATTAGTTTCCAAGAGAATATAGTCAGTATTCAGTAAGTCAGGGAAAGGGAGAAAAACAAGTATAATCAAATTGATCTTCGGTGCCAATGAGCTACGAGAAGGAGGCATCCATCATATTAGTACAAGTGGTTGTCGTACTAAATGATCATTTACGAGATTTTCTCCCAACGGTGGGAGTAGCGAGGTATAGATGGGAGAAAACCACCTCTGAAAATCTTACTTGTACATACGAAATTCTGAAACAGTCTGGTCTCATATTCATGAATTCTTTTCAGTAAATCGTACTAATAATACCTTTAGCTTTTCTGCATGAAAGGCTGGATTCATAATCCTCCTATGCTTGACCCATTTCTCACCACGAAGGACCGCAAGCCCACCAACAAGTAACTTCCGAGTGGCTAGCCTTGTCTTCGCAAAGTGACCAAATTTGTTCGATAGAACTTCACGGACCAGCTCAGGGTCAGTAATTGTAACCCTTGGCATTGGCCCGAACCATGTAAACGAAAGCTTACCTGCGTTTCCACGTGCAGAGATCAAAACATATAAGTCACATGAACAAGAAGGCAAGTTAATGATCAACCAGTAGCCTTTCTAGATCACTGTAGTGTCCGATGAACTTAAATTGCATCAAATCTCCTCTCTCTAAAAAAATTATTACATAACAATCAAATATTAAACAAGTGGTGAACAGGTATATAGCGTAGCGGTTACTAGAGCCTCAGTAGCATCTGAGGTCCTGAGTTTGATTCTTCGTAGGAACGAATTTTCCAGGATTTAACGGCTTCGTGCTTTCAGTGGTAATCGACGTACCCATCGACAGCGAGACGCCCGTGGTGACTTCGTCAATCTCAAGAATTTGCCAGCCCAGTCTTTGGAGATGCTTATAAGGGTAGGATTGTGTGCGTGCGTTTATAGGGGTAAGTATGCGTGCGTTGTGAGGGTTTGCGTTGTACTGTGTAATTTAAAAATAAATACTCCCTTCGTCTCAAAATACAGCTACCAGAAGGACTCAAATTTGTCTTAAAATATAACTACTTCTACACCCACCTACCACATCTCCACCAATCACAGCCATCCCTCATTAAATTTTTCCAACTACCTTCTTCCCTCAACCAATCACAACACTCTCTCACCTCAACCTTAATTCCATAAAAAAACGAAATAGATACTTATATATTGAGGCGGAGGTAGTATTGAAGAAGTGGAGAGAGTACAGTACCGTGATCCTCCAATGCACGGTGAAGCAGAGGAGCGACGCGCGGGACGACGTCGTGGGGCCGATCCATTGGCACGGGCTTGGAGCGGGCCGCTATGTTTAGCTGCAGGTCCTCCTTGACGTCACCATGGAGGAAGCGGTACTGCGTACCCCTCAGGCCCTGGGCCCTGAGTGCCCGGTCCATCCGCCGCGGGGCCAGCCAGGCCCACTCGAGCATCTGCACGGCCCATACCAGCAGCAGCGCCGCCGCCACGCCGCCGAGCAGGCTCCACGGCGAGACCTCACCGACGCGGAGTGGCAGCGCCGCGCCGATGCCCATTGCTTCCTCTCTGCGTGTACTGAGCAGAGCAAATGGTGTAGTGGAAAGTTACTACTAGTCTGTGTAGTAACAATAACCTTCACTTATTGCCTTCTCCGACGTCCCTGAGAAAAGTATTCCCTACAAAACTGAGACCGGTCAATGATTTCCTTCTTCAAATTTATCTGAAACCGGTCCCACTGAGTAATCACGCAAGGATAACCCTTGGCCACGTTAATGGGAGAGGTGAGGACACGCGGTGGCTGCGGCCTTGTGCTCTGATGGAGGCAGATCTACGCAGCGGAGGCTGAAGCTCGACTCGCAGGCGGAGGGGCGGGGGCTGCGAGCGTTTGGGAGAAAATATGAAAGGTGACGGCGCCGCCGGAGAGACGGGAGCCGCGCGCTTTGGGATAACAAAACGGGATTTTTGGAAGTATGTCAAACAGAAAAGACGTGGCTACATATTACCTGCGGGCGGTGGGACAAGGACAGACAGGTGAGCATGGGCGACCCGCATCCGCGCATGACGACGGCGGAACGCAGACAAGGTTCACACACACAACCACACATCGTGGAGTGGATTCCGCGGCTCCGCCGTGCTCGTCGGTAACGGCTGGTGCTTTGAATAGAGAGGATATGGCTGGAAATACCGGCTTGATACCGCACCGAACGATAGGGCCGGCTGAAGGAGAACTAATCCAATGACCCTAAAAGGTGGGCCTAGTATTCCAAGGATTAAATGGAAATTGGAAGACGGAAAACACCTTTCGACCCATCAAACATTCTGTTTTGGTGGGCTGGACCGACAAGGCCACCTATGAGTAAGCTTTTAGCCGAAGTTATCATTTTCTTTTTCTTTTTCTGGGTGAATAGCCAATATTTGTTTTTTTTTACCCTGAGCTAAACTTTAGAGACCATGTTGGTTATTCGCCCTTTTCTTTCTTCTTTTTGAGAACTTATTTTTTTCCTTCGTGAAGAAGAGGTTCTCGAGAGTGAACTCTCCAGCTGACGGTCGAACACTCTCCTGTTGATTTTAACAAGAACATTGTTCCATAAAACATTGCAGACATTGCTATTTAATTTGGAACTATCTATATAACTTTTGACAAGTTTCTAGTTGAAAAATAGTCAATTGTAACTCTCATGTAAATAGATTTTTTCAAAAAAAAATTAAAAAGAAAACTGCTAAAATAGTGTTTGAGGAAAAAAAAAATTAGACGCCTATCATACTTCCATTGTTTGATAGGTGGTTTATCAAATGGGAGGTCGACATGGGCCTATCGACCTCCCATTGTTTTTGACAGGCATGTTGCAAATCGTAGAAATTAGGCCATCACGACTAAGTTTGTTCATGATGGGCCTAGCCAAAAAAATCTCGAGCCCGACTCGAAAAAAAAGCTCTAGCCCAGTTGACTATGCACTGGTCCGGGCCTAGGAAGTGAAGCCTGAAAGTCCAAAAAAGCCTGACAATTGAAAAAAGCCCGAGAAAACCCGGCTTGCCCTGAGAAAGAGCAAGGGTTGGGCTGGCCCTGGGCTTTGTTTTTTGCCACTTTGTCGGGCCAAGCCGAGCTTGGGCCTAGGATTTTTGGATGAGCTTTTTCTAGGCCCATGCCCACCCCGCTTGGGGTTTGAAGAGGCTTAATTGCGACACGCAGGATGTGGTGGGCCTGCCAAGCTCTAGGAGTTCGATAGTCCCCTTTGGTGGAACTGATCAACTCTAGTAGTTTGACAAGCCCTGAGGCAGGTCCTGTCAAACTTTGGCAGTTGGATAGGTGTCTATGGTAGGCCTTGCTGTCATGCACATGTTCCATATGGCCATGTCTATCTTCTGATGTTTGATATAGGCGCCTATCGAATAACTAGAGGTCGATAGGCTACTTTTTTCTTATTTTTATCAACCAAACACTAGTGTTACGATTTCCTATAAAAAATTATTATTCCAAAAAAGTTAGTGTAATTGAGATGTAACTACACTATAACTCGAGAACATATCTAGCGCACACAAGCCATTTCGTGCACACAAACTAACAAATTTCACCAAAAATTCTGAAACAATTTTAGCATGTACTTGCAATAGTGTTGCGCCTACAAAGTATCATCTTAAAATTCATTATACACAAATAGTAGTAAAAATAACAAAATTCTAACAGGTTTTTAAAAAAAACTGTCAGTTTTTTCTTTTTTTGTTGTGCCTAAAATATAAAGAATTTTAAGATACAATTTTGCAGATATGTGTAAAACTATCAAAAGTAAATGCTTAAATTTTTTCAGAATTTTTGATGAAATTTGTTAGTTTGTGTGTATGTGTGTACACGAAATGACTTGTGTGCGCTGAATATATTCACCTATAACTCCTATGTAACTACAATGTAACTGTGTTAACTACTCAAAAAACTACTGAACTCAATTAGTCCAGAATTTCAACTCGTGATTGACTCTTTTCATCGAAAAAACAAGTCGACACTTTTTAACAGTTACGGAAAAACAAATGTACACTGTAACTATCTAAGTAAACCCATTACAACTGTGTAAATACACTGCAAAAGAAAATAACAACATATACCTGCTGCAATGATTGCATGTTTTGGATGTTTACGGTCCTATTTGTTGTGCCCTTGGAATAGGACCGGTGGATCTGATGGTGCCTGACTGCATGGCAAGTAAGCGCATCACATCCGTTAATTAAAATG
The DNA here is from genome assembly GCA_000325765.3 of Leersia perrieri. Classification (NCBI taxonomy): domain Eukaryota; kingdom Viridiplantae; phylum Streptophyta; class Magnoliopsida; order Poales; family Poaceae; genus Leersia; species Leersia perrieri. The sequence goes on along the minus strand of CM002476.1, from coordinate 17,816,380 downwards.
GACCCGAGCAAACGGACGGAAGCAAAATCAAGTAATTTCTGGGCAAAAAACTGTCCACACATGTTTTACAAAACCGTTTAAATTTTTTAGAATTATACGGTATAACGTAGACACTCACAATGTACGCACACTCATCCCTATGAACGCATACACGCAAACCTTATCCCTATGAGCATCTTTGAAGACTGTACCGGTAAATTCTTCAGATTGACGAAGTCACCACAGGCGCCTCGCTGTCGCCAGGTACGTCGCTTACCACTGAAAACACAAAACCGTTAAATTCTAAAAAATCCGTTCACACGGAGAATCGAACCCAAGACCTCATGTGCTACTGAAGCCCTTTAACCATGTTCATTACACCCAAACCATCTTCATCAGCAATTAGGCTAGGGGTCTATTTGGATCCAGTGGGCTAATAATTAGCTCTCTGGAATCTTAGAGGTAGTAAACGTAGATTATTTATGAGACGAATCTAATGATGTATATTAATCCATAATTAGAGAACAATTACTGTAGCATTACTGTAGCAAATCATGGATTAATATTTATATATATATAATTAGATTTGTCTCGTAAATTAGCCCAGGGCTTGTGGGGTGGATTTTGTCAGTTATCTACATTTCAATCTAGGTGTCCAAACCTATTCGTGCATACTATGCCCTTCTGCAGCTTCCATCGATTGATATGGATTATCTCTCTCGACTGTCAACAAGTCTTCATCTAGCATCATGCGAATTGCCTATAACCATAGACGCCTACTGACCTGATCCTCATGCTAGGCATGCCCGGCCTCATTCTTCTATCCGGTCCGAATCGCGCATGCGTTCCCTGCAGATGACAGCAATTTTCCCACAGATGACAACAATTTCCCCTTGCTGCGCCCGTGGCCGCGCCTGACGAAAAAAAAGGCCACGGCGGGGGCGAGGGGACAGGACAACGACGTTCAATATTTCACCGGAGTCAAACACCGGATCAAGAAAGGAAATAAAGTTTGGTGCCATGTCGCTCTCGTTAAGGAAACGCATTGCCTCCCGGAAGCAGCTGTGCGCCTTGCACGCCTGCCACCCCACAGTCAATTTAAAAATGGTGTTGGACTACGACTACGCATGTCATGTATGAACAGGTTAATTTCTTCAGAGAAATTTGCGCAAAGTCGCCTCGCATACTCACCTTCACCGGTGAGTGGAGACCAGCGGGATAAGCGTACGTGTGTTTTATGATCACAGCACTTCCTCTAGCTAGATCAATCTCAACTTTAGAGTAAAATGCATGGCAGCGATTTGCAAGTGTGTGCCTATAGCTTTCCCTTTTGCTGTTGCAGTATATACTTATATAATCAGTTATGTCGACGCTTCGGTTTAAACACACTCATTAGAGCAAGTTTAACAGTGAGATATAAGTAAGTAAAATTTACTAAACTATATGTTTTATGGTCCAAGTTATAGAAAACCACATATATTTTTTATACTTATCACTTAACTTATATATATCATGGTATTAATGTTTATGTGAAACTACACTAATTTTTATAAAACCACACTATTAAAAATACTTAATAGTGTAGTTTTGTAAAACTTAGTGTAGTTTTGTGAAATATTAATACCATAATATGTATAGTTAAGTAATAAATGTTAAAATTTATGTAGTTTTGTGCAACTCGAACCACAAAATATGTAATTTTGTGAAATGTACTCACTATAAGTTGACTATAAGTTTATATAAAGCAAAAAACAACAAAAAATAAAAGGGGTTGGCTCTCAGATACAAAAGCTAGCTCTACACATGCTTCAAGACAAATATATAAAAGAGATAGAGATATGATAAGAAAATTAAAACCAATCTTATAATCTATCTACTTTATATCTTAGGGGGAGCACTGGTACTGCGATCTTCCTGTGCTACACATATCGATATAGCCTTAAGAAAACAAGGGGAAAGAAAGTCTACACCATCAAAAGGAAGAAATATATTATCCCTTTATTTTGACTTTAACAAATATATTTTAACCGTGAATTTTGACAACTATGAAAGTGAGTGACTAGCTCTAAATGTAGAATGAATAATTTAAATATTAGCTACAAATCTAACAAAAACCAGTTTGATAAAACAACGAATAAGTTGTAGTCTTAAAAATTGCTGTTGACCAAAGCACAATCACTACAAGTCAAAGCTGACAATGAAAATCATTATAATCGAGGTCATGGATGTAATTGAAAAGAGAGCCGGGGTGGTTCAAACTTTAAAATACAAAAAAGTAAAATTACATAATCTAAATTAAAAACATTATTTAAAAAGGTGGTATAGATCGAAACATTTTAAAAAAACTTGATGCAAAGTGCAATTTACGTGTGTGTCTATATATATATATATGTATATATGTATATGTAT
>CM002476.1:17675899-17813892 GCA_000325765.3 Leersia perrieri | reverse complement strand
TGAAAACAAAAATACAAACCGAAAAAAAGGAAGTCATGGAAAATATATCGTTAGGGTACAAAACTTATAAACAAGTATACTAGATTAGATGTGTTTGATATGAATAGATTTGTTACTTTCACAACATTATAGATTATATCTAGTTTTTATATGATTTGTAATAGAGCATGTCGATATACAAAACGATATGTTTTCATGACCGGAGGGAGTAACTGGGTACACACGCGTACACACAAGTATTAAAAAGAGGGTGAAATTTGTGAGGTAAGGCTAATAGTTGTTTTGTTTAGAAATGGTATGGATTTGACATTCGGCATTACACTGGTTCAACTGTTTTTTTTTAACTCTTATCTGATCTAATACATTCCTCAGCACCAGCAAATTACAAAAGTCTAAAGCTAGTGTGATTTCGTAACTGGTCGGACCATTTGGCTTCTTTTACGTATGTTCCAGATTTTTTTACCACCAAATCCCAAGTATTAACACAGAGAGAGAGAGGGCAAAGCTTTAAAAAAAAAGCAATAGCACTCGAGAGCGAGGTGAGAAAAGTTTAAACATCCACCTAGTGCCAAGCAGGCAGCAGCAGCACCACATACAAAGGTACATCCCATGCTGCTACTAGTGCTGTGCCCTTTTGTTCCTGTTGTCTTCTCCGCTCCAGTCTCCTCCCCCAAATCCCTCTCCTTTTTCTTGGTGCTTTGGTGCTGCCGCACAAAGCCACGAGCGCCTCCGCCTCGCCACCTCGGGATCGCCTCCAAGATCCGCCCCGCCGACGAATTGAGGCCCTCCTTGTCAAGACTCGCTTCGCAGTATCGCTCTGCCTTACTCGGTTTGTTCATGGTGTTCTGATTCTGGTACTTGGCTTCATGGGCTTATCTTGATCTTGTTATGATTCTTATAACCGCTTTAATCTACTCTATCGGTTGTAACTTGTAATCAGGGGATCATATTAACGTGATAAGGATTTTTGTTTTCTTGATACGGCACTAATATCAGTATTTTCGCTTTAACTTGAGTTTGATTAAGATCTTAAGGACAGATAAATTGATGCTATTCAACAGTTACAAAAACTAATTACGATCCACTTTATCTAATCCCGTGTAGTACTCTGTTCCCCAGCTCTGCGAACTAGTTTTCCCACGAATAAACTTCCATTTATAGTTGAAGGTAGTACTAATGAATAGGCGGATAGGGTATAGCAGCATCAGTGTACCCCCCCCAAAAAAAAAACAAATGACATGCTTTAAGTTGTATATTAGTACTAGTTATCACTGTCTTTTATCTATCCTTCTGCTGCTATTTTTTAGTGTTGCTAACATATTCACAATCAGCAGGATTGCAGGAATATAACAAAATCTATGCACTAGCAGCATGCCTTGGACTCCCTTGTACTCGACTTGTTACAGTAGCCGAAAGTCTGTTCACCTTGTTGTGTTTTTCCGTGTGATTGTGTATGTCTCTTTATCTCCCAAAACCTTTTGTGTTCATGATCAGAAATCTCATAGTTCTGACTGAATTTTTTATTTTGCATACATTGCAGGTGAGGCAGTCACATTTACAGGAGAATCCTTTTCCTTTTGTGGTTCTTTGTTCTTGAAGACATTGGGTGTGTAAGGATTGAGAATGTATGTTAAGATTGAACTTAAGAGATTCCGCATTGTGAAGGAAGTGGGAACAATAGTAATGAATGTTAGGATCTTTGCTTATTATCAGTTGATGCAAGTGTGCCAGGTGAGCTATTTCTTTACTTATTAACAGAGTCAGGTGTCATGTTTTATGGCAAGATTCTTGGTAATTTGTTTGGGATTTTCAAGAAAATCTTGAATAGTAAAAAGTAACGTGCATCAGTTATCTACACCAATGGAACTGTTGGAGATATGTTAACCTTTTGGTCATGTTCTCATTGTTAATCTATAATCCTGGACTGACTGCAGTAGTGAAATTTAAAATGATATATTAAGATGCCAATCATCATGGAGGGTTTCAGGCTCCTCCCTCACAGCCCCTCCCACACTACCCCTGATATTCTTGAGTTATGTTAGACACTTTTGATTGATAAATCATTTTTTTTTCTTTTTTGTGGAATTGAACAGTACAGTATCAATAAATGGTTACTTGATTACCATAAATAGATATATTGTTATTTTGTACTCAACTTATTTACATGTTTTCCTTGTTCATTTAGTTGAACTTTATTAGTTCAGGTTATGTTTTATTATATATTTATTCAATTATTCAGACATCTTTGTATGCCTTATTTTATTGTGTCTCCTCTATATTTAACAACATCTTCTAAATTGCAGGCTGAGTACTTCCGTCAACTGCTTAAGCCTGTCACGTAGTCTAATTACAGGAGTTGAGATTAGTCATTTTATCTGCTATTATCTTTGGTCTGGTATAAAGCCGCAACAACAAAAGCAGTTGATTCATGATGGCTACCTTGTGGTAGGGACATATTTAGCCTCTTGTCGTTGCGAGCCGCGAACATATTGTAGAATTCTCATTGTTTTTGGGTAGTGTAGCTACTACATCAGATCAGGTAGAGGTCTGTACTTAAGTGCATTCTGTCCAATATCAATCATTGACCCATGCAGAGGGATCCACCAACATCATTCAATGGAAACCCCTCCTTTGCTTATGGACATGAAACAGATGGTTGTATTGCAAATGGACACTTGGGTGGTCAATGCAACTACAGGGTTCCTGTTTCACCTGCCTTTGGTGCCCCTTCAGGCATGACCAGTCCCCAACTCCGAAACTCAGTCGGTGGATTTGAGTTTCAGCCTTCCAAGGTATGCCCCAGAAACTTCATCATCTTTGATCAAACCGATGACAAAGGGCGTATCATGTGTCATCCTACATTGGTGAGCAAACTAAATCCCACAGCTACCAATGCTTTCCCTTCCTATCCTGAGGAAATTTGCAGAAGTTCTGGCCAAGATAGTGGAAACCTCGAAGAAGTTTCCTCATCTTTCAAGGAGGATACTAGAGAGATTGATGCACTGCTAAGCTCTGATGAAGAAAGCGATGAAGACGATGTCAAGAGTACTGGGCGTACTCCTGACCGCTTTCAGAGTGGTTCCCTTGATTCATCTTCACCACCTAGGTCTAAAAAACTGCATCATTCTTCTGGCAAGAGTTCAGTCTTCCATGGATCCATGGACGGTGCTACTCATGAGAGGATGAGAAACACGGTCACAGTTCTTAGGGGAATAATCCCTGGCGGAGACCAATTGGATACAGCTTCTGTCATAGAAGAAGCTGTTAGGTACCTGAAATTTCTCAAGACGGAGGCGAAGAAACTTGGCGTGGAGGTTTCAGATAACTAGAACTGGCCACTGGTACGGTGGCAATAGCAAGGCTCACACATATATAAAATCTCAAGGCATCATGTATATGGTCTTTGGTTATCCTCATCGTTACTTGATTGACTTTGTGTGTGGGTGTGGAAGGCAAGGAAGGAAGGCAGCTTTTGCTTCTTTTTGCAGGCCTCAAAAGAGGTATTGTTTGTGGGATTCTGATGCTTGATGTCTGGTAGCATGGTCTTGCTGCGCTGTGAGCTTTCCCTCCCTCATCATGGTGTGGTACTGCAGTTAGATCGTCGGACGATGTTCTGGATGATGTTTTCAGGCTTACCTTTGCCTTTTGTAACTTAAGCACGGCAGCTCTACCTATTATATGCACTGGCTTATTTGGAGGACACAGTCTGATCACTGTACTTCGCTCTTCTTCAGGCTCTGGTTATATTTGTAGCACTACTTAAATTATGTACATGTTGGCTTGTTAAATTGTTATTGTGCACCGAACAATATCATGTCACTGTAAACTATGATTTGAAATGATGTACTTTGGGGCTTGTCATATCTCATATGCAAGAGGTATCCGTCTCATTTTATTTGCTTTGGAGGTGATGATGATGATGATGGTTCTCACCTTCGAATTAAGCAATGAAAGATGATTGTGATGATGTTGTCCAAGAGATAGCACAACATATGTGCATTCATATATTCCTTGTGCTTTTTCTGAAAGCTATGAAAGCGAATCGGGCATTGGCACAAACGTGCAATCTTTTGCAAAGGCCAATTATGCTGGACTTCTAAAGGCTGGTGTTTACCATACTTTTGCGTTCCGCTAGTTTAGGTATCGAAATGGAAGAAATTTGTGTAACACTGCCAGGAAGAACAAATCTATTACTACCTTCGTCCTTAAATGTTTGACGCCGTTGACTTTTTGACACATGTTTGACCATTTGTTTTATTCAAAAAATTGTATGAAATATATAAAATGATTTATGTGGATAAAAGTTTAGTTAACCATAATTCAAATGATAGAAAAAAAATTAATAATTTTATAATTTTTTTGAATAAGACGAAAGGTCAAACATACATAAAAAAAGTCAACGGCGTCAAACATTTAAGGACAAATGTAGTACTATTTATACTACCTTTGTCTCAAAATCCCAAAATATGGTAACCGTTTGATTTTTCTGGACATTCAACAAAATCCTATCTAAGGCCCCTTTCAAAACACATGATTGCGGAAATAAAAGAACAAGAAAAATACAGAATTTTTACAGGAATACACGTGTAAAATAGAGAACTACTATCATGCTCGGTATAGGGTACCCCGTATAGTCGTGTATACGGTAACCGCATATTCTGGATTCCTTTACGATTACGGAGAGAGACCTACCAAGTATAACGTGATTAGCAAAGACTAGGAAAACTTTTTATAATGTAAGATACAATCTGGATAGCATAAGTCTGATTCCTTTCTTATCCTGTCATATTTTCTACTCGGAAACCCGAGTCCAATTAGGTCACGAATATCTCCCAGGGTATAAAATCTATAAGCCCCTGGGGCTCAGGAGACGTTCAATTTAGTCTGAAGACTTGTAATCCGCCACAGCACATCGAAGACCTCACTAGCACCTCATCGATAATCTAGCCTATTTGACTGACCCCATGTATAGTCATACACCTCCTTATACTAATCGAAGTATAAAGACTAACCTTCTAGAGTGGCTCATTGTACTCGGCGACATGCCTAATCCACCAATTAAGGAAAATAGGCCATAAGGCCGACAGGGATAAGACTATTACCCTGACAGGGGACCGAACCTATATAAAAAATTTGCCCCCTCTATGTTTGTTTCTTATTCTTGCTCATCTTGGTATCAGTAAATCTCTTGGGTATAACAATCACGTATTCAACTTGTCGGTCTACGATAGTTGCAAAATATAGGAAATGACTGTTTGTTTGGACCATAGGAAAACACGAAAATTTAGAGATAGAAGGAACATTTTATGAGGTCCAACCTCATGTTAAATTTTCTCCAAAACTTGCAAGCAATGATGCATTTCATAGGAGTTTTATAGTAATCCATAGTGTTCAATCATTTGTTTCAAATGTTGGATTTAATTAGGGTTGGACCCATTTAAATCTAATAATAAAACTTTAAAGACACACAAAAGTATAAATTATAAGCCAAGGGGATGAGTGTTCTTATACCGGAATGTCCGGTAAAGTCACCGGATAGTCCGGTAAAAACTCTCTGTTGGATGCTGATTTTTTTACCAAACTGTCCGGTGGACTGTCCGGTCAATTGTCCGGTAGAACAACAGGAATGTCCGGTAGAACTACCGGAATGTCCGATAAAATACCTCTNAACTGTCCGGTGGACTGTCCGGTCAATTGTCCGGTAGAACAACAGGAATGTCCGGTAGAACTACCGGAATGTCCGATAAAATACCTCTGTTGCGAACAGAACCATTTTACCGGACTATCCGGTGATGTTACCGGAATGTCCGGTAGCAGGCGGACATTAGAGGTCTTAACTTCTAAAACGTTTGGAGATTTAATTGCTGCGTTTATTCTTCATAAACAGGTTATTAGAACTCAATTAGGCAGCCATTCATTCCCACTTCTTTGGCACATGAGAAGTCACTCTCTCATTTTCTCCACCATTGTTCTTGGAGTTCAAGCTCTTGCATTGCAATTTCTTCATCCTCGATTCTGAGTTCTTGTGTACACGAAATCTTAGAACGAGCAGGCCTCCGGAACTAACGCCGCGTCGAGAGTACCTGCACGGGTAGACAGGCGATATAGTTTTTGGGGAGCGCTTTCGCGCGACTACTCAAGGTTCTTCCTCATGGCAATCGACGAGACGATCGGAACTGGTGATGGATCGGGCAACGGAGGAGGCAATGGAGGAGACAACCATGGCAGATCAAGTAGATCGTCTACATTCAACTCTGGGTATGATATTCTCACTTTGATCATGAACATGATAGGTGTTATCGTGTTCTTTTTTTTCTGGAAATGTATAGTTTTTCACAAGATCATTATCTATTTAGTGGCATCATTTTGATGATTATTTCTTTACTGAATTTCTAGATTAAATTATATCGAAAATTGACTAAATTTCCAACATCAAAGGCCCCTAAAGGAAAAATTCCTATAAGATTGAAATCCTACAAAATTCCTATGATTTTCCTCAAATCAAAGAGAGCCTAGATAGGTGGTATTGGGAAGTATCAAATCTGATATTATGTTGCTATATTTTAGAACAGGGAGCGTAGACTCCTCATCTATCCTCTATTATCACTCACAAAGCTCAAATTATAAAAGGTCACGTCACCAAGATTATCTTATCTATTTGATCAGCCAACGCCTATACGAGTCCATCTTTGGATCATCCCCTCTTCCTATGTAGTTTATACTCACTATAAGTAATAATTGCTATAAAACAACCATCACTTCTAGCCGCATCACGCTGATTGTGCCATCCATTAGATGAACATGCTTCTCGCCATACCATCCATTAGATGAATTAACATCTTGTTGGATCAATTAGTCGCTTGCATGTCCCTAATCACCTATGTCGTGCCCAGCGATACAGTGGCCTTCCATCCTTCAGTAACTGTTGGTGGTGGCATATAAGAGGAGTATTACCACTATACAATAATATCTACTTAGAATTTTTCCTGCTCAGTTTGTTTTTATGTGTTGGATTGTGTTGCTTCAACTGTTCAAATTTCTTCCTATCATAACCATTTATCAGTAGAACTACACAATTAATAACCACTAAGTATTTTCCTGCTCCCACTGTTTGTTTTCATGTGTTGTATTCCTTTCCTTCAGCTGTTCAAATTTCTTCCTATCATAACCATTTCTCTGATCGCTAGCTTGCCTGCTAGCATTCACATGATATTAAAAGGATGGTAATGGAGTCAATATGTAACTGATGAATCTCCTCTTCCTATATAGTTCACCCACAAAGCTGGATTTCTAAGAGGTCACATCATCGTTTAATTACAACTGTCCGATCAAAACCAATCAGCCCTCGATCTGTCGCCACGTGTACGTGGAACATAGAGAATCCAGCCCATTAAGGCCATTCGACCCAGAAGCCTTGACTTCCTTCAGCCCAACCCATCTGATCTTCCACATTCCCGTCCCTACACAAGCTGGCAAACAGCGGCACGAGGCCATGATCCCCGAGCGAAGAAAATGAAAGGTTTTTTTTTTTAATTTGCTTCAGGTGAAAGGTTTTTTTTTTTAATTTGCTTCAGCTGGGTGCGTCACGGCTTCATTACGAGCTATCGGTTGTTCAGAATTTGATTTGGTAACGGCTTTCACCATGGAACGGCAGAAAAGAATGTAGAAGGTCTCCGTGTTTAATTTCTTTTATTCTCTTCTCAGCCACCAATTGTTCTATTCCAATTCCACCATAATGAACATAATCTGTCCATTAACATAATTCCAGGCCTTTGTTTATTTCATCGAAAACGTTGGGAAGAAACCAAAACTTCGCTCTATAGCCTGTTGCTTTTTTTTATTAGTAACTCTGACCAGCATATCCAAGTGATTCACATAAGGTCCTTAAATTCAGCATGGACTCTTTGCTCACAACTGATAGCATATGGGGGTGTAAGACAAATTCTTAGTAATTATGGGAGGTTTCTTTTCCATAATGTTTAAACTCACATTGTAAACTGAGAAGCACAATGTAATTTCCGCAACAACGCATGGGGCATCAACTAGTGAATGTTATTACTATGGCTACTATGGCACCTTCCCAGAACTACAATCTCCTCTTTCCCTCCTGTTTATCTCCTATTCTCCTACTCCAGCTATAAAGATTTCCTTGGCCAGACTGATTGCTTTATCAAGGAGCCACTCCATCAGGAAACAGAGCTGCATCTAGATGGCTAACCTGAATATCCCTGTCATTGATTAAAGTATACAATCATGAAGAGACTTGGTATTTTCATGACACCCGGTATTGACAGGATCCTTGGCAACTCTCACCTCTTACCAAGATATCACCAGAGATGTTCTATATAAACATCTATATTTCCATCGGCCAGGTAAGCATGAGCATGGTTCACATTCTTCATCATCGAGATTTAGGTGTACAAGTATATTTAGTACCTTATTTTCCCTCTATGTTTACTGGCAAAATAAGTTTTAGAGCTTCTGTACCAAAATTTGAGGCATGCAAAATGAATTTTTTGTACCTCCAGATGGAATTGTAACATCAGATAAAGCATTTTGATCGGCTAACGAATTAAGACTATTCCTCTTACTTCCAATTCAATCTATATGCAGTTCCATAAGAATCATGCGCAATAATTTTGAGAACTATTTGGTTAATGGTGGGGTTGTGTCTAAGCATCTGGGCCATGGCCTCAAAGTATTTTTTTTTTAACAATACATGTTGAACTGTTACTCGGAAAATTTTACTCTCTATTGAGCAACGAGCATGACTCTGTTTAATTCTTTTGGTCGTTAGGAAAACCCTAGCTTTGTATAGCAATGAAGTCAAATAGAAAGATATGTACAGGTGTTCTTACAGTCTTATAAATAGATTAAATTAATTGAAGTACACAACCTGTTTCATAGACGTAATCAAGTTCCTCCATATTTAATTTCTCTATTTTACTAATTATTTTATCATGGATAGTTGACTTAGTTTGGCTATAGTTCTTACCAAGTTATCCCACTGCAAAGCGTGGGATTTCATCTAGTTATATTATTAAAACAACCTTGAAAGAGGCTTTTTCATTCTAGGACTAGAAATTCCGACATTAAACATAGAAAAAGAAAAAAAGTTTGGGTAGAAATACAATAAATGAATTTTAGAACTAAAAAGGCAAAAAATATTGAAAGAAAAATTTAGAGTCCACGTAAAAATGTAATTTAAAAACAGCTAAAATTGGAATTAAAAATAAAGTAAATTTAATAGATGGCCTAGCGACCATATAGAAATACAATTTATAAATAATTGAAATTCGGAATTTTAAATAGGGAATGTTCAAATGGAGTCTAGAGTCTATAATTACATTAAAGAAATAAATGAAATTAGAAATTAGAAAGTAAAATTTTTTGAAAGAGAGTCGAAATTCCTTAGAAGGTGTCTAGCGAAATCAAGCAACTGCATAAAGTAATTGCCATATCTCTCACAACACGTCAAGATCCCAAGAGACAAGAGTTGAAAAGTTTTAATAGGAGGCATAGCTACAAGATTGGTTGCTCCTATGACAAGGAAAAAAGAAACGGGACAAGAGGATACATGATGAATAGAGAGAATTCCCGTTGCTTAAATGTGGGCCATGAATTTTTGGTGCTATATTATCTCAATGATGATTAATTGATGTTATAAAATTAATTTCACAATAAAGTGGCCCCCATTTAAGGAAAATAGAGTATGCACATATTCTCTATGGCCAAAAGGCACTTTTGAAAACTATAAAAACAAAACACCAAGCAAGAGGTTCATTTTTTAGGTCTCCGGACAATAAAAAGAAAATAAAAGTGAGGTTTTAGAGCAAGTGTGAGGTGACTATAGAGCGTGACAACTACAGGTGGGGCTTCTAGAAACTAAAATAGGAAACCATACGACAACAAAATCTTGAGAAAATGAGTTGAGTAGTTAAAGAAAATTAAAGATAACCATATGTAAAAATAAAGATAACTTTATATCATAATACAAATTTTTATCAGTGCTATTTGCGCAACTACACGGGCCACCTGCTAGTTATTTTTGTTAAAAAATGCAGTTAAACCCCTTTTACTTGACCACCGAATAGACATGGGCACAATGCTTATCGATTACCCACACTTAAAATCTTGTTGTAGTGACATACGTAGTACTATTTAAACTCATTAAGACGTGTGCTAGGATGTACCTATGATTTTTAGATAATGGATAATTTGGCCTTGAATTCAAAGAAGCTATAACCACTTATTACACTTATTACAAGGTTTAAAGTTTACATCTCAACTAACATAAAGGCTCAAACAACAAACCATTAACCCACAATGCAATTAAAAGAAACAAAGAGCATTATCATGAGACAAACCTTACTCAATTCTATTTCTAAATCTCCAGCCAAAATGGGCAAAAACATGCATAGGCAAAGTCTCCAACTTCCAGCATGAAACCAATATGCATTTTTTTGTCCTCGTCATGCTTTTGTAGGTGTGTCCAGAACCATAGCCAATACGTGATCCTGAATAGTATTTGCAAATATGATTTAGGTGGGGATTTGTAAAAAAACAATTTTATTTCTACTTAATCAAAGAGTCCAGCAAATTGCTGATGCTCCTACTAACATTAAGTTTTTAACATGTGTGTTCTTGCCAAACACCCAATCCTTCCATAACATTAATACTATTTGGTGTTCTCAAACCGAGAGACACATATACAATTCGTCATACAAATTTAGCATAATGGCAATTAAAGAAAAAATGTTGGATAGTTTTATTGTGCATAAAAACAACACTTTAAACTACCATCACAATTCCTTTTAGCTAAGTTATCTTTTGTCAAAACCACCACTTAAACAAGTACCATAAGAACATTTTTATTTCTAGGAATAATTTTAGTTTCCAAATGACTTTATTCCTATCTATATAATCATTATTAATTAAAGCAATATATATATAATGAACAGAAAATTAACCACTCCAATACAAATTCCATCTAAATTAATCAGGATGAATGTTTAAATTCACATGAAGAATATTTGCAACTAAATTATACTATTGTACTATATTGTTACCAGATAAAAATCTACGAAAAGATACATTAAGTGAGACAGTAGACATAACTGTTACAACAAAAGTATTTTTTTCCCAACAATATTATGTAAAGATGGAAATTACAGTTTGAACTGTCCATCTTCATTCCATAAATCCTACCAAAATCTAATGTGTGTCCCATTATTCACCTTTAATGAACCCAAAGCCAGAAAAAATCTTTCACTTTAATGAGTCCTGACCAGAAATAGGAATCACCCGGCATACGTATTATTGTTTGACCGACATGGTATTTATGCCTAAGTAAATTTTGCGAAACATAATTTTTTATTTATAATTTTAAAAATCCATTTACTAAAAGACAATTATTTTAAACCTCTAAATTATGTATTCCTAAACCACCTTATCTTTTGGATGTACCTACGATGGACACATATTGGTATGATATCCTGATCCCTTAAAGAAACAGCTTTTAGACGGGACACATCCACGTGTATACGACGCATCCACGTGGATATGTGTGGGCGTGAGGGTGGAGTGTGTTAGTATGTGTTCAACCTATCCACTTAAAAATAGATAAAAGAATGAGGTAAGCACTACTACTACACCTTTGATTCGATCGTGGGTAGGCCTGCTGCTCTAATTGTTTGAGAAACAGGCCCGTTTTGTCTCTAGTTGATGACTTCCTCATCTTTATCCATTTCAGTTCGGTTTATAACTACTATACCAGTACTATACCACAAGGCCACAACAACAACACCTAGGGCTGTTTGGATGGATGCCTCCATTGTCACATGTTAGCCAAATGCTGGTAAAAAATTGGGCTACGACAAGTGGACCACCGTGCTAAGAAATTGTGGCATAAAACCAGATACTAGCCTAATTTGATCAAATCTATTTACCAAATGTGTGATAAAAGTGTAGCATAGTACCAAACAGCCTCTGCAAACTCTGATTTGATGGTGACATTGCAAAACTTTTAGTTGGTGTTAGGGCCACCAGGCCAGCTCTTCGGTTTCCTTAGGATTTGTTTCTCAAAACAAAATCGAATCTTTAAACACATATATAAAGCATTATATATAGATGAAAAAAACTAATTGCATATTTCGCCTGAAAATCACGAGACGAATCTTTTGAGTCTAATTAGTCTATGATTAGCCATAAGTGCTACAGTAACTCACTTGTGTTAATAACAGATTAATTAGGCTTAATAAATTCGTTTCACGGCTTCTTAACAACCTATGTAATTAGTTTTTTAATTAGTCGCCAAAATAGCCTTTCGATATCGGGTCAAAGATATCCAAATCCAACAAATTTTGGAGCTAAACAAGCCCTCTTCAACACGACGAGGAAGCCCATCATGCTATGTCGATTAACGGAATAACGGCTTTGAAGACCAAAAAATCAGCACACAAGTTTTGTCACATTATGTTCTCATATGTGGGCCCATTTTTGTTTCAGAAAACAAGTGATCAGAAAGGATCGGCCAGAAGGCCGAGGGCCCTTGATTAGCAGAACATAGTATTTCAATTTTACAGAAAAAAATCTCTAAAAATTCGGATTGGACACCAGCAAAGGTTCAAAACATGAAGATTTTCGAAGAATTCTTTTCATGAGGTCCAACCTCAGAGAAATTTTTCTTCGAAATTCTCTCATCTCAAATTTCTTGTGGTCTGAACAAACTGTCATTTTCTGTTTTTTACCTGTATTTTGCAATCATTTGTTTTACACTTGTATTCTTATGAAAATTCTGTGTTTTCATGTTCTTCTGTTTTCTCAATCCTGCGATTCAAAGAGGCCCTGAACTTTTAAAAATAAACAATTAGTACTACAACTGGATTTCTTGTAGTAAATAAGATTTATAATCTTTTGGGCAATGTTGTTTTCAACTCCAATAGTTATGTTACACTGATTTTTTTTCAACTTTACGGTTTTGTCCTCGTCTGTCAAACTATGTCAAAACAGGTTAAGCATGTGGTTGACTTATTACATGTATACATATATTTTTCTATATTACATTGTATATTGGTAGGTGTGCATAAATGTATGTGGCGGTTGGGCAAACGGCACACGGGTTTTCCATTTGCCCGTTATATAAAAAAATATAGACGGACTTAAAATGTTGTTGCTGCGCCACCTGGGCACGGCTTCGTCGGCGCTCGAAGAGGGTGGCGCTGGCGTGGACGAGTGGGGGAGGGGCGGTGAGCCTCGGTGCGCCCCCCCCCCCCAGGCGGGATTTAGGCACAGGTGGCCTCCACCACGCAGAGTCACCGTCCTCGTCGCTGGTCACCGGCGGAGTCGTCTTCATTGGCCGATCTGGATCCATACGGGGATTTTTGAGAGTGGAAATAGGAATAAGTTAGAGAGAGGGAAAATGTATATCTGGTACAGTATGTACACATCCTCAGCGTAAGTAAGGTGCCCTGGTGATTGGGACTTCCTTAATTAGTACTGCAGTACAGAGTATAAGCAAGACCCATTTATTAATTACTTTACTATTTTCTTAATCTTGCTGCTGCTAGCGTCCAAACACGATGCATACGCTGAATATCTGAAAGGGAGATGCCACCTAAAAATATGCATAACCGTTGCTATCAACAAGGAGAAATTCACAAAGAGGTAACACTCAGGAGTCGCATTCTCGAGCCACAATCCAGCTCTAGCATGATGATTAATGGTTGGTAATTGTTACCAGTCGCCTCAAGGGATTCTAGTATATAGTCCACATGTGAGAAACTATTCATGCACCTTCCAGGAAACATCACGTCCGACCACATTATCATCAAAAGTTTTGTTCGCGAGATTCTGTCTTCCCCCTTTTCCGCGTTTTTGCTATCCTAATAAAACAGAGCACGCAAGTCCAATAATTTCTCATGTATCACTGATAAACACTAGTACTATTCACTTTTCGCCATACCAAATCATCCTAGCAAATTTATGCCTCCGCTCTCTCAAAATGTCCAAAACAACAGAGAGATTTAGTTAAATTATCATATTGCTGTTGATTTTTTTGATGCTTTTGTTGTTAGGAATTATCGAAGATCTAGAACCACTTGATTTGAAAAACAGAGACATAACGGATGACATAGACATATTTAATGTGTATAGCCCTGAGAAAAACCACAAACGTCAACGGGCAACGATCAGTATTGGGGTTGATAAAAACAAAGGAAATTTTTTTAGATAATGAAAAACAAAGGAAATACACCGAGTCATTGCAGTATTCCCATGCAGCATATCAACGATATATAAAGAGGAAAACATATAAGTCCTAAATAGAAAAGACACAGAGTACTAATAAAAAACTAATCCAATAGTAAAGACCCAACTGAATATAAATTTATTTGTATACCAAAATTCAGATCGTATTCAACATTTCTAACCAAGTGTATAGACTTTGTAACTGTTCTGTATTTGGGTGCATATTGTGATGCAAAGGCCCCGTGATGGATAAAAATAAATATATAAAGGTCTAAAACAAAATGAAAATATCGATAATTATGTACATGGCCATACGAGATTTAATTAGTCCACATGCAACAAAAAAATCATTTTGAAGGAATATCGATTATTCAGTTTTGGGCCACGTTAGAGAATACGAGGAACAGTATTCTAAATTTGAAACTTTTCTTCAAGGTATTCCAATGCAATTTAGTAAGCTTAGTAATATGGATTGGAAATCAAGTATAATATCCATCTCTGAATATAGTTATATTTCTACGGATGGACATTTCCTAGTATAACGAATTTAGATAGCTATATATGTCTAAATTCGTTGTACTTAAATGCCACATCCACATATAAATAGTTTCATTCTGGGACGTAGGTAATATATGTGTAGGAGGAAGGTTGGTTTTGATTTATATTGTGTTGACAAGTCTAGCTATGTTTATAATTTCGTTTTTCGGGTTCGTGGACAAATTCTTCAAAAAGTCAATACATTAAGAATTTTTGTCAAAGCGGTAGTTATACGAACAATACAATTTCTCTAGACGTTTATCATTTGCCAATCAAAGAAACGAGGCTTCAAGTCTTTAAGCATATATTTTTTAAAGACAAAAGTAATGTCTCTTAAGTAGGTACTCTCAAAATATAGGTACTTATGCTAAGATTGATGTGAGAAAAAGTTATAATTGGTTGAGAGAAGAAGGTATGTGGAAAAATTAAATGAGTGTTGTGATTGTTGGAGATGTGGTACGTAGGCATAGAAGTAGTTGTATTTTGAGACAAATTTGAATTGCTCGGGTGGTTATATTTTGAGACGGAAGAAGTAGCTTTTTAAGTTTATGAATGAAGTGATATTTTATTGTGTCGGTGATATGGATATAGGGGTACCCACAGGAGGCAAAATTGGGTTTGGCACCTAGAGGTCCGCGTCCGAGGGAGGAGTCGAGACAACCCGATGCCTTGCCTAAATATAAGGGGCTAGATGATCGCGGCAGCTCGATCCACCTCGGACCTGTGCATGATGATTATGGCCACTCGGACCCACACGGCGCGCCCCTGGAGGGGTCGGGCCCGGGGGTCGGCAAGGAGGCCAACCCCTGCAGAATAGGGTTCGGGCCACCCGAGGCCATGTGGCATGCCCCTGAGGAGGGCGCGCACTGAGGCCTGCGGGAAGGCCACGCCCCGCAGAAGGAGTTCAGGCCACCCGAGGCCACGTGGCATGCCCCCGAGGAGGGCGCGCCTGGAGACCTGTGGGGAGGTCACGCCCCGTAGGAGTTCGGGCCACCCGAGGCCACGTGCCGCGCCCTTGAGGAGGGCACGCCCGGGGGCTTGCGGGGAGGCACACGCCACGGGAGATGGTTGGGCCACCCTGACCCCCCGCGGCACGAGAGACTCGCACGCGGTGCGCCACGTGTATGATCATGACACGCCCCCAACCGCTAACTATCGCATTTATTGTTAAGAAGAGAGGCGTGACGCCTGCCCCGTCGCATTTAATGTGATGTGAGGCGTGGCTGTCAGCTCCTCATCATCACCCCTTTCACCTGTTTCGAGGGAAAGAGAGGAGAAAGTCTTCAGCCTGTGACCGTAAACTGACCGCGCGGTCACAGACGCACGCCTCCCGCCACGCCCAGTCACCGTTGCATTTAATGCGTTGGACGGCTGCGTGGGAGAGAGGCGGTGAGGTTTGGTGTATGGCGTCACCCCTGGTCCAGTTGGTGGCCCACTGACAGGTAGGCCCCACTGAAGGTTAGGTAGGTTGACCATACACCTCGTTAGTAGCATGGTGGCCACGCTGTCCATTTCCTTCACTAACTATCGCAACGTGGCGATATGGGCAGAAGAGGGGCATGACCCCTGGCAAGACAAAGCGGGAGCTGCTCCCACAATATTAGCAGTAGAGTTGGAAAATTCAGGACTACTGTGGTGTCCCCTTGCCCTATAAAAGAAGGCCCAAGTCCATCGTAGAAGAGGTCCCCACTGGGGAGATCATAGACCGGACTCCATAACCCTTAGTTCGTCTCAGTAATCAGCTCCAACCCCTCCCAGGGAAGGACTTCATCCAGATAGAAGAAAAAGAGATTGGGAGAAGAGTCAGATAATATTCTGATTGTAGCGCATAAAAATCACCATACCAAATCTTGTAATGTTCTATCCACCATATCAACAACAAGAACAGGAGTAGGGTATTATGCTTCTCAGTGGCCCGAACCTGTATAAATCTCTATGTCATAAGTGTTCAGCTCGTTTTTCCCTCCTGCCCACCTTCTTCTTCTCCTTAGTTCAAGCCTCGGTACATCGCACCCCTGTGCCGAACCAAAAAGGGGTCCCCGGGATCCCTGCGTGTCGAGCTCACGCATCGACACATGGAATTTACCTAGAAGCAAA
The DNA here is from genome assembly GCA_000325765.3 of Leersia perrieri. Taxonomy (NCBI): domain Eukaryota; kingdom Viridiplantae; phylum Streptophyta; class Magnoliopsida; order Poales; family Poaceae; genus Leersia; species Leersia perrieri. Next base: position 17,797,011 of record CM002476.1, on the reverse strand, counting down.
TATCTAAAGAATAGCCATTGCCGCGCCAGGTCCACTACAAGCCGCCTTTGGCCACATTTGTTGTGCTGCTCCGCATTGAAGTTACCACTGAAGCCAGATCCGATGGTCCTGAGCACCATCATAGCCGCCTCTGGCCTTGCCTCTCTGGTGAGGGATGAAGGGAGGTTGGCTGGCCTCCTCTTCAACCATGTTGCTCCATGCTGCCGTCGCCGAGTTGGCACATCCCCTCATCATCGCCGTGGGCATTCCATGCCGCCGCCACCCGTCGACGCCTATAGTCCGAGAGCAGATATGGGGCTAGGGGGTGGAGTGAGTGCTGAGTGAGGAAGGAGTGGATAAGGACGAGGAGTGTGAGAGGGATGAGAGGATAAGGCCGTGTTCTAAGCAGCAAAAAGATTTTGGCTTATTTTGACACAGAAAACGAGGTAAGTCATTAGTGTATAATTAATAAGTATTAACTATTAAAAACTTTAATAAAGGATTTGTTTGACTTTTTTAAAAAAGTTTTATATATGAAGTTTGTAAAAAAACACATTGTTTAAATATTCGGGATGCGTGCTCACGGAAAACAAGAAATAATGCAAGTCAAATAGTTGATTAGAACTCGCCCTAGTGTGTGGCAGTCGTTTTCAGCAATATTTCATCATTTTCTCATCGGTCCTCTAGCGGGTCTCTGGATAAGCCGTCTTTTTGCAAACAACCCTAAAAATATACACTAAAAAAATAAAGTTATTTATGTAGATGGACTTTATATGGTCCATCTGCAAAAACTTGATTTTTGAAGGCCGTGCGTTAATGGCTTTAAAATTATTTTCTAGATGGGGCTCTTTTAGTTCGCCAAATCCGCCTGAAAAAACCTTTCTGACGTAGCGTAGTTCGGACTTGGATGCAAATTAAAAAGCTACTTGGCTATACCTTTTGTTGCTCGTAGGATCGAACATCCTTCTCGGTGCATGCGTGACAATTTGATGGGATGGGGATTGATTGTAAGACACCCACTTGTCGTAGCTAGCACTCCCTTTTCACGATTAATTTTCCTTGTCATCTATAAAGTCGGAAAAGTCGGGAACCACAATAGCTGGGCGGTGATGGGAATCTCATCGCACGTTGATGAGTTTTGCTAAGACCTGTAACCACACTCAAGTTATTTTGTGCTCCAGGCTCAAGCTGAACACAACCTGAGTCAAAATTTGACTCTGGCTTAGCGTAAGTGTAGCTAGCACGGGAGGGTTTCACCTTCTAATTATTGCAATCCTTAATCACAAGTTCATCATGTGAGTGAGCGCTTATACGATTGTTATATATTTATACTGTACATGTCGTAAGATTCACTTCTATTAGAGGCAACTAATTATTAGTTGATACACCACGTGTTGCTCTGATCACTCACTAGTCACTGCTATAGAAAAGGTCATTCAGTCTGTCCTATTAGTGCTGGCTATTTATAACCAGACACTAACAGAAAATCCCGATCCGCTAATAAATTACTAGTTGGTATCGACCATATAGAAAGTTAGATTTCTTATTCCTAAAAAGAAGTCAACAATTTTCTCCTTTCATCTTGAAAAAAATTGTAATTGCAGCGTTTAAATTTTATCTCCAAAAGAATACAATTCTAAAGGGAAACTTTTCTCCTTTAGTCTCATCTCGCTCAAAATTTTCATTGTCTTGCCCCCAAACTATCGTCCTGCTCCTAACAACCTATCATTTAATGAGGAGTCATTTCTATTTATTCGTAATATATCTTCTACAATTGAGATGGAGTAAGTATGTTAAAAAAACTCACCTTATATAGAACCTATTTTGAAACCGAGGTGGTCTAATTTGGAAATTTCACTACCACAAAAAAAAACTATATACAGGCCGCCATATTATTGTTGTTTTTCTAAACCTAGCACTAATAACAAAATTCCCGCCTCAAAAATATAGACCACACCTTGCATAGAAACAACCAGCAATAATAATATCACATTAGTACCACTTCATTACAAAACTAGGACTAATAAGTATTAGTGTTGGTTCATTAATAACCGTCAGTAATGTCAACCCACATTAGTGCTTTTTTAAAAAAACCCAGCACTAATATTTATTAGTCATGGTTTTTCTAAAGAACCGTCAATAATAAAATAGTTATCACTCCTAAGTTCAGTTAAAATTTGGTAAATATCAATGTAGACGAGCCGATCAAGGCACGCATCATAGGCTCAGAGCCACTATGTTTTTATTCGATTTTATCTTTCACTTTTGTCAGTCTTGTCTTCTCCTAGCCTCCTCTCTCTCCCTCATCTGATCCCTCCTCCCATCTCGTTCTTTCCGGACCCTCCACATCCAGCGCGAATGGTGGCCAAGCGGATGAGGGGCAGCTAGCAGCGGGTGCGGCGTCGGCAGTGGCGGCCGGCATCAAAGAGTGCATGGACATACTCCTCCTCTCTTCCTCCCAAGACCGGCAATGGGGGCGGGTCTACGATGGGGTGACCGGCACTCCTTCTCTCCCTCTCAAGCGCGGCGGCAGGCACGGATCCATGGCCGAGCGGCGATGGTGTCCCGTATCGCTGCGAGCAGCAACATCTCTTCGGCAGCAAGCGTCCATCGCATCCACCTCTCCTCTCTCCTATGCCGCCTCTCCTCCTGCAGCCAGCGCCCCTTGTACGCGTTCAGATCTCTCTTCCTTTATTTTTGGGTGGGGTGGCTCGTGAAGGCACATCAGTGCCGGTTATACAACCGATACTAGTGCCACCCCTTTTTCATCCCACCTTACTAGTGCCGGTTAAATAATCAGCACTAAAGCCACTAAAGATGGTTAACAACCGGTACTAAAGGTATTTGCTGGGTAGTGTTCAAAACTATGTTGCATATATTAAAACACCGTCTTTTCGACTGAGTATATATTTAAGAACTAGCTTAGGTTGCTGATATCAAGTAGTTGTAGAAAAATGTGAAAATTTTAATAATATATATCATGGTACCATAAGTCTATATACAAATTAACATAAAAAACAAATTTGATCTTAATTTGTAAAACAAAAATGCTCCCTCGGTTTCATAATTTAAGGGTTTTGACTTTTTTGTTTGCAACATTTGACCATTTGTCTTATTCAAAAAATTAGTGTAAAAAATAAAAAAATGAGTTATGCTTAAAGTACTTTTGATATAGTATATATTATCCTCGAATTCGTATTTGCTTGTACATCGACCTTGTATTGTCATGATCTTTATTTTTTTTTCATTTCTTTGTACAACTATTTGGATGCATGCGAGAATATTGAAAGCAAGGTCCTATCTAGTAGGAATACATAAAATCACTACGCGGATGCCACAAGGTTAATTGATAGATACATAGTCAAATAGCTGTGATTGCTATTTTTATTTGCAGATAATAATTAACGGCAATTATATATCTTTCTTCTTCTTATTTTATTAAAACCTTCGAAAAATTTAATTTCAAGAAGAGTAGTTGAGCATGCGTTTTTGTTTCAAATAATTTGCTAGCTTAAAAATAAAATTAAGCATGAATTGACTTGCTTAATTAATTTGCTATCGAGCTTGATTCCAAAGCTACCTACCAATTGTATTCTGCACCTGGCCGTCAATAGTATTGATAATCAGGAACTAACTAGTTTGCACCATATATGCTTGCACGAGGGAATTGAAAAGGATTTTGGTCAAAAATGACGGCAGAGGGAATAAAAATGATGGCACTTGACTGATAAAACAAAGGAATTCAGCTATGTCAAGAGGAAGAAACCGAGACACTCGTATCTTCAATCCGTTTAAAAGGTGCAACTTTTGCGTGGCAAAGATACGAAAATACTTGCATGTAAGAGCGCTGATGGGAAGAAAAAACTACACTAGCTAGCTGGCTTTTTTATCATTCCATGCATATGCATGCCTAGTACTAGGCAGTTCAGCATCCGCACTCCCAAAACATATCGTGAGAGCTTTTTGTTTTTTGCAGGTCTCCTTCACAATTAAATTACAAATTGGTCAAGAGAATTTCATAAATAAACTTATGAACAAAGTGGACTCACGGTACTCGGGAAAAAAAGGGGTATATATACCTATTGGCGTACGTGGTTATTGGTTGCGAGCTTCACTACAGTGCTCTATCCAATTGATTATATTTATTTATACTACCGCATCAGCTATCGGTAGTAGAACAATGTTTTTTATGGTATTAGAACGTGAAAAATCAATAGTCAAAATCGTTCCTAATCAAACTATCGGTCTTCTGGATACTACTTTAATCAATAATATTTGTAAAAATATACTATTTTAAATTAAAAGAGTTACATATTACAATAGTCTGCTTAATAATGAATCTAATAGCATCTTTTTATGTGACCGTTCATTTTGAGTTTTTCACCGTTCATAGTCAAACTTTAAAATGCTTGACTTAATTTGATTTTCCTAAAGCTTGTTATATTTTAAGACGGAGAGGGTATGTACTAACAGTAGAGAGCACCAACCAAATTAAAGCTCATCGGTTATTATAGCCAGCTAGGCTTGTGCATATATGTACTACTCCTACACGTTGTAGAAGACTATATCTATGGAAGACATATAGGCCGTATGAACCATCAGATTCAAAGACGTGTTAGCATGAATGTGAGCTAACGATCTTGGTCAAAAAAAAAATGTGAGCTAACGATATATATCTAACAAAAAATGATATACCTAGCTAGTGGAGATTGGAGCACCGATTAATGTTTACTTAATTGATGTGTCAAAATCTCGATATTACCATCTGTTACCAGACAAGCAAACCGTGATAAGCCTATCTTATTCTTAACTAAGGCCACTATACCACAAGAAACCGACAATTGCAGTGCATCAATGCCCAAAGCAATCAGAACTCTCTCTTGTTTTTTTTTTTAATATAGAGAGATCGGAACTCTCTTTTGCCCAGCTTTTCATTCATTGTTACTAAATCCAGCATTACAAATGCACAAAAGAAACGACACGCCCGTCATCCGTTCAATCTAACTAACCAAAGCGGGTCGTACTATGTAAAAATATATGCATCTTCTTTGATTGTCCAAAGCAACGATGCGAGAAATGAAATATTTCCTCTCTCCGAAATGAGTCAATGAGGTACACACATGATATACACTAGTACATGCATGTACAATAAGTCTAGAGGTGTGGAGTTGTAAAGGGCTAGCTGAAGAATTAAGTGATCGACTGCAGCTCTATTTATAAAGTTATAGCTGTAACCAGGGAAGTGACAAATGGAAGAGAAAGGCATGAAGTGCGCGCACACACAATTTTCAACATGAAAGCTTGCAGAAAATCAATTAATGAACATCAATTAATTATATATTCTCACCAAGACCAAGCTCAAAGTATACCCCTCCTGCCGATCACATTTTGGCGCAACTCCAACGTTTGAAAAGCATATTTTCAATTCTCTTCCGGCCGGTGCTAGTTAAATGGAGTATCATTTAGTATAAGTGTGTAGAAGTTAGTCATGGTTGTTGCTGGGCATTGTGGAAGGGAATAGGTCTTGCAACATTGCGTAGTCAGTGAAGTGATGCTGCTGGAGAGGTGGAGGAGGAACCGTGGATATTGCACCAGCAGCAGGTTGAGCGGCCACGCTTGGCAAGTACATGCTAGGGTTGGAGGCGGCGGCCATGGGGTGGTGCATGAGGCCCATCAGCTCAGGGTGGAACCCCGCCGGCGCCATGAGGTGCGACGGCGGCAGGCCGTGCACGCCGGGCATGAACAGGTGGTGCCCTCCGATGCCGCCGCCGCCGCCGCGGAGGCTGGCCGGGCTGTGGTGCGTGTGCTGCCCTTCGTACGTCGTGATCACCGTCGAAGGGTCCTGGTACGACCTCTCCACCCTCTTCTTCACCCCGCACTTGGGCGTCGTGCACCGGTAGTAGCTCCTGCATTTTCAGGAGGTAATAATGTGCACTTGAATTCTTGAACTCCAACCAACATGGCATAAAATTATTTGGCACACAGTAGCGTTGTACTGTCTGTATGCTGCAACTGGATGAATTTAAGGTATATACATGTGTGTACCTTGGATATGGGCTGTTCTTGACGGCCTTCTGGCCGTACTTGCGCCACCGGTAGCCGTCCTCAAGGTGATCGACCTCACTCTTGGTGAGGAAGGCGACGCGGGGCTGCCTCTGCCTCTTTTCAGCTTTCTTCTTGGGCTTGTTCCTGTACATGCATGATAACATAATAATTTTATAGGTCGATCATCAATCATCAGCTAGTAGGAACTCAGATGAGATCATGATTCAGCTCAATCTGGCCAAATTATTAGTTTGGACTTTTTCAGGGCACTAACAAGCAAACTCTAGCTAGCTAGCTTGCTAAATACTGGGACTATGGGAAAATAGCTATCTATTTCATGTTAGATTTGCACTAGTTTTCCTTGAAAGAATTGTTGTTTTAATATATATTAATCAGGGGCTATCAATTAGCTAGGTAGGTAGATAACTGTTGGATTGCATGTTTTGTGGCAAGATCGGCGTTAATTTTCAAAAGTATTGTGCAACAATAGAAGATTTAGGGGGTTGGTGATACGAAAATATATCTTAATTAGAATCTTTTCTAAAAGGGGAAATCACAATATAATCTTCAAAGACCCAGCAGGTATGTAACCGGTCAAAAATTGAAGCTATATCACATAGCAATTGATTCATTCTACGCAAGTCTGTTCTGGAGAGTACTTCAGTTGTCTATTAAATCGAAGAATATTCACACGATCTGGAAAGTGATATTGGAAATTGGGCCGAAGTGAAATCAGAAGAAAAGGGGAACAAGAGATAGTAGAGCTTAGGTTTGGGGACAGACGGATCTACTCGATGAAACTAAAAGAACCCTAAAGAACCGAAATTTCTTGCAAACCCTAATGTTCACACCATGCATGCAGTAGAGAAGTCACATACGAAACAAAATTTCAGGTCAATTTTGCAACAACGCAACAGTGCGACCAACGAGATCTAGGAACAAGAAAAGGTGTCCTCAACTCAAGGCATGCATCCACACGAAGAAATCAAGCAAGAAATCAAGACAAGAATCACAAAAAGTAGATCAATGGAAGAAATTAATAGCATACGGTTTCTTGGAGTTCTCCCCATCCTCATCCTTCCCCTCCTCTTCCTCCGCCTTCGCCTGGCCGCCCTTCTTGCACCGGCGTGACTTGCCACCCTCCTCCGCCTCGCCGTCGCTGGACGAGAAAGACGCAGACGAGTTCGGCGCCGCGCCTTCTCCGGCAGCGCCTCCGGTAGCCTGGCTTTCGTGGCTCGTCACATCCACCGACAGCTCCTGCTTGACCGCCGTGTCCTGAGACGAAGGGCACGGCACGTCGAGGTGGCGAGCTAGCCCGGAGGGGTCCAAGAAACCCTGCAGGTAGTCCGTGATGCTGGAGTAGGGCATGATCTCGTCGGCACCGCCACCGCCGGTGTCACCTGCACCACCGACGGCGCCTCCCGTCTGGGTGAAGAAAAAGCTCTCCATGTCGCTGGTGTTGTACACGTAATCGGCGGCGCCGTCGCCGCGAGCGAGGTGCCCACCGTGGCCAAGCTGGTGGTGGTAGGTGCCATGGCGATCTCCTCCTCCTCCAGAAGACATGGGGTGTGACCGTGTGAGAGTATGGAGCTAGCTATGTGTGGAAAGGGAGGAGAGGCGTGGAAGTGAGGAGGGTTTGTGCTTTCAACCCAGTCTCGCCTTCCCTTTTGATTTGTTTTTTCTTAGCTTGCAAAAGGGCGCAAAAGGATAGGCGCAAGATACGACTTTTTGTAATGGAATTATGTAAATTGTCTCGGTGCGGCGTCTAGTGATCTTCGTTTATATATGTATAAAAATACTCCTAATTCTAGCAGTACAGTTACGTTAATGTATACTACTAGTGGTCAATTTTAATCGCAGAGACGTTTTATTAATGAAATCAGCGTGCTTAATTAAGATTCTTTTCGCATGTGTTGGTCAGGGAGGTATTACGTATAAGACCGGCCAGTGTCAACGTTATTAGCTGTGTAGGGCCTGTACTTTGATTAGTTGAATCATATTCCATATAGTACAGCTGCTAGCTAGCTTACTGTATTTTGAGGGTTCCTTATGATACCCAATACTAATTAATTATTGATAGAAACTAGTATAGATGAAATATATCTTTTAATTTTAATTTGTACGTGTATAGTAGTAATTGATTTATTTACTTAAGGAATTACCACCATATCATCAAATTAACTAGTATATCAATATGATTTTACCATGTTTTTATTGTCTTGCATAATGAGATAACACAGTTAGTACCGTTCTTTCTATACAAATGCTCTATACTATATTGCATATTGTACATATACTAGTAATATATACTAACCACTAATATACATTTAATCTCGGTCATTTATTTACTAGTATAATTGGCTAGTATACAATAATAGTATTTGATACGATCCCCGTATGTTGAATTAAGATAATGTGACCCTTCCCCGGTTAGTGTGGTGCATATTGTGCATAACTGCATATATATACTATGTACATGTTTTTAGTGCCCATTAATATTGAACACTGTAACTCAAATCGACCTCGTTTTAACGTATATCTACGGGATCCAGCCAAAATGAGTTTGAAACCGTGCATGTCAGTTCAAATTCAAATGCTTATGTATGATCTTGCATGCATTAAGAGGGTTTTTAAATGATTTGCATAGGACACTACAGCTCTTTCTTGACATACACGTGCCATACAAGTACCGTTTTCATGGATGACATGTATCCAAACGTATATACAGCTGTACATATTTATGGTTGGATATTGGACGTACGGCTGTCACAGTACCAGCACTGTGCTCAGCTACCAAACTACTCTCATCTTGTTAAGGACAACTCTTTCATGTGGTTAAAAATTCGAGAAGAAATTAGGACGTCAAAAAAAAATTCCAGAAGAATGTTCATTGCAATTGCCTTCTGCTCTACACAATCTAGCATTGACCTCATGGTCCAATTAATGAAGTTGGTAGAAATTATACTATATGGATACGTGTCAACAACTCTACATCGAACATGCGTCTACGTGTTATATTTTTAATTTCCGGTGATTTAAGAGAGAGTTGACTTAACTCATCACTGATAATTTTTATCTTCAATGCTTTTCATCTTGTGAAATGAACACTTCTTTTGCCGAAGATATATAACCGGGAATTGAATTATCGAATCTCCAAAATGTATATAAATTTCAGAAAATTTCACAAAACCTAGGTTTCGTGAATACATGTGTAAACCCCTTGTTTTGGGCAAAATGTTTCGTGAATACATGTGTAAACTTATAGGTTGATTTGGTTGATATACATGTATGCATAATAATCATAAAAAATATTTTTAGCATGTATATATAAGAGCATCTTTAACTGGAGTCAGTTATCTATATGATTACTGGATATACATGTCATTATTAGTAAAAGTTGTGTGTTGCGTTTTTTTTTCAATTACCGTGCAGGCAAGAGCAAGGAAGCATAACAAACCTTGTATGTTATTTGTTCCATTTTAATTATGTGGGTTATCCGCGACAGATATATCTTGCTGGACTGATTAATTTGCATGCAAAACGTTGCAAGCTAAATAAGGATACTAGAGATCTAGATGGCTATGTAAAATTGTGAGATAATTATTTTCTTGCAAAATAAGGACTCATTAATTTGATTCTGTTCAAAACCAAAATAGGCTCATGGTGTTGGAACTTATCCAACAGAGTTCAAGTCTAGTATTTATAATTGATAGTCTTTTATATCCGTTGATATTGAGATACATACTGACTTCATCGGCCAATTTCTGGATATGCATAGTTTAGCCTTCAAAGATGCTCCTATAACGGGTTGTATGTCTGTTAATAAGGGTATTGTGCGTGTGTTATGGACGCATGCATTTGTGACATGTTTTTTAAAAAATCTAACTTATATACAGTAAGATAGAAAAATATCCCCGTACGTACATCAAGAAAAGCAGAAGATATCTCCAGAATAGCAACGCTACAAGCCAAGAGACCCACGAAAAAAAAAACGGCCGCGCACGTTGCCCCCCACACACATCGTTGATCGATTACTGTTTGGAGCGCTCATGATCTCTCTCGCGGTTCGTCGCATGCCACGAGTCACGGCCGGCCAGCGACGCGGGCGTCGCGTCACACCACGAGCGCGTATGCAGTACAGCACAAAGACGGCCGTACGTACAGCCGAGCCGCGCAGCTGCCGTCCAGTGTCACGTTGCGCGCGGCGCCCACCGGGCACGTCTCCTCCGCCTCAGCTTAGCGCACATCGTGCCGCGCCTCGCGGCGCGCGTGGAGTCAAACTTTCCCGCTCCCGGCCTGGCCCACCCGCGCGTGCACGTGCGCCATTAGCCCCGCGCGGTCCAACCCCAAACCCGGCGCGGCGGAATTGAGGCCGACGTCGCGCTCTCGCGCGTCTCCCGTGTACCGCTCCTGCCACACGTGGCGTCGCGCTGTTCGCGTGGCACGTCGCGTCCGTACGTGGACGCAAAGCATCGGTCGCCGTCTATACAGCGACTCTGCCGAGAGCGCGGGGCCGAGCGCGCGCGAGAATCCGCGAGCGATGCATGATCATTCGCCGGCGTGCGTGCGTGCGTGCGTGCGCGCTTGTGACCGTGTGAACGACCGGCGCCGCGATTGTACAAAGGCGGATATATAGCAGAGATCTAGTTGGGGCTGAACGGGTGGGTTCCACCCTTCCAGGCGGCGTACGTCCCGAGTTCCGTCTGGTTTCCTCCGCTGTTTCTGCGGGGTCCGGGGCATTTTCGCGCGTGCGGCCGGGACGGTGGATTGAGATCGATCGGTGCGGGCCTGCGTGCGTCGGCAGGGCAGGTGAGATCAGTTGAGCCTGACGTGATGCTAAATTTGGTGGACGGCCGGCGTGGTGGACGTACGCGCGGGGATCTTGTGCGCGATGGTGCAGCTAGCGCGCCGCGCGGGTTGTGTGGATATACGTGGTGGAGCTGAGTCCGGCGGCGCGCGGTTTGTTCCGCCGCGCGCGTGCGCGTTTCTCGCTTCTTTTGGCGATCTGATTCTGATGCCTGCTCACGATGTGTTCATCTGTTGTCGGTTCAACCCGAGACAGCGGGGTCGGGCCGTGACTTCGACAGGTTTGGATTTTTCGGGAGATGCTAGTGGAACGGCGCGTAACGTAACGCTAGTAGTATATATTGGTGATGCTTCTTTCAGAAAAGGTGGAGTGAGCCGGTGAATATCTATGTGCGCGTCCCCACCCAGCTACTGAGATTATTTGGGCGTCGGTCTGTGGCTCCTACGTTCAAGTTCAGCGTTCAGGTTCATGCATGTGGTCAGCCTCATCGATCGATACCGTACGGCTGTCAATCGTCAATTAGTCATGATATGGATATTTACCTTTTCATCGGGTTGAAATATAAATATTAAGATGCGGATACCGTGTTAGTTAGTGCCGGCGCGCGGAGCGGTAGGAGCTGTGTGAAAATGCGGAGGAATTCGTGACAGTGATGCTCGATCAGCAGTCCAAATGGTATTGCGGACCAACCGACGATGAGCGACCGTAGTTTTGTCCTAGCACGCTGCACCCGTGCAATATGTCAACAAATCAATTGGGCTTTCAAAAATTGTACGGCCCAAAATCTATTAAAAAAAACCAGCCCAAATTGGACAGCAATGCAGCCCAATAGAAAAATATTCTTTAGGGCCCATCAGGAGTCCTTAGCACGTTAGGAGTCGAACTGGCCCACGAACAAGCCAATATTACCCCCAAATCGCCGCACCAGAGATCAACAAACCCCAGATCGACAGTTCGACACACCCCCACAGCCCTAGGGTTTCTTTTCCAGCGACCAGAATCGAATCAAGAGGGGGGTTCCATGGCGTCGCGGCCGTCGCTGAAGCCGAAGCCGAAGGGCAAGGGCGCGAGGAAGGGATCTCCGCCCGCCGACGAGGAGCAGTCCAAGGCTGCGGCGACGATGCAGTTCGTCAAGGAGTGGACCACGTGGACCATGAAGAAATCCAAGGTGGCGGCGCACTACGGCTTCATCCCGCTCATCATCGTCCTCGGCATGACAACCGAGCCGAAACCCACCCTCTTCCAGCTCCTCAGCCCCGTCTGATTTGAGATCGTGTTCAGGGCCTAGATGCGATCGATCTCTGCCCCGTCTGTTATCGCTTTAGTAGTAACTCAGTATTAGTTCTTTCTTAGATCGGGTTGTCTGAGCTGCTGATGCTTCTGTGCGGATTTAGAGGTTTTTGCTATATGGTTCTAATAATGTTATATGGGTGGATGCCTACTTGGACCAATTCCTGTTGTTAAAGTGTGGCTCTGTGGATCTGTTATCAATACTTTGATATTGAGAAGTTTTATGTTATTTTGTATACAAGTTTATGCTATACTCTGCTGTGGAAAAAATTGTGTTATGGAAACAAGTTATGTTTTAGCTTGTCCCTGATGTTCTGATTGGAGATTAGGCATTTGTTTTTTGGCTATCGCCGGGATGTTTGTTCTGGTTTTAGTCTGGTTATCGCCGTGATGTTTGATCTGGTTATGGGACCATAGTCCTTTTGTTCATTCAATTGTGGGCATGATATACTGACTAAGCCAATCTAGTGTGTTTTGTGGATGGTGCATGAGTTTGCATTTTTTTTTTGTTGATTTGTTAATTCAATTGTTGGCATGATATACTGATAAAATAACTAAACAATTCTAGTGCGTTTTGTTGATGGTGGTGACTTTGCAATGCTGGGAGCCCTTGGTGATCTGGGGAAATATCTACAAGTATTCACTAATAACTAGACAATTGAACTACTTATTTGCAATAGACGATTTGGTTCCAGGCTTCCTGTTTTGTTTTTCTTTTGATCTGCGTTGCGAGCTAACTAAGATTTTCAAATGTGTCGATCTCGGTGATTTTACTTCACAATGTAAATGAACAGCTTTATTGCTCTGTGCAGTAGAATAACATATAGAAGTTGTATGTATCTGTTGCCTCTACATCGACAAAACAGGTGACATTCACCTTCAGAAACGAGAAGCCACACACCAACCAAACTGCTGGAGGCCTTAGCAAGTAACAACTCGCTTCTCCAGATGAAATATACAGGCTTCGTTTTCCACTCGAGCCACCACTAAAAAATACATCCTTACAGAACTTCAGTGTGCTCTACTTGCTGTATATGTTGTTGAAGATGAACAGAAAATTGCATCTCCTGCTTCAACATTCCAATTAAGGATGTACGAAAAATCTTTACGAGGTCCAAGGATACACTGACAGGCTGACAAACTGTGGGCAGGTGCATCACCAATAGGCACTCAGGATCAAGAAAGCCCAAATTTGGACAACGCTGATTGAAATATAGTTGAAAATGCCTCCGAGGCCGTCCCATCATCGGCCTTAATTTTGATCTGTGCCTTTGCTGATGCTGTGTTGACGATACATTCTACAAGGAAGAAAGCAGTAGCACCATCTTTTTGTGCATAGAAAAAGAACTTGTAGTTTGGAGGTTGGCCACCTGAAGCAATACACTGAACGTAGTTGCTTTGCATATGACGAATGAGTGACTGAGGATTCATCAATGATGCTGCTCCTTGTGGACTTAAAGAACATTCCTGATAGAACATAAAAACACAATGAAAGAGGGTCACAAGGAAAAACAATTAGAACATGTAACTACTAATTTCAGATTTCACGGATGGCAATGAATTTAGTTATATTAGAATTAAGGATTGATCTATCATACAAAAACTCAAAAGCAACATACCTGAGACAAGGATAAGGCTAGCTGGCCCCATTTCTTCTGGAAAGTAGCAGGATCCAGCACAGGTTTCGAGTTGAGGGCCAATGCTGGAGCTGGTTGAGGTACAGGGGCTTCTGGAACACCAAGCCCAAGAAGGTCATCAAGACTGAAGTTGGACTGCGATGAATATGTAAGTCCACCAGGGTTTATTAGTGAAGTTTCGGATGCTGTTTGTGAACTTAGCAATGAAGGCCCAAGTAAGTCTGAAGGAGCATTGTAAGTAGAGGCAGAAGAACCATTGCTCGTAGCAGTTCCACTGTCCTCTTTATCTGAAGTACTTAACAAAAGATCATTATCATTTTCTTGATATCTTTGGGCTGAGATGGTGTTTTCTGAGGTTTCTGCCCCAACGGTCAAATTTGTAAGATCCTCTGAGTACTCAAACGGACCACGATGCTCCTTGTCAGTAAACATGTAAGATGGCTGCCAAATGCAAATAAATACATGTTATAAACTTGTCAAACTGATACTTCATATTTATTTGTTCAATAGTAGCACGAGTAATTAGACCATAGTAGTAACTCACCAAGAGAAGTACACGGTGGACTTATATAAAACTAGTAAACTTATAATACTGATAAAAATATCCAGTAAATGCATGATCAATATTGTTATCAATGGTTGAATATTTAAAAAATACCTTTTGATATACGACTGACAAGCTGTTGAATTCATCAAATATCCGGTCTTTGATTTCACTGCTCTGTGTATCTGCAAATACAGAAACAGCTTGCTTGGGAGGGTTTACAACACGCTCAGCTACAGCAGGATCATACTGCAAAAGCCTATAGTAGAAAAGTGCTCGGTCATGAACATCCTGCAATCAATTCTTGGCAGTTCAGCACTTCAGCTAGAGCTCATAAAAACAGTGCAGTAATCAAACTATTGTCGTAGAGATCTTGACCTGGTGAGTGTCAGCTAGACCAGCGGCTAATGTAGCTCCTAGCGCCATTTGTGTCTCTGGTGGTCTCTTAAAGAAACACTTCATGACCGCTGTCAGGAGATGCAAGCGAACCTGGAAAACACAATAATGTCCATAAAAACAAGTAATTACAGGCATATGACCATCTAAAGAAAAAGCATAAAATTTAGAATAATGTCCAATGAGACTAGTATAAGATGACATTCAAAAGAAAAATAAAAGGTGATAGATTACCCTTAGTACTCAGATACCATTACATGTGAATTTCACTCTGCAAACTATATTATGATACCCTTCATTCCACTAACAGTGAACACTGAGGCATTCAGCTAATCAGTTACATGGCCAGGCTCTGCTCTCCACACATGGGAGTCAGCAATTGTCAAACACCGCAATAGTTAGTTTTTATGCCAGTTCTGACTGATTCACTACAGTAGCTGTTATCTTAGATACTCAATGAAAAAAACATGAGAATATCATATGCTTTGCACTTCTATATAAAATACATAAGCACTCAATTTTCTTATGACATAAGATAATTTTCACTTAATTGGTTAATATGGTAGAGAGATTTCAAGAAAGAAAACATGTACTGGAAAAAAATGGTGAAGAGAAAGAACATGGCTAGTAGTACCTCAGGAGAGTGCTCTTCCTCCCAATTTTCAACAAGACTCTCAAGAATGTATGGAGCATCATGCATGTCCTGTGAATATTCTCCCAGCATCCATATAAGAGCTGCTTTGCCTTTTGGCTCCTGAATGTTTTTGCTACTGATGTTTCCAACAACTGCTATGCAATCATGGCTCCATTGAGGATATTTCCTCAGAAGATCTTTCACCAACACCTGTATATAAGTTCTTACTAAGGAATATAGACGTCCAGAGTTGAACATGTTCCATCCTTGGTGAAGGATGAACAGTTATAATATTCACAAGAAAACTTACAAGAGTTTCAGCGGTCACATAATCCTTGTCCATTTCAAGAAATTGTAGAAGCCTGTCAACAATAGCATTCACATCATACTGCTGCAGCGCTATCTTCCCAACTGCTCGGATAGACTCTCGGGCAATTGGTACATCAACATTTCCAGCATATTCACACAACTCGGTTACTGGAACAAAAAAGAATACCACCAAATTTATAAACATAACGAGAATCATGTAATAAAAATATATCAAATATGTTGCGAGATAGGCAATATATATCAGAGTGGAAACGGATATCTGATGTACCAATTTCATAGGTGTTACTCTCATTTGCTATAGCAGTCAACATCTCAAGTTTAAGTTTCTTGACATATGAAGGATCACTGAACTGGCAATAGAAACTTTTGTAGTCGGAGGAAAATAGCATTGGGGCACGCATCACCAAAAGATGCAGATGGCATAGCACAGAATATGATTGTTCAGGACTCCCAGCTCCTACCAGAGTAAGCAGTGGTGCTTTTATACGCTCATAAACCTACAATGAAGGATGCAAACAATTATCAGAAATATACTCAGTTATGTTATATTCTTTAATTCTTTATTAGAAGTGCACAATACTAACATCACAAACCCATACAGTACAAAAAGGCATAAGAAATCCAAACAGTCCAAGTGTCCTCAGAACAGAAGGAACAAATTATCAGACCGCATAAACTTCCAAACAGAAGCATTTATAAGTGGCTATTAGTTATGCAAAATGGCAATTTCAGTATATCTGAATGCGTAGTGGTGAGATAGTAGTGACAGACTTCCACCAGTGTATGTAGCAAAACTATGCTGCAAGAATAAGATTGTATCTATGGAAGCATTATGGGTGTAGCAAATTATGCACCTGCTGGTGGACATCAGTCATTGACATTGTCAAGTGGAGAAAAACTTTGATTGTTGCCAAAACAACAGCTCCATTTGCATGCTGAAGTCTGTCCTCAAGAAGGTTCATGATGTCAAAAATTTCGTTGTTATCAGATGGTAGGAACTTTGACACCAACTCTAGAACAAGGCACTGTGCCCACTCACTGAACTCTTTGATCCTGCAATCACAAATAAAGCAATTTAAGTATGACAGAATATAGATGTTGAGTAGTTAATGGAAAAAACAAGAGGTGTGCAGCAATTTACCTGTTTAGCAGGTAAAATACAGTAGGCTTGCTATATAGTGTCTCAATCTCTCTTGCTGCTTCCTCTGACTTAGCTGCTTCTAGGGTCCAGATCTCCTGCAATGCATGCATGCAATTGGCAACCACCTGCATATTCACAAGTGTAATCAGCCACCCCGAAAAAACTACGGTACTCTCTTAAGACAATAGATCCTCAGACAAGTTAAGTTGGTATCTCCAGTTAAACAGGTACAATTCAACTTAAACCTCTTCCACAAGACAATCTCATAGCGTGCATGCTTCCTACCAATCAACCTTTATTCAAGAAATTCAGTTAAGCTTTTCCACGAACTAACTAACAAAAAGTCAAACTGAGGGGTGAGGTCAGACTAGCTGGTATAACAGTTGCCTACACGGTGGACAAGTGCGTTCAAAAATATTATATATTATATATTATACAATACTTATGCGATTTTGAATTGGACCCGAGCCTGCAAATATGAGTAAATGCATAAGATCCCTTAAAGATCAGATGCGAAGCTTAGCTCACTTGGTTAGAAGCAAAATTCATGGGTGGAAAGAGGCCAGACACCCCTGGTTTGATCCTGCTCCGCTCAAAACTTGAACAAAAGTAGATTGAATATATTTTTACTTGGATTTTCAGATAAGCAGTCCAGTCTAGTTTTTTTTTTTTACGATGCTAATGAATAGGCGGTAAACTCAATGAAGCCAAACTCAAGAATTCTGTGAATGACTTATATTGTAATTTGTAAGCAAGGTCACACAGAACTGGTCAGTTTCTCAGTTTTTTTATGAATTTCTTTTAAAATAGGTCATGAATGTTCTGTGAAAATAGTCAACCACATGGTTCAAACGCGAGCCAGCTGTTGGACCAGCAAACTAGCAAACCAAACACCTGGGTGATTCAACACCTAAATGGTTTCAAATCTACTCATGGAACACAAAATACAATATGTTCTAGTGATAAATGGAAAAATGGAGATGTCATCTAAACATTAGATGGAACTAAAAGAACTACAATATAATTTCTTGGGAAATACTCTCTCTCAAAGTACCCTATCTAGTGATCTAGGCCCTGTTTGTTTGAGCTTCTGGACAGCTTCTCAGCGTGAAAAGCCAGAAGCTCAAACAAACAGCTAACTTTTCGTGCAGCTTCTGAAAAGCCTGAAGCTCAGAAAAGCTGAGTTTGTATGGGAAGCTGAAAAGCTCAGTTTTATGAGCTTTTCGTGGCTTTTTGAACCCATAAAGCAAAACACATCTTCTAAAAGCTATGATTGGCTTTTCAGAACGAAAAGCCTGCAGCAGCTTTTCAGAAAAGCTCCAAAAGCTGCAGCTCAAACAAACAGGGCCCTAGTCTGCCTGTAAACCTAATGTGTATATTAAGAAGGCATTGTGAGTAAACATGAGCCAGAGGGTGGTACAAGCAAATTGCTGTCCAATAATCAAGAACAGTTGGGTAAACCACAGTGTTTACTATATATCCTAATATGTTCATATGAAGAAACCCATACCCAGTCATGCATTGAAGTGCAGACAGGAAGAGTATTTGTTAGATATAAAGCAGGTGATGCTGCTCTGCTCTTACAAGAAAGTGCATGGCTAATTTCTTAAGCCTTACACATTTGAACAATATTACTGCGTGACCTTATTAAAAAGGAGTGAATAGATGTAGAGCTGCAATCTGATTAAATGTAATCATGTATTGGTTTTTTATATCCTATATAATGTTTCTTTCAGTTTGGGACTTGTATATGAACTCATGTACTATCATCAAGTACAAATTGTGAGCTGCACTACAGATCTAATACAAATATGGCTACGAAGACAGTTGGATATTATGCATGGATATCAAAAGGTTAAGCCTCACAGTTGTGTGCAATAAATTGTTCAGAAGGAATATACAACAATGGTATTGTAGGAATTTAAGTTGGTAAGTACTGAAATGATTATTCCGAAATTTATAAATCATAATGCATGCAAAATGTATTAGATGTGGTGGCAGGGTGAGGCAGGGACTTAACAGCATGCTACAAAGACAAATGGACAAGAGCAGAAGAAAATGGGATAACAGGAAACAACACCAACAAAGGTAGCCGAGGTATCTCTCCTCTTAATACCTTTTCTACCTGTGCTTGGACACAAGGTTTTATGTGCGTATCATGGTATTTATTTTCCCAGAACCAGACTCATATCTTGGGCCTGTTTGCTTCAGCTGATTTGCTGGCTTATAAGCCAACAATTCTAAGCCTAAAGAAACAGACATCTTTTCAACAGGGATTTCCAAAAGCTAAAGACCATGCTAGAACTAATAAACTAGACTAATGTTATGAATCTACCCATGAACTTGTGGCTGAGCGCCTATAACCTATATAAAGACAAAAGGTAGCTTAAATTCTAAGTGAAAACAAGATCGTTCTGAGCAAAAATATCTGAATTCACCTAACAGCCTACAAATTTTTTCGGAAATCAAACCTACATAGATGCATGACCAGATTGGTTAAGAGTTGATCTGTTTCATTTGTAGCCTCAAAAAAGAATAGGGTGTAACTGGGTTCAGTGGTTTTTTGTCTTTACTAGCATTGTAGTTTCACTTCAAGCTACTTCAGCATTTTGCATTTTTTTAAGTCATTACACTTTCCATCATAATATCTTTTGCTCCAGGCTATTACCAATGATCTATTTAATCGAATAAGATTTAAATCAAATTATTCTAAAAGAAAGAGTAAAATCACAAGCATGCATCTTCATCAGGCATTGTCGTCCACCTGTTCTATTAGGCTAACCACAAACCAGATATGGTATGCAAGTTCCAGCTCAAATTGGTATGCAGAAACAATATTCAATCGTTACTAATTGACTGCCAGTTCAATATTTGAATCGGCACTACAGATTGCACAGACTTTAGGTTGCAATTAAATGGTATTGTGAGCACTATAGTCTATAGATAATGAATCATTGCAACGGACAGTAACATTATGGCGGCGTAGTAATCACATCACAGTTTGTAGAATGCCGACTCACCTGTGCATCAGGATCAGTGAGCATAAGAGCTTTGAGAGCCGCAGGCAAGTCAGCATCAAGGCAGGCGGTGGCAGATATGTGATATAGCTTTGCAGCACCAACAGCAGCGATCATGCGGACGTAAGCACTGGGATCCTTGAGACCGGTGGCGAGCGGCGTGACGAGGTACTCGACCAGGTTCGGGACGCGGAGGGAGCAGAGGCTGCGGAGTGCCAGGCCGCGAATGGTGGGGTCCTGGTCGCGGCAATCGCGCTGGAGGAAGTTGATGGTGAGGAGCGCGAGGTCCGGGTGGTTGCGCGCGTGGACGCCGACGTAGAGGTAGCACATCTTCTTGAGCACGACGTCGGAGGTGGCGGAGCAGAGCACCATCTCCCCGAACGCCGCCGACACGTCGATGCCGGCCGTCATGCAGGAGATCACCCGCTTGAAGACGTCCCGCCGCTGGTCGTCGGCGTCGGCCGCGCGGCTCCCCGCCAGCTGCCGCAGCTGCTGCTTCAGATCCGCCACCTCGCTCTTCCTGCAATCACGCACAACTCGAGAGTTCCCCAATTGGTCAGTTAGGGTTCAGGATGGAGAGACTAGAGAGGTCATCGGAGTGGAGGGGCAGGAGTGTGGCGGCTCACCCGGAGGGCTGGGACGGTGAGGCGGACTTCGCCGCCGAGGGCACCGTCGGAGCCATGGTGGATGCGGCCGCGGCGATGGACGCTTGGATCTGGGGTGCGCCGTGCGCGTGCGTGAAGACGACGACTAGGCAGTGGAGCTTTTCTCTGTTTGGTGGGAACTTGGATCTGGTTGGGTTCACGGCAGGCTGACATGTGGGGCCAACATAGAGAATACGCCTTCTTGTGTCGTTTGCGTAATTAGATTCTGTGTAAATGTGCAATGAAGAGGAAACGGGGAAACCGGCTCTTCCGCAGTTCGGCTTTTCCCCTCGCGGAACCTAGGTGCTGCTCATGGCGACGGAGGGGAAGGGCGGCGCGCCGCCGGCAATCCGCCGGCGTAGGAAGATGCGGCACAACCTCTCGCCATGGATACTATAGGCGACCTCTTCGGCTAGCGGGCTTTCTTCGTGGCCGGTAATCATCAATCTGATGCAGTGGTTTAATTTACTTCATTGCTATATCTGCTCTCCAATTGGGAAGCGCCCAATAAGAATTGTGCTGATGTTGTCATGGGTATTATTACAGTGTACAATGATTGTGTATCGTTGATTGTTCTCCAGTCTCTAGGTGAAAATTGAGAATATTTTTGAGCGACATTTTTAGATGATGCTATTTCCTCTTTGTACTATTGGCGATGCCAAGTGCTTGCACTGCGTGGAGTATCCCATTTTCTAATTCATGGTTTGGGCGTGTATTCTGTAGTGATGTGGTAGCAATAATCATCAGGAAAAATTGTCTTGAACTGTGCTCCGAGTGGAATATAATACTAATAGCCACCCAATGCAGACAACTTGTGAGGCATGCCATCGTCGATTCTAAATTGCCTTGAATGTGATCATAACTCATTTCACTGGCAATGTCCAGTGCACACTATTATAGCTGCACCTGCACATACACCTGGTTGAACAGCAGTATCGTTTTTTATACTATCAAATACCTATGCAAAACAATTTCCCCGAGTTTTTTTTTTTTGGTGTGTGTGTGGTATGTCGTCTTGTAGGAACAGAACCTTGGAGATCTTAAAACAAGCTTCGATTTTCCTAAAAAAAACACAAGCTCCAGAACTTGCACCAACATGGATTCACTGAATAAGGTTGGCTTATCAGCATGGATGTAGCTTCTTTGAAGTGAAGGCCGGAATCAATTCCATTATCTAGAAAAAAGAAGTCCTAACAATGCGTGCCATCCAATGTTTTTTGCTTTGTACTTTGGATGTTTTGTTTTATAACTGCGTTGGTGCAAACTTTTGATTAAATTAGAGGCAAAAGAAAAGCCTTAGCTTTGGGATTTATGTTATTTGAGAACATTTTTATTGTTGCCTTCCGAAGTTGAGTAAATATTGGATTATGTGTTGAATTAATAATTTAAAAATATTTAGGATGAAATATAGCTTCGCTTGTTTAGATTTTTTGAGAATACACCAAAGCGTATCTTTTGTATTTAAGGTGGGGAAAAGATGTTGCACAGCCTGCCTAGAGTATCTATATACAGGAAGGAAGGAGGAAGAAAAACATGAAAACTACTTCAACAACAGTTGATATCTCGCACTTTCTTTTGCAACCTGCGACTGGCCAATCCGGGTCAGATTGGTGCGCCCGCCAACGCCAGAGTGCGGCCTCCGCCGTGGCTCCCTCAGCCACCACTGCCATTGTCTTCGATTGATTGTTAAATACACGTTTGTTCCGTTCCTTCCAGAAGGACAAAGCAGCCAGGATTATGATGGTCTCAAAACCTCGGCGGCGAGCTGGCTGGACCAATTGGTGGCTGTTGCAACACGGATCCAAGAAGCGCAGTGGTGTTGACGGGAGGCAAATCTGCAGGTCGATCCCCTGGAGCACAATCCACCAGAGCTGATGCAATTCAAGGCAGCCAGCTAAGACGTGATCAATGGTTTCTTTGTGTTGATCACTTCTTTTGTTTAGATTTTCTTGTTCTGAAGAAGATAAACTTAATTATAACATTACAGGTGTATGAAGCTTTTTTTATTACCAAAAAGAAGAATAATATGCAAGGGTAGTAGCCAACAATTCAGGAGAGTATTAAAATAAACTGCTCATCTAGACTATATGTGATGACGGCCCCTGAATAGTGCTAGCAGAAATGAAATTCGCTAGAATTCAAAATCATACAAATTGAGTTCATGTTTTTGGAACATGGTAAAGTTCTAGTGTGGTCCTAATTTGTATTTTCTCTTATTCTTTTTTATAATCTTGATTTGTACCATCGCCATCTTAGCATATTTCTGTAGGACACACATGCCCTACTTTCCCACCAAATTTGTTATGTGCAAGTTTGTATTGGAACCTAACTCTAGTATCTACAAGAGCTCTCTAGATATTTCAGAAAATGTTAACTCAAAGGTATGTTTTGTTGCCATCCCTGTCATTTTAGTTTTAGGCGTTAGTCAATTTCCAGTTAGTTTGTATGGCAAACAAAATTGAGAGTGTTGCATTAGCATCTCTATAAGGGATTCAGGGGTCCTGTTTTTGTGCAGATATAAGTATGTAGTATCTCTAGCAGGGGTCCTGTTTATGTGCAGATAATATCCTCATAAACAAAACGCCATGGAGTTCACTAGGAAAGATGGTCTAATGAAATGGAACACACAACAATACAGGATGAGTGGAGAATTTGTTTATGTCTTTATCAAGACCATTCAATAAGTGAATCTACAACAGACAAGTACTTGGTTGGTAATTTTCAGTAAGCTAAGAAATTTTTAGAAGCTGGCAATTGCAGCATTTTTTTTCTAAAAGCATTTCAATTTTCAAAAGTTTATTGGTCCTAAGTAGTGAGTATTCCTGGCAAATGTAGATTCTGGTTTTTTTAACAAGCTTGTAGTACTACAAATTTGTGTATGCTTGAGCCTCTTCCCTCTTGCATTTGGCGTTTCTCCTAGTTTTCCTGACTTGTATATGATGATGAGTAAATCTGCCTGAATTTGAACATTAACTATTTACCCATTGTAAGAATCTAAGTAATTATTAACTTATAATGTAGTGAATGGATTAGTTGATGCAGTCTTCTTTTGTCTCCAAGGTAGAGGCTGGATCAAGAAAGTTAATTAGGCTCCAGCTTTTGGTCCTAATGTTATTATATGCAACAAGGGTTACTTCTATAGTTTACACAATCTTAGTCTGCAAATGTCTTACATCCAACAAATGCCATCGACAAGCGCCTGGTTCCACATTTAACGAGTGGAAGTTCTAGGAAATGCTATCGTACAAGCGATTTTATCTAAGAAATTCCATCGCCGTTAGGGTTCCATCCAATTTATCATATGGGTTAATGGAATGGATTGGATGAAACCCTAACGGCCTTAGACAAAATCCCTTGTACAATGGCATTTCCTATAACTTGCACTCATCCGCTTCCATGGCATTTCAGGCTTTCATTTACAACCTAAAGTTTTTCAGGGTCATAAAATGTCATGCCATCCCAGTCTTGGGTGGCTTCTACAGTCAATGGCAAAATGTGGAATCAGGTGCTTGTCGGTGTCATTTGTTAGAATTTCTCCTTTTATTTTAGCTGCCAAGCATTGTGATTAGCTGGGCAGGGATTGCAAATCTGCAATAGCGAAGGAATGCATACTTGTGTTGATTGATTTTTTTGTTGAGGATTTTAGGTTAGAAAATGGATGTTGATAGCTTTTATGTTTAGCCTGATGAACAGTTAGTTAGCAGATATAGATCAAGATTACCATCATGAACTAGCAACTGACCCCCTTTTCTTAGAAGATCATCCTGCTTAAACTTCAAGGTTAGAATTCTGCAGTCTCCTGCTAATGGAAAAATAATGGCTGCCTGTCAAGGACACTGCATTCTCAATATGTATCGGTAAAGACAATATTGCTTACCAGCATGAACTGTTAGAATGTCATCATGCCTCAGCATGCTATTTTGTTTCTTCTATTTTCAGAACGTACGTATGTGCTGAAATGATTAATTTTCATGACAAGCACATTCTCTGATAAAAATGACAGATATTCTAATTCTCAAAATAATTTCATGTCTATTTAATTGAAAAAATAACAGCTGGAAGATTCTTCTGTAAATTGTACTTGAATCATTACCATGTGAAATTTATTCTCGGTCTTCTTTTTGACCAATCATTGTTTATTTTCACTTCCTCTTGCTTTATTCACTCGATATTGTAAATGTTCTCACTTTCCAGCATAGATGTCCTGCAATAGCAAGAAGCTGATGCTAGCTGACTGCCCTTCTTTCTTGGTCACCCTTTCTGCTACCTTCCTGTTTTGCGCAGTTCTGCTTCTGCAGTATCGAATCTGGGGGTTAATGGAATACGACGGATGTTATAAAAAATGATTATTTTAACCACAGGTGTTGAACTCGTCAGATATGAACCTCTTTTTCATTCATGATTCCATCAAGGATTCGTGGAAATATAGATTGACTGGAATTGTTTTGCGGCATGTTAAGAGCCGGTATCCTTATTTGTGTTGCTATTTCTTTTAGGGTGCGTTTGGTTGGAGGGAGTTTTTAGAGGGGATTGGGAGTTTAGAGGGATGAGACTATTAATTAACTCGTTTGGTTAGAGGACAGGGGAGTTTTGGTGGGATGGGGAATTGAGGGATGCAACTCCCTCCTTTTCAATACCTGGGGTGGGGATGGGAATTGAGAGGGAATTACCTCTTATGTTGATAGGATAGATCTCAACCATTCTTTTTCACTTAAATCTATTCTCCATCTAAACTCCCACCTAAATTCCCATCATCTCTACCAAACAGAAGATTAGGACTAAAAATCAAATTCCCTTCTTAATCTCATCATCAATTTCCTCATGAAAACTCCCATTCCTCTTCCCTCAAGTTGCCAAGTCACAGTGAAAGCGTACTTTGTTCTATTAAATCACCATATGTGATAAACTGAAAGAGGATGCTTCCTGGTATTGTAAATTTCATAGTATAGTTCAATAGGTCTTCTCTTTTATATATGCCCACCTATCAAGTGTGTTTGGTCATGCCATCTCATTGACATGTCCCAGCTTCTTGTGCTTACTAGTATAGTAGTAGTGTAGTATTACCAATCAAGCAAGACCAATGTACACAAAGTGAACCACCAATTTTGTGGGGTAGGTTAGTGAACTATCTGATAAGTAGGATGGGTCAGTACGGGCCTAGTTACATCACACACCCTGCTGTATTTGTCAGTCGTGACACGTGAAGGTTTATCCAATAGAGGATTATCTTGTATTCCTTTTTCAAAACGTTGATTTAGGGGCTTAATGCACATTGTTCGAGTCTATAATTTTCTGTATTGACATAATCATGTCTGGTATTCTTTTGTTACTAATTTATGCTTAGCATCTGATTTGCGCACTTGCTTACCAGTTTCACTGATCTCCCTGTGTGATACTGCTGTAGTTTTTTGTTATATCAATTTTGCAATGCAACAGCCTTCCGTGGTTCATTATGCTACTTTTTTTTATCATTTTGCTTATTACTATTTGGCAAGATTTGAAGCAAGCATAATCGAGCGTTTTACTATTTTGCAAGATTTGAAGCAAGCATCATCGAGCGTTTTTGGTGTTTCTCAGGACAAGTAGCAGACAGGCTACCAAAATATGGACCATTGTCACCACTCCTCCCCTGTTTATTCAAGAGGTACAGCTCATTCTTCTCCTAAGTATTAGACTATTAGCTAGTATTAGAATGTCTAGCACATCAGTACATGGCTAACATGTGACGACTATTGCTGCGCGAAACATTTTTGGCTGCTGCCATGATTAAGCACTCGCTATGCCGCTTATTATATTCACAAACACACATAACCGAAATTGCATCACGATTGGGCTAGCTTGACACTAGATTACCAATCGACATAAATTGTCTCATCTCATATACGACTAGTATTGCAATTACATGCTTGGATGGATGTAGACGTGCAGTGGGGACGTTAATTCTACTATCTCTCTACAAGCTGGGATCCTGGGACCCTGGGATCCTAATATATCCAACAAGCCACATATATGGCCGTGCCCTCAGCGGCGGAGACGCTGATTTCAGAACCAGGATTTTGTTTGCGTTCATTAATTGCGCTCGTTAAGCATGCAGAGCCTTCAGGCCTTGCGAACGAACTCACATGCGTTTATCAATCTGACAAATTGCATAACCTCTCAAATGCATCAATTCATTTCCATCCATTCCATTGATTACATTAACTAGTGGCAAAGGTACACTCCAGTTGGATTTGGAAGCAAACGGTGAACTGTGTGCCTGTATAGTGTGCCCCTGCCTCACTGACTGGCGTTTTTTTGCAGCAGCTGGACCGCGGAAGCCGCGCATCATGAGAACTTCAGCAACCCACGTTGCCGGGTACCCATGGGGTTCATGCAGGCATACTGCCTTGCAGGTTGCAGCGACTGTCAGTCAAGCGCTGCTACTAAAAAGTGCTACTGCTCCACACAGATCCACGACTACATGCCCTGCTGGCGTATGGCGCAGCTGAAGAAAGTGTTCCGTACAGACCCGAGCACATCTCACTGTTTCAGGCCAATTTCAGGCCACCATCTCGCTCTCTTCTCACCACGTGACATTTGAGCGTGTTACGTGGTTTCACACTTTCACTCATCCGTTCTCCACGGCGGAGCACCGTGAACCTTCAATCGCAAAACGGCAAGCAAGCTGAGGCCCCAGAATGCAAGTATGACACTGTCGGATTGTTCGTTCGTTGAACCTTTCCCCTCTGGGCTCAGACGTGTGCGCCGTATCTGGATAAACTTCTTTTTGTCGATCCGGTTCGTTGAGTAGATACTCGCCTACCAATCTATCATGCGTCGGCATGCTCATCTGGATCGGCAGAAGCAGTGGTAGGCTGGAATTGGCCAATTGGGCAAATTGGTAGCCCCATCTGCACCGGATCCGTTACGCGACACAGACTACTACTTCTTCTCCTGGGTGTGAGTTGTGAGTTTCTGACCACTAACCACAGCCTGCTCGTACACTGGGCCGTGCAGTTGTGCTTGCACGTGCATGTTTACACCTGCCGAAATAGCAGAGAAATATCAGGCGTCACACTGGCTGAGACGGATATGCACTGCAAACCGCGTCACACGGGCTGAGACGGATGCACTGCAAACCCTGTTTTGCTATGGTATGGTGGTTTATCACCTATATTATAGATATGCCTGTCAGGATAACTGAAATTTTAGAAGAGAAGTTCTGAAATCCAACGTGGTATGGAACGGAGTACAAAAGGACCTCTTGATGTTTAGACAATCAAAGATCAAATCGAGAAGGTGTGTTTTACGTCTGCTAGCAATGCTGTCCACTCCCTCTATCTTGTTCACATGACAATGTCAGAAGCTAAACACAACGTGATGGCCAGTTGAAATTTAGGAGATGAGTTGGTTGGTTTTCGCAGGGATGAGAGACTCCGGAGGAGCATCTCTAGCATGCACCACTGCACCTAAGTTCAGCCTGTGACATAACAAGACAAGTGAGAAAGGAACAAAATCATCTCTCCCTTCTATCAAATAATATAATCATTGTGTTAGACCCAGCCAAGACTAATCACCTCTCCAGCACATATAATTAGCCACTCTCTTGCTGACAGTTACATAATAACATTTCTCCTGTGGCACGGCAATATTACGCTGCAAAGCACATGATTCTTGTTTTGCACCACCTGTCTCGTTGTTCTTGGCCATTAACACATCAAGTCCAAAGGCATTTGAAATCTACGAAGACCTTCTGGTTTCTTTTTCGTTGTGCAGGCGATGGGGGTCAAGATTCAAGGACCGTGCAGGCTTTACCCTGTTCCTTTCGTTGCCTCATCTTTCTCCACCTTGGATTTAGCCTTGTACGCGTATGTGATTACTTGCACGGTTGCTTTTGCAGTACATCTGTACATGCCTAACCTTTTGGCGTGTTACGGTGAGAAGTCATTGAGGAGGACGTACACAGATGATGCTGTAATTAGGCTGCCTCCTACTGCATTGGGAGGATGAAACATTCCACTACATCCTAATCATGTGGTTACAAACTTTGTGGTAGAAGGATCACCTAGGTGAGAGCAAAATTAAGCCGTTGGGTTTGTACTGATTCTTGATTAAACCCGTACTTTGGTTTGAAATCGAAGTGAGGGAGGGGCGACGGTTGAATACTGAATAGCTGGCTAGATGGTAATAGAATGTTTGTTTGTGTTTGGTGCCGTCTATTCTGTTGAAACATGCACATTGAGGTCAGAATGTCTTCTCGGTCTCAGCGGCACATCAATCAGAGAGAATAAGCCGTGAAATGTGTATGCTTATCCTGCACCTTAAAATGCCTCGTGAGTCGAGATGATCGAGCAAGTCACGACATTAGCTACGAAGTAGGAGAATCTAATAAATTAAATTAAACCCGATCGACGTATGTATTGTAATCTACTAATGTATTCGCAATCGTTCTTCGTGGCTTGAATTACATTTTACCCCACGATGTTCTAGAGACCTTGTCATGATAGTAAGGTCCAAGTGTATATCAACAGTGCACTCTAGAATTCGAGTTCTTTACTTTATACAAGTGGTGAGCCGATTATACAAGTGGACATCTAAAACTATAAACCGTCGTAAGGCTATAATGAGTAATTTTACGGTCCTTAAGTAAGTACCAAGAGGTACCAAAATTTTAGTATAAAATTTGATACTTCTTGGTACCTCAGGTATTAGGAGATACTAAATTTTACGTTAAAATTTTGGTACCGCGGTACCTCCTTAAGAACTGTAAAATTGCTCATCAGTATAACTTAAAGAGAGCACGTACTAAGCTGCAAATGAAGCACTAGAGTATCTGTTTTCGATATGATTTTAGTGAGGACATGAATTTACTGTCAGTAGAACCAGCCGGTACAGGTATCCCCGGCAGCATGAGTAGAAACAAAGGAATCAAGAGGTGGGCGAAATGGCGTCTGATCAGTCGCTGTACCAGGGTGGAATATATGGCAAGTTGGTGTGGCGTGGGCGCGGCGCGCGTCGGGCCTGCTCACGCTCTGCTTGCCGAGCCCGAGCGCGCGCGCGCGCGGTACTACGTACGTACGACCACCACGCGCCGGATCACGGATTCACGGGGACGATCGCGAGAGCCACTCACGGCCACCGACCGAACCCCCCCGTGCGCGCGGTGGCCGCGCATGAGGACATCTGTTCTCTCCTCTCCTCTTCCGGTCATCCGCCCGCGACGCTGCTCTCAGACCGCTGGTCCGGCGCGCGCAGAGAGGTCAACGGGCGCGAGGCACGCTGCACGCACAGCCATCCATCCACCCGAGACGGGCGGGCGCGCAGCGCGCAACCACCGGCGGCAGATAGCCTGAGCCTTGAGCCTGCGTCGTACACGCGCAAGCTCGACCAGACCACTCGGCTGGCACGTACGGCGTCGTCGGCCCCGCCACATTCTCGCTGGTGTTTGTGATTGTTCTCTGCACCAACGTGCGTGGCAGTGACCGCAGTGCAGCACTGCCTGTGACTCTGTGAGTGTGCATTCGTCATCCATGGACATCCCGTCCGGAGCACCGGTGGCTAACGAGGCAGATACCAATGGACAATAGAAAGGCCGTGCTTGTTATATACGATATTCGACGAATTAGCTGAAAAACTGTCGCAAGAATTAAAAAAAATTAAAACTCCCTACTCTAATGAAGAGATCTTGATGTGATGATGTGCAGCGTCGTGCCATGCATGTCATTTTTTTTTATCAGATCAAGTAGCCGTAAAACACACACTAATTTTGGGTTGCCCCAGTGAAATTGCTTGACTAAGGTCCTATTTGTTTAGGCTTATAAGTCGACTTATAAGTTAAAAAGTACAAGTTCAAACAATTAGCTTTTCTGTTAGGCTTTTTAAAGCCGTAAGCCACTCTTATAATGTTAAGCCAAAAGCTAGTTTGAAGTAGCTTTTTTTTTTATTTGAAGTGAATGTAGGATAAGGTTTTAAAGCCACCGGTTTATAAAACGTATAAAAAAACCTGCTTAAAAGTCTAAGCCAAAATAAAGAGAGCATAAATGTTGTATGGGTATGCAAGCTATGTTGGGGCGTGGGCATATGTCCCACATAGCTTGCATTATTCACTGATTGGGGTATAGGCAGACCGTCTGACCCCATTGAATTTATTTACATTTGCTGTCATTGGTTCGCTTATTAGGCTTTTTGCTGATCCTTCTCAATCTATCGTATCACTTATTCAGATGAACCTTCTCAGTAGCAGCAACTAATATACTACTTTGGATGATCCCATGAGGCCATAACTCCCATCCCCTTACCCCTTACCTGCTGGCTGCTATACCCTTTACATATGCTGCATACATGCATGAATAACTAGACACGAAATATCTTGTGATAACCAAATCAGGCAAACGATGATCCACTTGCGATGATGGCCATTATCCTATCCCGACTAAATAGACTAAACTTAAATTTAAATTCTTTAAAATAAATTTTAACCTACTTAGTAACTAAATTCAAAAAGTATTGCATGTTGGCCACACCTCTCCTTACTTCAATAACAGAACATTTAACCAAAAGCAATAACGTTTCTACAAATAGTACTCACGATTAATGATAACATCTTTGGCAAATTAATCCAAGAATCTATATCCTAATCGCATATGTGCAAAACACTCTTCCCTTATCTGTCACCCAAACCCACCGCATCTACACGTGCGTACAAGGCTGAGAAATTTCTTTGTGCACCTTGTACCATTCTACCCTCGTCCGTTCTACCGGCTTCCTACGGCCTTCTCTGTCTCTCCCCGTCTCACCCGACATTTCACGCAGTATAAACCACACTCCCGAGAAGCTTATAAGGAAGCACCCGCAAGCCGCGACGTGAGATAAACCAAAAACCTCCACTCCTCAAACCATTTGCAAAAAACATCGCGATGCACTCGCCTTTCGTGGACAAGAGCCCCCACCGCCGCCGCGACGGCGTGGCCGGCGCCGGCGGGTGGCTGAAGCAGAGGCTCGCGCTGATCCTTGCGCGCTCCACCTGCACCACCAACACCACCTCGGCCACGGCCTTCGTCACCCTCGACAAGACCAATGCCGCCGACCACCACCAAGAACCGCCACCGCCGCCCTCGCCGTACTTCTGCACCCCGTGCACCTACCAGAGGCCCAAGCTTGACGGCGCCAACCGCCGTCCACGCCGATGCCGCCGTCACAGCGCGTCGCTCGTGCACATCTCCATTGACTGCACCGGTGGGGCCGGCGCCACCTCCGGCCGCCGCTCCGTCCACTCCGACGCGCCACTCCTGCCGACGACGAAGGATGGAAGGAAACAGAGCAGGGCGAGGAGGAAGCCGCCGCAGCTGTCGCCGTCCACGTCCAGGCGGCATTGCCCGTCGTCCTCCTGGGGACGCGCGCGTCTCCCGAGGGGGACGGCCGGGCAGCACTACTACAGCTCCTCGTCTTCCACCGTGACCGACGACGAGCTCGCGCCGTTCAGCACCGACGAGGAGGGCGGCGGCGAGGAGGCCGAGACGAGAACGCTCTTCTCGTCCCTCAGCTTCTCCTCCGACTCCACCTCGGAGTTCTACAAGAAGGGCCACAACAAGAACGCGTCCCGCCGCCCCCCGCCGCGGCGCGGGTCGACGAGGATCACCAGCGACCATCCGGCCGACGCCTTCCGGCCGGTGGTGTCCGTGGCGGCGGCGAAGAAGCAGCACAACGAGTGCTACAAGAAGGAGGAGGAGGCGATCAAGAAGAAGATGGGTGCGGCGGAGGACACCGACGGCGTCGGGGCGGGCATGGCGGTGGTGAAGCGGTCGAGCAACCCGTACGCCGACTTCCGGAGCTCGATGGTGGAGATGGTCGTGGAGCGGCGAATCTGCAGCGTGCCGCAGATGGAGGAGCTGCTGGGGTCGTACCTGTCCCTCAACTCGCCGCAGCACCACCCGGCCATCCTCGCCGCCTTCGAGGACGTATGGGAGGCCGTCTTCGGCGAGGAGTGAGTGTGAGTCATCACAGTGGCCAATTCAAGGGACCAAAAACCTGTTTAATTAGCCGATCAATCTATTATAGCTTGTTCGTTGTAAGTTCACAAGAGCAGATGTACGTGTATGTACGGTACGAGATGCAGCGAGCGATCGCGTGCTCGCGCGCGCCAATGTGTGATGTCCCGGTTTGCAGTTCGTCCTACTTTTGTATTTACATGCAGAATCGGCGTTTAAATCGTGCCATCGAACCCATCTTTGATCGTCTCATGAATCCACCGTATGCTTCAATAGGACTTAGTTATGTGGAAGTGAATTGGATGTTTGATGATATTGCAAGATTCGTGCCGCGACAACTCCGGTGTCAGGAGAAATACGTTGAAAAGTCGATCAAACCTGCAGGGTGCTGCCAATGATCACAAAGGCTCGGCAGTCGGCTCCAAATTTCTGAAAATTCATGACGGGAGCAGGGTGCTGCCCTCCATCTTCATTTTGGACGTTTAAATTTGTTTGGAATATCTGATTCTAAAGGTGAATACGGTTGCTACAGTTGTATACACCATACAACATTTGCAAGGGAACCCGTGGTTTGGATCCATAGTGCCAAGGACACCTGCAGGTCTGCATAAACGAGACTGTAACATCACATCAATGTTTTAACCATAGTTTCCAGAGAAATAGAAAGTTTGACTCAAACAACATACAGGCCAATTTTGGGTGCGCTTAATGCTGTTATTTTCAATGGCCAATGCGGGCCAAACAAGCCACAGCTTTATGCTGATTGATGAATTTTGGGTGCGCTTTATGCTGTTATTTTCGATTGGTGAATTTGAACCCGGGGTTCTGAAATGGATGGACGCTCACATCACATCCTAGTCTACACATCAGATCAGAAGCACTGTATAATATGTAGCATAGCAACAGGAGCGCCAACTTTTAGGATTACAGGCAATGAAACAAGAGAGCATATATGCTCTCAAACAACAAACAAACATGCCGAGATGGTTAAATAGCAAGTGCGTCATCAAACAATTAATCACCCCTAATTCCCAGAAAAAGCAATTACGCAGCCAAACTGACAAGTAAGGTCCACCACACGGCCGATTAGGAACGGACCCACGTGTCAGCTCGACAGTAGAAGTTTCTTCACCGTGGTCGGTAATTCGGTAATCGGTATCCGAGCGTGCACGAACAAGCATAAGCCGCCGCCGCGGCTTGTCCTCACGCGGCGAGCGGGCTTCAGATTCGTGCCCCCGGCGAACGCCGCGAGCAACGGTGGACTGGTGCCGACTCCGAGCCCGAGAAATGGAGTAGTATCGTGGTTTGGGTGGGAATTTTCCTACGGCCTCGTGTGCGTGCGCGCATGTGCGGGGTGCGGAGCTGGGCGCGCGGCGCGCTGCCTCTGTTCCCGATGGCGCCGCGCGCGGCCCATTGCTGCCCACTGACGTCGACTCCGAATAATTTTCGTCGCATCAGGCGCGGAGTTCGGCGATTCCACCGGTGGTCAGGTAGGTCATAGGGGGTCAGGTCTGGTAGCCTGGTTCTGGGTTTGGTGGCTTCGGAATTCGGAGGACCAATCCTCAGCTCGCACTTGGGCTCGGAATCTCGGACGAACTATCAACTCATGTCGGAATAAGTTTATTTGAGGTCCCTCGTCTTGTCGACGAATCCAATTTTTGTCCCTGAACCGCAAAACCAGATACAACGGGTTCCTCAACTATCAAAACCGGTGCAAATAAAGTCCCTTGGTGGTTTAGACGGTGGTTTTCGCTGACGTGGCGCCTACGTGGCTATTTTGACTCAGTCTTCACATGACATGTGCTTACATGGCAATTTGATTTGGAAATAATAAAAATTATGGGCTCATATGTCAGTTTGCACCAAAATTTAATATAAAAATGTGGGACTCATGTGAGCCCCACATGTCATTCTCACCCTCTTCTTCTTCCTTTCTCTCTAACTCCCTTGTATTCATCTCTCTCCCCTCTCACCATGCATGAGTGAGGAGGTGCGGCGCGCGGCATTCAGGCGAGGAGGGGCGGCACACGGCGGCCGGACGTGGAGGGGCGGCGCGTGGCGGCCGGGCGAGCAGGGAGGCGGCGCGCGGTGGCCGAACGGACAAGGAGGCGCTGCGTGGTGACCGGACGAGGAGGGAGGCTACGCGCGGTGGCCGGACGATGAGGAAGGCTGGCCGGGCGAGGAGGAGCGGCGTGCAGCGGCCGGGCGAGCAGGGAGATGGTGCGCGGTGGCCAGGAAAGGAGGGGCGGCACTCGCCGCTGGAGATGATAAATGACCTCCCTCCGTCGCCCTGCGTCCACGCCTGCGCTGTTGCCCTGAGGGGAGAGAGGGCCGGTAAAGAGAGGGCCCTAGGTCGGTGGAAGGCGAAGAGAGCAGGGAGACTAGAAAAGGGAAAGCGATTTTTTTCTATTGGGCTGACATATGGGGGCCACGTGTCACGTCAGCTAAAACCACCTTCCAAACCGGCATGGGACCTATATTACACCGGTTTTGTCAGTTGAAGGACCCGTTATAGATCGTTTTGTGGTTCAGGGACAAAAATCGCATTCGTTGGCAAGGTGAGGGATGTCAAATGAACTTATTCCACTCATGTCCACATTGCGAGTGGACGCGTCCGCGAGTGTGTTGCGGCCCGTGGGGAAGACTGACGAGTAAGGTCGAATGGAGAAAGAAATCAAAGGGCCTTTTGCATGCCAAAATTCAAAGCGAACCGTCACTTTGTCAGGCCCTCGTCCCAAGTAACGCCCAACGATGCAGTTGAGCATGCATCGCTGGGTTCTTTGGGCCTTTGATTCCATATAACTGTTTTTTTTTTTTGACGCCGATTCCATATAACTGTTGGGCAAAACAAAGACGGAGGTCTTTTGCAGAGAGCCATTTCCTACTCCTGGTGCTAAATTATTTAACATCTCCAACTCATTGGCTCTCATCGATTACTGACAGTAGAGCGCAAGAGCCTAGCTAATTAAAGGACGACATACTTGTTAGTTAATTTGTTAGTGATATGCCACGGAGAAAATTACAGAGATGATTGTATCATTTATCATGTTTATGGATATTATGAATAAAGACATAGAAATATTTTTTTACTGTTGACCGATATAGTTGTGATTCACTTGTGAGGCTCTCTATGTTACGTTGTATTATTTTTAAATGATCCCTAATCGTATAGTATGTGTAACAAATATGATTGTAAATTAGCACATGTATTGATTAATGATCGTGTCTTATGGTACATATGAAGATACCAAATCAATAATATGGGGACATGTTAGACAACATCTAGCTGGATAGACCCAAATAAGACACTGCAAGGATTATCATGTACCATCATTTGGTCTTAAGTAGTGATGATGTTGATTCTTTATACCTAAGATCGTGATGGTTCTTAACATGTGTAGGCTTATATATGGACTATCAAGTGAGTCATCTGCGGAGTGGTTGAGGAATCAATCACAAGGCGAGTCATATGTTACAAGATCAAGTGAATGGTTGGTCCTACGAGGCCCAATCATAAACTCTATATATTTAGTAGCGAGAGGCTAAGAGAGACAATATCAAAAACACCCAAAACCTAGCTCTACCCATAAGGAAAACCCTAGCTGTGTGCAGATGTTAGTACGACCGCGCATGACGTTACCACCCATGGACGTGGGGATATCGGCAGAGACACTGCTGTGTTGCGGCGCTGGTCAACGCGAGATAGCGAGGAGGAGCTCGTGCATGGAGGAGACGATCAGATCGACTACTTCCTTTGTATGGACACTATCCCGACTCTAATTCTATTGCTCTACATGTCGAGTGTTGATGATCTATGGTCTTTATACTTGTAAGATATACTGGTTGATGTGAAAAAAGTATTGATTTATCGTAGTTTAAACCTGTCCCTATGTACTATACTCCCTTCATCCAAAAATCTCAAACCTATTACTTTTGTCATCAAGACAAAGAACAATTAATACATATAGTTTTAATCAAAATGTTTTAATGATTTATATCAATTTTACCAAAAGCATATAGCTATCATGTCAATGGTTGGAAGCAGCTTGCATGCATACAAATTATAGTGTGCACATTTAATCTTTGCATGTAAACCACAGATTATTTAAGACATCAATCATTGGAAAGCACAAATAGGATTGAGATTTTTGAAATAATAATAATAAAACACAATAGACTTAAGATCTGGAGGGAGTAGTGTTCTACTAAAAGAAACTTTTTCCATCCTGGTGGGGATAAAATATACTTTTGATCCCCTTGATAAAAGAATCAACGATCGATCGGTGCCCCATGCATAAGCCATAATATGCGCCCAATATCCCGCCCACAGTTTGCATATGCGGCATTGCAAGGGAACACAAACCATGCGTGCACACGTGCAACTGTGCAAGGGAGGCCAAGTTGGCTGCTCTTCGCACGCATCGACCCGTGCATGCACGAATGCAAATGCTGCTGTTGCTACACCGCATCACACAAGGACGGAAGGACCCATGATTTCTAGTACACATCAAGTATAAATGTTTAATTCTTTATGTGTTTGTCATTCATCAAATATTAATTAATAACTAGATCATTGATAATGCTTATGAAAATTTATTGATAACTCTATTGTAATAATCGTCTGCTCTTCCAGAATTTTTGTAAGTCCAATCTAATCAATCCGAACCCAGTATCATACACATAGCATTGGTGCATTTTAGAAGGACATGCATGGAATTTTTATTTTAGATAATAGCATGGATGATGCCTTGATGCGTCCATGTACTCCCTTCATCACATAAAAATATATTTCTAGATTTGAATCTGGAGTATCTAATACTACTAGATAGCTTTTTAGTTCCTCTGTTCTATAACAGAAGTCTTTTACGCATTTAAATTATCCTAAAAATATATTATTTTCAAGTAAAAGGATTGTACCTATTTATCGTAGCATGTACAATGTTTCCATTCTCTTCCTTTTCTTTTACTCACCAACCCCATTACATTTATATGTACATTGTGAAATTAGAAGGAAGTTGATTTTAATTATTAGAAACACATATTGGACAAAATTAAGAGTATGGTGGTCATTTGTACTGGAGCTAATTTATCAGAAAAATCATATTATCTATATTTTAAAATACTTGACGTTTTGCTTATAAGTTATGACGATTCGTATTATTCAAAAAGTTTGGAGGTGTTATTTATTTTTTATGGCTTACTTTATTATTAAAAGTATTTTAAGCATGATTTATTTTTTAACACACTATATTTTAAAATAAAATGAATAGTTAAAATGTTTTAAAAACTAAAACATATCTAATTTTGAACGAAGGAGTAATGACACTGTTTCTTGCGCGGAGGGACTGTTAATTAACCGGGAGCACCGTACAGGAGGCTCCTAGCTCTACTCAGCTATAGATAACATATTTTATACGTGACATGGTGGGCCCTGGACCGGCTAACATGAAATTGAATGCGCCACAGTGCGATCAAATTGGTTAGCTAGATCCGCCTGCATGCATGAGCTCCCAGGCAATCCTACAGTGGCACGTCACACACGCTGCATGCAGCATGCCTTTGCCTTTCACATGCCCGAGAGGTCGATGGATAGAGAGATACATGTATGTCGCCTTTGGCTAAGCTACATATTGAGGTCTCAAAAAAAGAAAAAGGCTAAGCTATATATATCATGCATACTAATCCATTCTTTTGATAAAAAAAACACTTCTCCATTCTTAACTCTGATAGCTTCCTTGCGCACGTGCTGTGACTGTGAATAATGCATTTTGGCATGCGAGTTACAGCGTGTAATGTGTATTTGCACTATATACATATAACAGGTCAGAACGTTAGTTAGCCTTTCGATTAATAAATAATTGGTGAGGTATTTTACTTTATTGTCACGCGTGCAGCTTACCCTAACAGTGTAGCCGTTGGTCGCATCACCTGTCGTCGCGCGTTAGATTGGAGATGCGGCTCACTGTAACCGTGACTGTACGCATGTATATAAATGGGAAACTTTAAGGCTGGGCGTGATCCAAGTGGGCTCCTACGGTCGACAACATAATACTCCACCGAGACATCGTTTCATTTCATGGTGCTTCACAGTAAACACAAACCGATCGATCAAGCCTGCCGAGCGGATGCGTCCGTCAACTGATGGCTAGTTGATGGAAACCTGCTAATTCCGGGCCACCACCTGCTAAATATATATCGATGGGGCCACCTTGTTTTGGACACATCCGTTTACTTTGCCCGCTCGCTACTATAGTCTCTCAACGCGACGGAGTCAAAACAATTAAGAGAGGCATTGATCATACACTCAGTTCAGTCATTATATCTGATCTTGTACGCAGGAGTACAGCCACTTGCGTCGTCGTACAGTGACATGACATCGACCACTCCGATATATATATACTACACTGATCAAATCATTATATATAGTATATCTCGTTTCATAATGGCAATTACCATCGCAGTATTTATGTATTTCAATTTCATTGAATACGAAATATATAGAGCGTCAGTGTCACCACCTGACTAGACCAGTGTAATTAATTAGGGGCCATCATGGTATAATACACAACTTACTCCTAGCTACATATACTGACATACATATATATTCCGA
Organism: Leersia perrieri; assembly: GCA_000325765.3. Lineage (NCBI taxonomy): Eukaryota > Viridiplantae > Streptophyta > Magnoliopsida > Poales > Poaceae > Leersia > Leersia perrieri. The sequence goes on along the minus strand of CM002476.1, from coordinate 17,757,971 downwards.
CCGTGGGGGACATGGACCATATCATGTCACGTGGGTGGTGGATAGAAACCGGCTAGCTAGTGGCCATCGCGCTACACTCTATACTACTATACCACCATGCCACTTAATTTCGCTTAGCTTTTATCAAGTGATTAACCGTACGCCCATACATATACATATATCGCTTCTCACTGCTATCTAGATTAGCCAGTTGCTAGCTAGCACGTACAACTCGATAGATCGATCAGCTGGCGGACAGCCAAATCTTTGTAAATATTTCTCTTCCTCCGTCGTTTCTATCGATCGATCGATCGATCTGCGCGTACCGGCCGCGCAGATTGGAATCCTGAAAAGGCAACTACTACACTAGATTACTAGAATTAACATATCAATCAGAGTGTCACACCTTGCGCGCCACCGAAGTTAACAGCTGGGGCAGGACCGCTTAGTGGGGTAATTAAACAAAGATTTTGCTATGCTTAGCCACAATTAAGCCACGACGTTCGATCACAGCCCAAATTGATTAAATTAAAGCACTACTCCAGTAGTCAATTAAGTACCTGCAACTCCTGCATCTCCGCGGGGCCGGGTGCGTAATCAAGAAGTGGACTCGATCGAAGGCGCGGTGCGCACCCGAGAGCGACGGAGGGAGAGAGAAAAAAAAGAGCAGAAATCACAGGAAAATCACGTCAAAAATCACCAAATAGTTGGCTGCGCCGCGCGCGCGCCCTCTCGTGAGCTCTAAGAGCCTTCCATTTCCTCTTCCCTTAGCTAGCTTCCGCATCGACGTCCATATCCAAACTTTAATTAACATCATCACTACAGAAATGCTAATGGAAACCGTCACCACCCCTAGCTTCCTATTGGCTAGCTGTGCAGTGGGACCTGGAGAAATTAAAGCGTCGAAAGCAAAAGCCCCTTCTCACAAAGTCACAAACTACTCCATAAAATAAATATATACAGCTAAAGTTAGCATCAGAGTAGATGGACAATCACAGGTGGCCAAATGCCATATGTTTCCAGCAAAAGTATTATGCAGCAAATACACCCAGATCGATTAATTTAAGCACTTTGACGAATTATGATCCCCTGTAAACTTGGAGGACAAGAAGAAATGTCCAAAACATCCACCTAATGGAACACTACTTACTATTGATAGTAGTACTAACTAACAACTAGCACTGAAAAAACTAATCAATACGTACGTACCACTATCATTTGATGAGTTGCACATAAGTACACAGTAATTAATTAATTAATGTTTACACCATCGTCTGTAATCAAATCTGTACTACCCTGTAAGAATAATCAGATCGATCAACACATACCGATGCTGGTAGTATTACTGCATGCATTGCACTAGACTACATCATGTTTTTGACTTTTGTTGTTTTTCCCCCAGGAGTAGTAGAAACTGAAGAATTACTACGTGCATGGGCATGATTCGATCGGCAGCTGGTTAAAAGAAAGCCTGGCCAAGTAGGCAGAATGGGAAGGGCGGCTCCACCTTGGCCTCACCGTCCGTCAGCGTCAAGCCCATCACGCCGCCGCCCCCGAGCTCCGGCACTTGCTGCACGCCGCCGCAGCTAGCTTCCAAGGATGGGAACATCATGGGCTTGATCTGATGATGATGATAACGATGATGATGATGATGATCCGTCCATTGCCAGGCGGCGTCGGGGCAGTCCATGGCCGACGCGGCGCCGGCGAGCGCCAGGAGCGGCTGCGGCGGCGGCGCCGGTGGGAGTGGGGAGACGGTGGGTTCATGGGAAGGGAGGTGCTGGCGCCGGCGCTTCCTCTCGGCGGCCTGCTCGAGGAGGTGTCCGGTGACGGCGTTGGGGTCGTCGGCGAGCTTGGCGAGGAAGGACATGAGCTGGTCGGGACGCCGCTCCGTCGCCTGCAGCCGCTGGCTCATCCTCGCCAGCTCCTCCCCGATTGCCGTCTGCTCGTGCCGCAGCCTCTGCACCTCCTCGAACAACGCGGCCTCTTTGCCCGACACGTCGTCCGCATCCTCCAGCTCTCCCAACATTCCCAAGCAGCCGGTGGCCGCCGCCTCGTTCTGCTCGCCACCGCTGAAGCCGCCGAAAGAGCAGGACGCGGCGCCACCACCGGCGTTGCCCTCGCCGCGCTTCTTGCGGCGCACGATGCGCGGCAGCAGGTGCGTCTGGCCTCGCAGGAACGACTCGTGCGCGAACTCCCACCGGTCTGGGTGAACCTTCCGGAATCCCTGCAAAACGCAAGATTGTATATATGAAAAAAAGAGGTTAATCATCATCGGCGGCGCTGGCGATCGATGATCGATCGATCCATGGATTGTGGTACTGACATAGGTGTTGAGCTGGCGAACGAAGCTGGAGAAGTTGCCGTGCTTGAAGAAGCAAGGGAGGAGGAGCTGCGAGAAGGCGGCGGGGTCGACGACGACGAAGCTGTTGTTGTCCCTCCCCCAGCGGACGAGCGCGTCCGTCCGCGGGTCGCACACCATCTGGTACGTCTTCGCCACGAACGGCGCCGTCTGCTGCTGCCCGTCGCCGCCGCACCCGATCAACCCCAGCGCCAGCTCCGTGTGTAGCCCGTCCATTTCTCTCTCTCGATCGGCTAAGCACACCGCTCCACTGCTCCGAGCTAGCTCAAGCTGGACGTCAAATCCCTCAAAAGGCAGGCGCGCACGGTGGCCGCTTCGCTAGCTTGCTCGTGGTTAAGCTAAACAATTAGAGGGTGCCGCACTGCGTGACAGGACATGACCTAAAGTAAACAATTGAGGATATGAGCTGCCTGAGCCTGACCCGGCCGCGTGTTTGGGCGTTGGGTGTTCAGGGTTCTTCATATAGAAGTGTCCGGGGAGGCCGTAGCGCGACAAGTGTCGGCCTCCTGACCCTTCCCCCTGTTTCGTACGTCGCCATCGCGTGAGATTTGAGGCGATGATGCGGAACAGTGCCGCCTTTTGGACCAACAGCGTGATCCAGCATGCCTCGATCCCTCTAACCCCAACTAACAAATCAACTGCATGTCTAATCTAGTGGCCTGATCCATCTAAATCGCGCTAGGATATACACTCGGTTTGGCTCGATCTCTGTTATTTGATTCGGACACTTCAGTAGCCTAATACTAGGTGTTGCCGTGTTGGCACTTGTGCGCACCCATTAGTTGACACCTGTGCGATACTGCGATGCGTGATCGATTGATCGAACGACGTCACCGCACGCAACCCTAGCTTGCTACCAACTTTGCTGTTATCTACGTACGCGAGATGTGGTATGATATATTGATATCTCACACCGGCCGGCCGGCGAGTGCGAGCTGATCGGCCGGGAGCGAGCGATCGATATCACGGGCGGTGGCCTGAGTGCCTGGCGTGAAGGCAGCGGCACACACCAGAAAGGCGCCGCACGCGTTCGGTCGTGACAAGACGGTGTACGTGCACAGCGGGTTAGCTAACTTCGGCGTCCGGATGGATATGGGATCAGATGGGTGATGGGGCCGGGCAAGGCAATGGCGTACATGGGGACATACATGGGGGTTGGATTGATTGATTAGAGAATCGGGGTAAAGAAGTGCTCCTAATACTATAGTGCACTGTGCTAGCTAGGGCCTAGGTGTGCTCTCTTCGAAAATATCTTGTCTCCTTGAAGGCTCGGAAAGCTGGAATGGATGGGGATCGCTCGGTCATGCCTCCTTGCCTTGGTCCCCAAACAGCTGCTCCAGTTCTCCCCGATCAACTGAATGTGTGGTCTGTGGATGTTCTTTGCCATGCCTTTTTAGGAAGGAATACTCCTTTCTGTGTCCATATGGTCTTATCAACTACCATTACTCCATTTAGTAGTGGAGGGTACTACTATGTTATTGGTGTGTGGTTTTGTGAGGTTAACCAATGTACCCGATTCGGTAAAATATATTGTTCTGTTCGCAACAGAACATTTTTACCGGAGTATCCAATAATTTCATCGGAGTGTCCGATGAGTTATTGATTTCCGCTACTAAGCTCATTTCAGGTTAAAAACACATTTACCCCCTCTGTGTATCACTTTTATCATTTCATCCACCAACCCATCACCTATTCCACCCACGGGTGTACAAAACCTAGAGGAACTTCCGGCCCTCTAGGACCATGAAGTGTCCCATAGCACACTCGTATAAATAGCATCATCTCACACTGGTCCTTGTTTTTACACAACTTTATGATCTAAAATGACAATACACAAAAAGATTGCAGAAGTTCAACTCGCTGGAGCAGTATACGCTAAATCCAAATACCTCGACCTCAAGGATGGACATACACTATGTCGTGTATAGTGGCATAAGGGGTTTAGGACCTTAACTTTATGAAACAACCATAGCATCTCCATAACATCATAAGAAATGGCACAATCCACATAATAACGGATATCAAAGTTGGCCATATTTCACATATTTCGATCATATCTGCCTATGGATTTAACGGCATGGGCGTCAACAACAAACTATGATCCAACACTCCTTCTGGATCGGCGGCGTAATCTATCCACACAAAATAAAATAGCTAGCCCTAAACTCAAAACAAACTCCATGAGTTCATAAAGTGTAACAATAGCAAGAGGAGGGATTGGTGGAGTATTTTAGTGGTTTTCGGAGTTTGTGGCGAAGCAGAAACTCTAAGGCTAGAAATATGGCTGCAAGAACGGCACCTTGGATGGCGAGGAAAGTATCACCATTTAATTCAGAATAATTCTGGGAATCAGGAATAGGTCTCGGATTTGCAATTTGATTTCATATAGTCACTGAACCACATGAACCAAAAATGGAACATTTTTCATATTTATTTTCTTAAAAAGAAGTAAACGTAATTGGTTTTCTCATCAGCGCCTGCGGCAAAGGAGGGTGGAAGGCAGCAAGGAAGGGCGTTTTCCTGATCCATAGGGGACGGTGAACCCGTGCCCCTTGGTGCCCGATGTCAGCGAAGTAGCTGGAAGGAGAGGAGGAAGGCAACATTGGCTCTGGTGAGGCAGGCTGGTGGTGGCGGGCAATAGACACGAGGCAAACTAGAGCAGCGAGGCGACATGCGGTGATTGTGTCGTGGGATGGTGGTGTGGCTTGCGGCAAGAGGTAGAGGATGTAGAGACGGCTCAATTTTATGTTGTTTGCGACTGGAGAGGCGTCTAGGAGAGAGAGAGATGGTGGAGGAGGATGGTGATGCCAAAGACTAACAGTGGTGGAGAACGAGTGATGATGGTGAGTTTGAGCAGAGTTCGATCTCAAAAGCTCAGCTGGACGCAATTCTGCCCTAGATTAGGATGGTGGTGGGTGAATGGTGGAGCAGTTATCTGGTTTGCCTCTCAAAGCTACGTAAGGAGTCAACAACGGTTTTGACGTTCACACCGGTAGAAATGACTGGAGTTCGAGGCGGTTGGCAAAAGAGGAGTAGAGACATAGACCGTAAAGGAGTTAGGCTGCAATGGGCTTGAGGGAAAGGTGGACTGGGCCAAGAAAATAGGTCGACGGCCCGTTGACCATGGGGACTCATCCACAAGGGTTTTGGTTAGGGATTTTTGCACCTTTTGAATTAAGAACAAAAGAAAGATAAAAAAAGAAACTAAAAATAGAGGCCAACGATTTTAAAATAGAACAAGATGGAAAACTCGACACAATGTTTTTGAAATTCATGAAAAGAAAAAACAACTTTAAAATTCAATGAGTTTTACGGGTGTTACAATTGTGGCAAGAACTACTCCAATTGTTGTGCAATAGGCACTTCCTCTCCAATACTATGTGACTTAGTATCGGAAGTGCATACTATGCAATCCCATTTTACTTCAATTCAGGTTATGTTCAATGATTCCTTGTTACAATAGTGTATCATTTTACTACAACTAAGATAACAACTATAAGATAGCAAATTAAAAGTGCAAAAATCCTTTTGTAAACACTAAAAGTGCATGAAGGCAGACACTCGATCATCTCTAGGAGTTTTACGAGGTTAACCTATTACAAGCCAGAGGGCTCTCGGCCCGCTCTCGTGCAGCGTCTCAAAGGCGTAACACTAGTCGGTTCGGAGGACGGCAGCAGAGCCTTTCCGCCGTCTTTAGCGAGCCTAGCATGTAGTGGGTTGTGTGAGTCGGCGAGACAGGTGGCGTCGATGACGGCGTGTGGGCGATGTGGCAATGGGTTTTGGCCGACTAGGTCGGGGGCAGCACGCCGGGCATCGGCTAGGAGTCCCGGCATCGTCGTCGCCAGATCCGACCACCCCTAGGTTGGATCTAAAAGTTGGGGTGGTCGGCTGGCCATGAGGCTGTGCAGTGGCGTGGGCTGACAATATCGACTACTACGAGGGCAGCGGCTAGTGGCGTCCATTGTGGTGGCGGCTACTGGTGGGCACAAGCGCGGTTGCGCGTGTGGCGCTGTTGCGGTGGCTGCAATGGCGGCTAGTCATAGGCGCGATGGTGGCGGCTGCTAGCCAGCAAGGCGGCTTCGTGGTCAACGCTTGGTCTCGGGCACTGCAGCGGCGGGTACTGGCCATCGCAGGTGTGACCTCTGGTCGGCAGCATCCTGTGCCTACTCTATGCCTCTTCCTTTATTTTTCTCCTTTTCCTTCGCAAATCTCCTCTTCTTTGGCAATGACGTCGACTAGATGGTGGGACGGCGACTCCGGTCTCCTTTTCTTCTTCCTTGGAGCTCCTCTCCTTAGGCTTGGGTTGCTTCTAGCCCCAGCCACGGGGGGCTCCGTAGTTTTCGGAAGGGTGGCGGATGGTTGGCCATTTTTATCTCGCCGATTGGCGGGTGTCATCATCTTCCAATGATTGTCCAAGTGGCTCGGTTGCTTCTAGTGGTCGGAAGCTTGCTCAACTATTGTCATGTGTGTGCTCTCTAGATTATTTCTCGTCCTCCGTTCAGTGCTCCTCCTCTCTTCCCATGTGGAGCCCCTCGGGAGGTGAAGTTTGCTCAATTGTTACCATGTGTGTGCTCTCTAAGATCATTTCTCATTCTCCCCTCTAGAGCTGATCCCCTCTTCCCGTGGGGAGCCCCTCGGGAGGAGACAAATTATCAAGAAAGTTCTACGCAATGGAGATTGGGAGGCCTATGACTATCTGTTGCTCTCAGTGGCTTGCGGCGGTATGGTTCTGGTGCAAGACTTGTTGTCTCGAGCGGAACAAGAGGCCTCTTATTTCATGTGTCGTGTTGTTCGTTTTGGCGGAGTCGAAGCTGCTTGGCCGGGAGTGGCAAGCTTGGCAACGGTAACCCTCAACTAACTTGTTGGCATCAAGGCAAGAGGATCAAAGTGGAACAATTTTGGGAGAGCTTTGAGTGAAACCGCTGCCTAGGTCTCGACTAAGACGGACGATATCAATTCATGTGGACGTCATTTCATCCTTGGAGGTATCGTTATGTTGGCTTTCTCTCCCCTTAAGATGAAAATCTAGTTCTTTTGGACAGCCGTCGAACAACATCTTTATGTTATTTTTCTTTCGCTTGGAAGGTGTTGCTCAACTTACAGGTTTGTTAGGTGGTTGCTGATCTACCGATTCGACATTTCATTAAGAAGTCGGAGCTATTTGCCTTTGCAATTCTCGGCAACAATGACTGTTGTAGGTCTATGTACGTAGTTCGACTGCTGCATGCCGATTTTTTTAATTAACCGTGTATTTATTTAGGTTTTTAGGCCTCATTTCTCTTATAAATTGGACTAATTCTTCTATAAATTACGACAGAAAAATCTGACTTCGTCACTTTTTTAAAAAGAAAACACTAAAGGTCAATGTTAAGCTTTGTAACCATGTTCCTCTCTTCTCTCTTCCCTCTTCGATGTAAGCAAATTTTCTAAGAACTTCATACCACAATTCTGCTGTATGATGATTGTAACCATTTTACTATTCTGATATATGATGATTGTTGCCGACTTCCTGTACGTTCCCTAACTTCCTGTTCACTAACATCATTGCCAGCAAATTGTCAGCATATTCTACTTTGACCTAAAAAAATAGGGCATATTCCCTAAGTTCCTGTTCACTAACATCAATGGCATGATCTTTTCCACTTGACATTGTTTACCTTTGGAATTATTGTTGGGCGTCAAAATATCTACTCTATCGATAAGCGTACATACCCAATCAATTTGAGTCTGGCCCAACTACAGGTAGTATAAGTTGGCCTAGCATAGCCCACGGTCATCCGTCAAAAGATCTTTTCAGACCGCTCGTTGTGAATTCGGCCGTGTGGCCCGTGTGCATTATCATTGAAATCAAGCTTTATCTATAAGTTAACACTAACTCCACAAGAATAATATTGGTCGCCAATACAGTGTTATCAGTATATTTCCAATTATGTATTTCCAATTATTTATTTCCAATTAACATGTGTGTTACGACAGACTGACAGCACAAAGCATAGTTTCCCCAAGTCATGGCAACCGCAGAATCAGCTTCATTTGGTTACAAAATGGATTGTCACAAAACTCTGAAATCATCAAACAGCAGACAAAAAAGTGTATTTGTCGAGCAACAAATAGCAGGACAATCCTGTGACAACACAGATTACAGGGATATACACAAGGATGGAGCACAAGGACACAGCTGGCGCAACTAGGGTACAAATAGTTTACGAAGTCGGCCACCGCAAAGTGCAGTAAACTAGTCATCTAGTTCTGCGTTTGTCTTGCATCTCTGGGTTCTGAAACTGCAGCTGTATCAGGAAAGGCCTCATCTCAGTTGAACATGCCAGCAAACTGTGGCATAGCCCACTCTTCTGATTAGCCTCGTAGTAGGGACGAATAGGCAACTATTCTGATCAAGGGCACTGGCATACAGTAGCACGTTATTCTCACCACAAACAGATAGCTCCTGCGATCAAGGGCACTGGGAATATAGCAGCACATTATTCTCACTTAAGCGCCTTTGGAACTGCGCAAGACGTGCCTGTAAGTCCACAATTCCAGCAGCTTTCTGCGAGAGTATACCACTTAGTCTTGTGATGTAGCCGTCTAATTGATTGCCAGGCTGATCTGCTTCAACTAATAAGTTCATCTCCTGATCAAGACAAGGCTCAGTGGTTATGGAAAAAGACAATGACAGCCATACACCAATTTTAACATTATAGGGATCTAACCTCTTTGATGATATCCAGGGTCTCTTCTACCTGCTTCCTGTGAGCGCTCACCAAATCTTCCTCTTCCTGAAGCAATTATCCCGAATCAAGATATAATCTAAATAACCTTGTATCAAGAAAATACTGCGGAATACTCACAAAAGAAAACGAAACAAAATGTTGCAGAATGAACAAACATTACCTGAAGGAGATCATTCAGATGGTCATCTTCATCTGGCACAACCCTTCTAGTTGGATAAGCAATGGAATTTCTGATATTATTGTCTGAAGCTGAATCTCGAGCCTTCCTAGTTGGTTGTCTTCCCTGCTGGTAGACTGTATCAGGAACTTCAGCTATGCCCACTGGCGCAGTACCCTTTGTTCTCTGTTCCTTGATATAACCACCACTTGAAAGACCAAATTCAGTATCTTCCTTCACCTTAGGTAATCTATCCACAAAAGACAGTGCTTGCTGCTCTTTGACAAACTGCTGCTTGGGCCAACCAAAGTTACTCCTTTCAGTGATATCATTCATCACCTCAGCTGCTGAGAAAGATGGCACAGCTGAAGCCAATGGGGAAGGACTTGAATCTCTTAAAGGCACAGCAGCCAAAGGCAAATCTTTCTTGGTGCTGCTTCCTTTTGACAGACTCTTCACCCTGAAGACCAGGATAAGCTTCTTATATTGTATATACAGCAAGTGCAATAGAGAGAAATGAGGACAGAAAATCACCTATCAGCATATCTCAAGGTGTTCAGAGTATGTTCACAAGAACCAGAACTAGGAGAGATGCACGATATCATGACAGTGCGTGAGTCCCCAATGAAGGAATCTCGCAAGACTTCAGTTAGTTTGCTGCCTCGAAAAGGAATGTGGGTCTGGTCATTATCTAGCGCTCTGATGCATTCCTTTAATGCAAGCAAACTTTTATTGATCTCAGCGCCTTCAATTCTGCATCAAATTTCATAATAGGCAGTTCAGTACAGCAAACTTCTACATATTCATGTGATTCCTATAGGAAGATAGAAGAGAAAAATTGCGAGATAACCTTGTTTGTTTGTCATTATCTGTTGTATCAGCACCACGCTCACTGCCAGCAAGGTCAATAAACGACAACTTGCCAGCCATTCTGGGTGGTTTTGAGTCATTGCCATCAACACGCTTTTTAATAGCAAGCTGAAGAATTGCATGGGACCTAGATGACTCTTCGTTTGCACCAGTAGTACCAGTACTTCTTGTGGCATTGCCTTTCTCAATCAACTCCTTTATGGTTTCAACATCAGACACCCGGTACTCTTGCAAACCAACAATGCAAACTTTCTGTTTCCCATCTTCCCTCATGCAAAGCTTACTGCATAAAGTAAAAAAATGTTTCGAACAGGAGGGTGTAAGTTTGCAACAGGCGTCCTGAATATACACTATCTGTAAGCACAGTGGATAGGGAACAACTTACCTCCTTTCATTGAGAAGATCAAATAATTTACCACCATAAATCTCAAAGAAGCTCACGAATAACTGATAACCTTGATTGCGGTATGTATGGTGCATCAATCTCAGAATGTCTTGGGAAGCCTTCAGAGGTAGTGGGCGCATGGTGTAGGTCTTTCCGCTACCTAAGTGCAATTATGAGATTGAGTAGTGTTAAACATGATGCACACATGTACAGTACAGGCAACAAAAACAGGAGCAGCACACCCTCACTGGTTGCATGCTATGCTAAGGGTGAGCTGCAGCTCAGATGTTGCCCTGCATTTACATAAGAATGGGTATATACCGGTTTGTCCATAAGCAAAACATGTAGCCTTCGTACGATTAAAAATAGCAGGCACAACAGGTTCCACTGTTTCCCGATAAACCTGTGCATGAATACAGGATGTTAAGGATGGAACTTAATTAAATAAAATTACTATGTATTTGTGGTTTATACTACAGTCAACTCACCTCATCGTTTGAAACGTCTTCGTCTAGAACAGCATCGAACACAAATTCATGTTTCTCAACATATTCAGTGAGGTCAACCTGCATAAAGATACCCCAGACATTAATATATGAGTATAGACTGACAGTAGGGAACAAAGACTCTCGAGAACATTTTTCACAATAATGTAGATGAATGTGAATAAGTAGCTTGCAATAAACCTTGAGTTTAGTTTCATGAACAGTCAAGGAATTTGAATGTTGTTCAATATCTATGATATCTTCTTCTTTCTTTGTTATCTCCTTCTTGTTAAGTGGTCTTTTGCGGACCTGCATTCACATTTCACATTAAATCAATCAGAAATCTGCAGCTCACTTATGGCATGAAGGAACATGTATCAGCAATCATGGGACAAACCCCAGAAACATACCACCACTTTGATTTTTGCAACAGGAGCGGCCTTCTCTTTCTCAGGGAAGGCTTTGAGGAAATTACTTTCAGCAAAAACAGTGGATTTGCTCGTCAGTTTATTTGTAGCAAAGGTTGAATCAGAATCATCAAAGCCACCATTGCCATAGCCAAACTTTTGTGCGCCATCATACATTCCAATACCTGGTACTTGCAACTGTAAATGAATTGTCCAGTTAATAGAGCGTTTTCAATATGTAGAAGATTGGAATGTTTTGATAATCGTTGATTGCAACATCAATCAACAAATCAAATACACTGCATCATGTAAATTCACCAATGAAACTTAAAACAAACCAACAACTGGACCACATAGTGATGCGGCGCCACATCTCAACAACCATCCACGATTCCACCAAAGTATTATTTGTTTAACCACTCGACATTCTAATCCCCCAAAGAATTGTGCATCCAACCGAGATGCCTAAAAGAAGACCAAACTAATCCCCCAAAGAATTGTACACTTATTCGTTTGCTTTCCAAGTTCCAACTCGCTGATGATCTTTCAAGAAAAAAGCTCCAACTCACTGATCAATTGAAAAGAAAAAAAAATATTCGATAAAATGAAATTTGTTTTACGGCCCAAGCGGCCATGCCATCGCGCTGGGATTATTCATAACATCAGATCCACAACGTCAGAGTCAATTTGAAACAGTTCGATTTAATCCAACCACACGAGACGGTCGAAACAGATGGGCGCAAACCAAAAATGCAGCAGGTCTTACGTCCGAGATAAGCTCCGTGTCAAAGGCGTGGAGATCAAGCAGCCCGGGGCTGAGCTGCTGCCGCTGCCCCGGTGACTCCGCCGCCGCCGTCTCCCCTCCTCGCAGCCGCGCCGGCGTCGCCGGCTCCACCGACACGAAGATCTCCCCGTCTCCTCGCCGCACCCCACCGCGCTGCACGCACATACACATGCACACACAAACCAGCCACGAAACCCACACCCGTTAGCTAATCCACAAAACCCCCGAGGATCCCGCACTCCACGCGTAGATCTCGATGAACTCCGCGGCCGTACCTGGGCCCACTTGCCGGCGGCGCCCCCGGCATTGGCGGGGACGTCGAACATAAGCTGCTCCGAGGAGAAGCGCCGGCGACCGCCGCCCCCGTTCATCGTCGCCGGCGAGGTGGGGATTGGGAGACGGGGAGGGAGAGAAGAGGAAGGGAGAGTGGAGGAGGGGACAACGGGAGGCGGAGGAGCGGAGCGAGTCGTAGTAGAGTAGAGTAAAGGCCACCCGTTTTTGCGGCTTCCACCCTGGGACTCGTGAGCTGTTGCGGAGACGCCCTCAAGTTTGAATTTTGGAGTGGAGTTCAAGGCAGCAACAGGTGATTGCAGGAGAAGGTGCAGCCGTGCAGGTAGAGGAGGAAGGGGAAAAAGTGGGGAGCGTTTTTGAAGCGGAGGGGGACCTTTTTCGTATGGCTTGCTTTTGGGGTTTGTTTGGTTAGGTGACGCCGTCTAAACTCTAAAACCCCAGCTGGCTAGTGCAGACTTCGTTTTCACCTTTCTTAGTCAGGCTTTATTGCCCATTTGTCCTTCCTTAATCCAGTTTAAATAGAGGTTAGGTCGATAGAGGCATTCACTTATCATTTTTAGGAACTTTTTTTTTGGCCATCGTTGAAGTGTTTTACTCCAATACTCCTACTCTTTTTTCAGCTAAAAGATTATTGCAATTTCTTTTCGAGTAGAAAAATTAAGATCATAAGAGAAAGCGTCGGTATTAGTTTAATAGTGTACTCATAAGGACTGATCGGTTCAGCTTGTTGTGGCTGCACAGTCGCAACAACCTTTCAATATATGTATCGCAAGTTACTGTTGGTAACAAGCAGCTGCAGCCGCAACAAGCTGAAGCAATCAAGGCCATGGCTACATCACTAATTAACCATAAGGCATCACCAATATTTACTATTTCTGACTACTTTGAGAATAAAGATGAGCCCTGTCAGTGGGTAACTGTTGTTTTGGAAACTATAACAAGAAAATGGGTATTAAGGTGGGCAACGCTATCAATTTGCCATAAGAGAGAAATGAGATAAACCATTTCTTTATCTTATGAGTGGGTAGCGATCTTATTATCTACTAACTAGTATTTACAGCTTATTGTCCCCACATTACTTACAATTCTAGTGGTAGGATTATTTTATTTCTTACTAACCATTTTTAAACTATTTTATTTATTAGAATATTCATTTATATTCTAATAAAAAACAATGGTGGAAGCTATATTTTTAAAAATCATGTCGTTGTCCAAAACATCAAGAATTATGGAACTGTAGGAGTATATTTTAAGAAAAAGCATTTTTAGCGGTGGTTAGGCCTCCGCTAGTGCCCTAACTCCGTCCCTTGCGCCTCATTCGTATAATAGTATAAACAAAATGAGATGTATGAGTTAATGGCTATATATTTAAGCCAATTTTGTTTCAACCAATTCAGCCATTTTGCTATTTGGAACAGTGGCACGTGTAGAAAAACACTATTAGCATGTGATTAATTATGTATTAGCTATTTTAAACTTGAAAAGTAGGCTACTTTGATTTTTTTTAAAAAAATGATTTCATGTAAAAAAATTTCTAAAAAAATACCATTTAATAGTTTGGGAAGCATTTCATAGTACTCGGTAGGGTATCTCATACTATTATATATATGATAACCACGTAATCCGGAGACCTTTGCATACACAGAGAAGGGTCACCATGTACAACACAATTAAGAAAAGCTAAGATTACTTTCTATACCGGAGGACATAATCCGAATAGCATAAGATAGATTCATTCCTTATCCTGTTATATACTTTCTACTTGGGATCCCTGAGTCCGATTAGACCACGACTATCCTCACGGGGGTATAAACTTGTAATTTGTCGGAGCATATGGAAGACTTCAGAAGCATCTCGTCAACAATCTCGTCTATTCGACTAGCTCCATATATACACCTATATGACCATACACCCTTATATACTAGTCGAAGTGTTTAGACTAGCTTTCTATAGCGACTCATTGTACTCGCCTACTCAGCGAACACATGATCTATTTATTAAGGCAAAACATGCCTCACGTCCCGACTGGAGTAAGGCTATTACCTTGATGGGGTTTGAACCAGTGTAAAAATCTTCTCTTCTTTGTGTTTGTTGCTTAGTCTTGCTAGTCTTGGTATCAGTGAAACCCATAGGTATAACGAACCATGTATTCGACTTGTCAATCTATGACAAAACGTGCTCACGAAAAACGATTGAAAAACACTACCGAAAACAACCTTCCAGCTGTTTCGAACAACCCCTTATTTTTTGATGTCATACTTTCGTTCAAGTATAAAAATATTATATTGTTGACTGTTGGACATTGTGTTTTTCAAAAGTTGGGGATTTTCTATTAATGGTAGAAGCATGATTTATATTTTTTTTCACATTCACATTATTTCTTAATGGGTTGTGATCAACAGAGGGAATACATGTATGTAACCCAACTAGCACCATAGTACATTTAGAGCAAAGGTTAATTATGTTTTCAATATTGGAAAGTTGAAAATGGATTGCTTGAGTTTTCAGGAAAAAAAACATTAAACTATCATAACACTTATAACACTTAGTTACTTAGAAAGCCATCCATAAATAAAAAGAGGAAAATTACGACCATATCATTATAATTTTGCTAAATTGAAGATATGTCATTCTGACCCATATGTCATTCACTCACATGGGCCCTATATGTTAGTGACATACCAATGACATAGCTTTAACTTTACAAAATTATAATGACACAGTTGCAAATTGAAAAAAAAAACGATTACGCAAAATATTTCACACAGGAAAAAGGGATTTATCGCTGTCATCAGAGTTCAAACAGTGGGCTGGCGTACCTTTCTCGCTGGAAAAATTTTCCAAAAGCACAAGGATGCAACGGCAAGATCGCTCGTAAATAAGCGGAGGGCCACAAGCACAACTCACATGCCACTTTGACATGGTTTTGAAAAGCCCCCTCGGGTAGGCGACCGCCTTCACCGGCACGTGGCGCCCTCCGCCGCAACCGGGCTCGGCCGGTGATACGTCGGACGCGACCGAAAGCGGCTTGAACTGACGGTGCCATCCGGTGGCCACTAGCCCCGGCGCCGGACATGGGCCCATGACGCAGGACCCTCTCAATGTCATACGGGGCCCGCACCGCGCTCCCGGGATGATTAGGCGTTAATTAACACGAGTATTTTGCGGGTTGGTGGGTGTTAAAGTAATTCGTAATGCGGATGCTAGCGTTGCGGCGTTTCTGGCGCTTTGCTTCGAAAAGGTCCAAATGCTTGAACCCTAGCGCCGGAGCCACCGGCTTTACGTGTCACAGGTGGGCCCGCTTTCCTGATTTCAAACAATTCCAAGGTTCAGAATAATAGAATATGGTCGAGTTCGAACGAATGCAAGCTTCCGGAGCAAAACGAGACGGATGCGTAGCTGCGTACGTTCACGCCATGGGTCTCCCGAATCTCAACGCTTTGCTCGTGTTGTTTCAAGACGATACGCAAATATCTCCCCGACGTTTCATATTAACGAGCCCCCAAAGCAAAGCATAGATTAGTATCACCATGTTTGGGTCAGGGGACGCAGGAGGAGTACATGAAAACACGAGAGCACGTGACAGGAGTTATAGAGCGTAATAGTGACTTATCCTCATGAACAAAGGCATGGCACCCAAACACGTTCGGAATTTCCTCAATTCATGCAAGTCGAGGGCTCGAGAAACAAATTAATATACGGGCTAAGGCCCACATGTGAAAAGTGGCCTGCTTATCTCGAAATCTAATTTGACCAAATCGGAGGCCCAGAAAAGGCCGAGTATAAGCAAGCCCGATACGAACGAACGCACGAGCAGACAGAAGTACAGAACGCCACCATCAGCATCACCGGCCTGTTGATCCATGCGTATGCATATGCTCATCGAATAAAGGAGGAGGTTTAAGGTAATAAGGTTGACATATTGCCCGGTCTACGAGAGTGAAAAGGTTACTGGTATAATACAAGTGGGCTTCTCTTTAATGTTTTCTGGCCTGATCGTGCATTCGTGCGTGTTCAGAGTGTCACACATCAGCTATATATTCTCCGCGAAAGGCAGGCATCAGCTATATTCTCGAATTTTCAAATTCTGAGATCGACACTTGTTCTTTAAACTAACAATGCGGCCTTCTTGTTATTAACTGCTAGTCCTAGTTGTTTTAGCTGAGACTCAGATTAAAAAAGGGGGTAAAAGGTGTGGCATGTAGACGAGTGATTCCTCTTTGCTTGCTTCAAGGGTAGGCAGAGCCTGCATGTGGGCGAAACAGGTTTGCAGCAGGAGATTCATTTCATTTCACTTTGTCGAACCCTCTCATTAGCTAGTACTTTTTGAGATTTTTCTCTATAGATGATGACAGCAATGACGAGTGGATCTGTTGATTCCCTGAAAAGAGGGAGGGGTACATGATGACGGTAACAGCAAATATGGTTTCATTCCCTGCCTCTGCCGCGTCTCTGCATCACGCATTCCATCGCCAACTCGTCGCCGCAAGCAGCAGGCGATTGAGCCGGGACAAGGCATGAGAGGGCAGAGGGCCCTTGGCGAGCTCGATCGGGCGCTTCTTCCCCTCAAACGTTCATCAAGGTTCAGGCCATCAAGCAACAGAGATGGTTCCTTTGGTTCGTTATTCCCTTCTGCAACCTTTGGCTCGTTATTCCCTTCTGCAAGGGCCGCATCTGATCTGAGCAACTTGCAAGAATCGTTACTCATTAGGTATCCAGGTGCTCGGGTATCCTTATATGTCGCTTCGGGCAAAGAGACAGCTGACAGCCGTCGGCTTCAAAGCCTACTTTGAGGGAAAATTGTTCTGCGACAGAGGACCATCTACGTTCACTTAAATTTTGGTTTATTCTTTTTAAACTTGGTCGAATTATCGTGCAGTGTAGCGTGGCTCGAATTATCGTGACTCGTGAAAACCGAGCGATTATCGTCGATATTGTAAACTTGTTACTGGCTTATTCGGAATTTTTCTTAGTTTATGTATGATTGATTGTAGTTTTTTGATTTTTTGACAAATATTTGTGAAAAAAAATTCTTTCTGAGAATTTTTGAAAATACACAATGACAATTCCACCTGTTGAGACCACTTTTTATTTTATTTTATAATCATGTAGAACACACCTGACAAAAGGGGAAGAAATTAGGTTTGATTTTGTTTTAAAATACTCAACACGGTCCTGAAGTCTAACTAAGGCATGTTATTTTCATCTATTAGGATTATATTGTTCTTTATTTTCGGTTAGCACGCTTCCAAACGTTTACATATAATATTTTTAAAAGTTTTGTTCATAAGAATTTCTTTAAAAAATAAAATATATCCATTTTTATGTTTGTAGCCGTTGGAGTAATCCTTAATTAATCTTGCTCTAATTACATGTCTCACTCTTTTTTTGACTTAAGTACATGCCTCACTCTGTGAGCAACTATTAAGCCGATTCTAATTAAGGTCAACTTA
Organism: Leersia perrieri; assembly: GCA_000325765.3. NCBI lineage: Eukaryota > Viridiplantae > Streptophyta > Magnoliopsida > Poales > Poaceae > Leersia > Leersia perrieri. The sequence goes on along the minus strand of CM002476.1, from coordinate 17,740,067 downwards.
CTCAATGACCTTGAATATTTGTCCATACGAGCCCTTACAATTTTTTTGTCATGTCCACGACAATTGTCACATGAATATGTTGTCATTAAACCATGCAAATTTTATAGTGAAGTGTCCAATTTACCCTCATCAGAGGTTTTTCTTTCTATTTTTTATATGGTATTACCTAGACATTGTGATTTTTTTAAGTATCGGAGATTGTTTTCCTTTTCTGTTTTTCATATTTCTTCTTCTTCTCTGCCGTATCATATATGTATGAGTAAATTGAATAATATTGAATGACATTAAAATTTTCAATTTTTCATATCATAAACTTGATTGACCCTGAAGCAAAATTTCAGTGACTATATTCACTTTTTTCTTTCTTTTTTTAAGAAAAAATATATACAGAATATGCTACTCATCTTCTTACCAAGTCAATCTTCACTTCATCGTAAAATCCTTACAAACAAATACAAACCATTATAGCAAAACCATACTGCTTCAACCTTAAGGCCTGGTTTTTTAGACTTGTGACTTAATTAATGCAGATTATGTCAGAGTTTCAAGCTCCATCAAACAAACCAGTTTTCCATCCAGATTTTGCTAACTGGTACAGTAGCTTTCACAAAATAAACTAGTCAGAAGCCGCCATACCCACATTTTCTAAATTTTCGCCAAACATCATAATATTCCCAGAATCTCCAGTTCACTAGCCAGGCCAACAGGCCATAGTTAGGGATGATTGTAGTGAGCCAGTGAAACTACTTGAACACCTTCACGTGTTGGCCATCAACGAGAAAAGCACACCAAACCATAACCTAACTACTGCAGCAAGTAGTGGCGACCGGCCGACCGGCCGACCAGCCGGTAGCGAGATATCCTCGGCAGACCGAACCTACCGTACCGTGTCACCATTCACCGAAACACGCACGTACGCTCTCCTTATCCAAATCCATCGCACTATGCCGCACCATACCTATCACTGGGCGTGCGCGGTGTGCCGCGCCCGCGCGTACCCGTCGAGTCCCCTCCAGCGAAAGATCGTTAACACCCCGTGACGTGAATCAGCCCTCCCGTGATCGTCCGAGAAACACCGTAGCCGCAGCGCCGCAGTCGTGCACACGCGCTGTAGCTAGGCGGCCGGGCAGCCGCAGCCGCGAGCCGCGGCAAGCGGGGTCCGCAGCTGCGCGCGCGCTGCGATCCGATCCCCTCGAGTCGTTTTCGTGGCCAAAAGCGGCGCACTCCACCGTCGCTTTGGCACGTCTCAGCGCGCCGGTTGGCCGCGGCACGGCCCCACGCCATAAACTACAAGGCCTCTCCAGATATGATGCGTATGGCCAAGATCTCCTGCTGACATACGTGCTCGATCGTACGTACGACGGGGGATCGATCTCTCTGCCCTTTGACATTTGCACAAAGTCAGTGAGATGAAAAAGGGTGGACATGGGAGGGAATAATAATCAGCGCCTGATGGCTCTAGGCTCTAGCAGTCAAGGTGCAGGCAATAATAGGGCCGGTAGTATAAAAAATGGTCAAGTGTAAAAGTTTAAATTCCCACGAGAGTCTTTTATGACGCGAGAAAGAGCTCGAAGATTCCAGCCCTTTTTTGTTCTCCCCCCTCTCTCTTCTGACATTTGGAAAGAAAACAATAGGAGAGCTTAGCAAGCTAAAGAGGCAAAGAGGCGGCGAATGGGGACCCCTCTTGACAAGTGTACATAGCAACAACTGATCAGTAAGAGAATCCCTTTCCAATCACCAGCAAGGCGCTGTGCTGCCCCATTTGGCGATTTTAGTAGGACTAGTTTATCGCCAATAATCGGCTTTATATCCTTTTCTTAATCGCCTGCTCCCGCCGTGCCCACCACTAGAAGGCGTTGCGTTTGACTCTACTCCCAAGTACTTAGTACAGTACTAGCCAGTGACCCTTCTGAATCCTACCGGAATACGCGTCTATGTACAGGAGTACGCGTATATATGGCCCCGACCCGGCCAAAAGTCAACCCCCCGCCTCCGCCGCGAGCTCAGCTGCAGCACGCGTCCTTTTAGCTAGCTCACCCCGTCAAACTCCTCTCCCCAAACGCGAAGCTAAGCAAGCCGACGTCGGCCGGCGTTCATGCGCGGCGCGTCGCCACTGCGCATCGTCGTTGTCATGGACCACTTCAACGACTGGGACCTGCAGGCCGTCGTGAGGAGCTGCAGCTTCCCGCAACCGGAACAGCGCGCCGCACCGGAAGCGGCAGGCCGGACGACTCCGGCTGTGGTGGCTTCAGCGGCAACGACGACGCCTGCGCGCGGGGTGGATCCGCCGGCACGGGCGGGGACAGCCAAGGCCACGTCGGTGCTGTGCAACTTGGAGTACCTGGATTTGGATCATAAGCCTTTCTTGCTGACCGGGACGAGTACGACGTCGGCATCGTCGCGGGCGCGGGGCCGGGAGGATGGCGGCAGCAAGCATGAGGTGATTATCTCTTTTCCCGCGGCTGCAGCGGCGGCGGCAGCGTCCACGTCCGGTGCGCAGCCGCGGTCGCCTACCGGCGGCGGCCGGAAGCCGGGCATACGCACCCCGCGGCCCAAGAGAAGGTACATACGTATGTATACTCTAGCTAGCACTACGTGGCACGTAATTTGTCACTGTTAGAAGTTCTGAGCTTACGCTTTTGAAGTGACGGGGTAATTAAGAGTAGCAAGTTTGCTGTGAATGATTTCCATGTGTGAGAGGACAGCAAGAAGAGCCAGCTGAAGAAGGTGGTGTACGAGGTGCCGGTGGCGGACGGCGGTGTGTCTTCCGACCTGTGGGCGTGGCGCAAGTATGGCCAAAAGCCCATCAAGGGCTCGCCTTATCCACGGTAACTAAGTGTAATTATTACCAGCTCTTTCTTTATACTCCTATCCTTGTTTCATTGACCATGCCTCACCCACTTACTTTCCATGTTGGCGTCACTATTCACGACCTACTCCACTCGTGCATTCTTAGCGCTGGAGAAAACTGTCCGCCTAAAAATGAAGCAAATAATCGCATGATTTATACTCCCCATCTCATAAGTGAATTTCTCTATGAGTTTTTTATGATCTATCTCAAAATACTGGTATTCGAAATACTAAAACCAAATCCAGTCATTCATTCATCATACCATCTCTAAGTAACGGTTGGATTATATTTTGGTACCTCGAGATACTGGTGCTTGAGATACCATTTTATCGGACTATAAAAACTCTCGTATATAATACGTATATATAACCTATATATAACCTGCTGCGCCTTGAGATCTTGAGATTATGGCCACATCAATCGAATCGGTCCCCTTGCCAATTGGGTATCAGGTTTTGGTCGTGACATGTACTTTCTTGTCGTACAAAGCGATTCCGGGCAGTACTTAACAGTACAATTGGCAGTAAGCATATGCATGTACTCCAGTTGACCTAATGACCTGTACACGTGCTCAACTAACTTGGTGATACGATCTTCTCTTTGGTCGGGTGGTTGTGGCTGCAGGGGATACTACAAGTGCAGCAGCATGAAGGGGTGCATGGCAAGGAAGATGGTGGAGCGCAGCCCAGCCAAGCCTGGGATGCTCGTCGTCACCTATATGGCCGAGCACTGCCACCCCGTGCCCACGCAGCTCAACGCGCTCGCTGGCACGACGCGCCACAAGTCTGCACCCGCCGAGGACGACCACCAAACCACAACCACGACCACCGGAAGCCACGAGGCCGGCCCTGCAGCCGGCGAAGCGGCTGCTGGCGAAGGAGTGGTGAAGTGCGAGGACGTCGACGGCAACGAACTGTCAGAGACGATGGCCGCCGCGGCGGTGGATGACGACAGCGAGTTCTGGCTGGAGGGGATGGGGTTGGAGTTGGAGCTGGACGAGTTCTTGGGTCCCGTGGATGACGACGTGTTCGACCATGTCTTTGAGGAGGAGGACGGCGGCGTGCTGGGGCGACGGCTCTCGCTATAGCGCGCGGCAAGAAGAAGCTGTAGCTTTACGAGCCTTAGGACAGTTTGACTAGTTGTTGGTTTACGAGCCTTAGGACATTGACTAGAAGCTCCAACCTCTGAGAGAGAGAGAGGTCTTGCACTCTTGCAGCGCGAGAGATCCAAGCCATGTATAGGTTCTTTTTATTTGTGCGTGTTTGTGGCATGATCTCGAGCTCTCAAGTCAAGGCTCCAAGTTTTCATGTGTATATCCTCCCTGTAATCTCTGGGAGATGTCACAGCGCGTTGACATTTGCGTTGCTGTACGTAATTATCTTCGTTGCTGACCTTGTCGAACAAATTGACCGGTCTAAGACATAATGAAGTGACATGCAGTTTATTTGCGTGCCATGAACCCATGGAAGCACCGAAGGAAAGGGAAAATAAGCTTCCTCCCGTCACGCCACGGCATTTTTTTTTTCCAGAAAGGAGGGCAGAAACCTTTGCCTCTTATATATTGGGTGTGTTCGGGGAAGCAAGGCTGCAACAACCTCGTGGCTGCACTGCAGCGGCCTTAAGCACACAATACTGTTTGTGTACATAAATATGTATAATGTCACTTGCTGAAAAAAAGGGTAAAATCAAATGATGTTTTCTAAAATACCAAACTGACTTAAAATGGCCTGATCCACCATGCACCGCATTAGGGACCTTCCTGTCAATGGGCCAACCAAAGGCGGTTGCCCTAGTTCGGCTGAACTAGGCTAGGCTTTGGCCGAGCCTAACTTCCACGTTGCACCTGCAAGAGTTCTTTTCAGGTTGGTTGTGGCGGTTACTGCCTCATACAACGGCCATACTAGCCTATAGAAGGAGAAGTTCTCACTCACAACACACACAACTCTTTGGATTATTCTCTTCTTTCTATCTAGGCTTAGCAACTTCTTCATAGTAGAAAATAGGTAGAGAGTGAGGGGAAGCTCTGAAGAAGTGCCCGAAAGTTTTGCACTCTCTCCGACTTGTACCTTGGCGGATGCAACTTTATAGGAGGAATTCCAGAGGAGTACCGAAAATGTCGGTATGCTCTACTCCAGGTTCGAAGGAACTACTTCTATAAAGTAACTATTTGAGATCCTTTCTTCTTTTGTTATGTACTCCGTCCGTTTCAGATTGTAAGGAGTTAGTTTTAACTTTTTTCTTATAAAGTTTGACCATTCGTCTTATTAAAAAAATATAAAAATATTATTTATTTTTTATGTCATTTGCTTTATTATCAAAAGTACTTTAAACATGGCATATTAGTTTTTATAATTGCACAATTTTTTTTGAATAAGACTAATGGTCAAACTTTATAAGTAACAAGTCAAAACGACTTACAATCTGAAACGGAGGTAGTAATTACTTAGTCTAAGTGAGATAGATTTCCATCTTTACGGATCCATTGCTTAGTATTCGTACAAAGTGATATAGCACTAGGACTTTAGATAAAGAAGGAAGTTCCTACATAAGTATTAGAGTAGTAATTAATAACTTAGGCGTGATGTCTAGGTTAGAGATTACAATTTTGTCTGTTGTGTATCCCACTAATTTGTCAGCGGTAGACAAGAGATAGTGATAGCCCTAAATACCGTAATCCTCCACGTAAGGATACACTATAGAGATATACTCGGAACCACATCGACAGACTATAAGGGGTTGGTGCCCAAAGCAACAGAAAAGAAATTACCATTAACTTACCTTACATAATTAGGACATATAGAAAGTCATCTCTAGACTAACTAGCCTATCAATAGTTGTTGTCCTTGGATAGCTTCAGTCTTAGGTAGATTACGCACGTTCTCTGAATTCAATATCCTTGTGGGTTCACCTGAAGGTGATGTGTTACAACGGTATTCTGTATGCTTGAGGATTTATCTGTGATCGTAAGAAATACTAACAAGAACATAAATTTATCGTAGATACTGCACTTTTTAATGAAAGAATTATGGACAAGGCTTATCAAGGAGTCCATGAGGGGTTGCAAATGGAGTGCCAGGATTTTGGAGATTAGTGAATTAGACTAGTCAGTGTGTAGTATGTAACTGCAATTGTAACCTCTCTTTTGAGGATTTGAACAACATTGGTCGTATTCAGGATACTAAGGTTGTTGCTATGTTGTTGGTCAAAGGCGTGAATAACAACCATGATATCTTCTTTGATCATTTCCCGACACGCTTTGTAGAAGGAACATATGAAACCGTCTGGTCCTAGTGCCTTGTCAGGGGGGGGGGCATTTGGCTTAGGGTCTTTCAGACCTTGTCTTTGGATATTGGGCTACTTATGTGAGATAGGTCATGTCGGCTCAGGTATAGTGCATCCCAATTGAAGTTGGTATTACATGGGATAGGATGTCCCAAGGCAGCCTCAAAGTGGTTGTCGATGATTATTGCCTTTTCTTCATGCTTGAATTTCCAGCATTGGCCCTGGCGTTGTCTCTAGATGATAATTTTCCTCTTCCTTATATTCATTTTCAGATGGAAAAATTTTGTGCATGCATCACCTTCCTTTAGGTCAGTGATCCTTGACTTCTGTCTCTTACACACCCTTTCTATCGCTATCACGCGAAGCTCCCTAGCCTTGAGCCTTCAACGGAGCCTAGTTTTCTTTGAAGAGAGCATCCTGAAATCCTGGGTCGTATCCAGACAAAATTATCTCTAGAGCCAAGTGAAGTTGTAGCTTCCCGTGGGATATAAGGTTCCTACTCCAAGTCCTCAAATATTTGGACGTGGTTCCCAATCTGTGGTAGAGGATGTGGTGTGGCTCATGATGATTTTGGGGTTCGCTCCACACCAAAATGACTACCTCGTGAAAACCTGGCAGTTTGACTTAGAAGTTTTCAAAGCGAAAAGTTTTCAGTCGAGGGGCTTCACATTTGCAAGTTAGCGGCATGGGAAAAAGGTCTGATAAGGAGGTGGAGAGAGCATGCAACAGATGTTTGTCAAAGGTGACATCCCATTGAGAGTTGCAAAAAAATCATTCTAATTTGACAAGGGTTGGGTTGTCCCGCTCATTACTTCAAGTGAACTGCCTATTTTGCACAGAGATTTTCTTTAGTTCACTATAGAGTGAACTAAAGATTTATCTTGATGTCCCACTTAGAGATTTCATTTAGTTCTTAGAGATCTCTATTTTATAAACCTAATTTCTATATAGAATTAACATCCTACTTAGAGATTTCTCTATCTATTTTAATTGAAACCTACTTTTTATATCAAAAAGACTAGGAACAGCCATTCGTCCGAACGGACAGCTTCTTCTCCGTGTGGTCATCTCCCTTCTTCCTCCTTATTCCTCCTCCTCCTCCTCCCTAGTCCCTGAGACCCACCCCTCCCCTCTTGCGCCTCCCGTGCCCACGTGCTTGCCGTCGCATCGCCCCTCCTACCGGTGGTCTAGCTGGAGCAGGGGGACGAGAAGCAGCGGGAAGGGGGGGGGGACGACGTCGATGACCATGGCAAGGAGGACATAGAGAGCATCTCATGAGGACTAGAACCGCCGTCGACAACCTCAAAGACGACAGACCTGGTGGCAGCGACAAGAGAACGTGTGGCTCCAAAAAGATACGCAACTCCGACGAGACATGTAGAGTTCGGTGAGGTATCAACTCCAATAGTTGAGGTACCATGTTTGATACCTTCAAAAATTTCTTCTCCAATGAGACACGCAGCAATGACGAGGTACTGAGGACCGTGATCCGGTGAGGTACCAGACCTGGTACCCTGGGTATCATGTCTGGTACCTCCCGGCGTCCCCTACACACACCACCAGCAACACACACACACCCAAAAAGGGTTTGAATTCTTCAAGTTTCTCCATTTTCCATTAGCCTTAAGTCGATTGGATTCATGACTGTTCTTCTGGAGCGGTTTGAACTGATGTACACTCCATCTAAATGCAGCAGAGTCGTTGGTATCAGTAAATACTTTGTGCAAGCATAAAAACGTCGCGTAAGAAGATATTGAGCACACGGGCTGGAAGGAGAAGCGCATTTGGCTCACTAAAGGATAGGGAACAAAAGAAAGGCCGAAAATATGGGCGAGCTGGAGCCCGGAAGCCATAGGTATTGTATGGAATCATATCCTCTTAAAATTATAGTAATGTTAGTGCAATATTGTTTTCATCCACACATCCATTAGGGTTAACTGAGATTATAGTAATATCAGTGTAACATTGTTATCATCCCCGCATTCATTATAGTTAACTGACATTATAGTAATAGCAGCGTAACATTGTTTTCATCCACGCATCCTTTAGGGTTAACTGGTCTATTGTTAATTCAACTAATCAAGCTCATTAATCCATAGCCATTGGTGTTAAATGGATGGGGCTCATTATTCCACAGCCGTTGAATGAATGGAGAGAATGAAAAAAAAACACACATTATGACATTACCATACCATATGGAAAGGCAGACGAGAGAAATGATCGAGCGAACAGGAATGGAAGGCTCTAATTGCAGTAGCAGCAGGAGTGATCCTCCGCCCGTCGGTAAAATTTGCGCAGTAATATAATCAAACGCAACACAATCAGATTTAAGGGATGGTAGGAGATAGTACTACTTAGCATTATCAGTAACCTACAGCGTTCCGCACATTGTAGCAACGATACAGATAACGTACTCCTGTGTCCAGATATATCTTCCAAAACTATGATAGTCTCAGACAAGCTAGCCTGTCATACAGATGGAAACGCAATGAAGAGCATCACACAAAATCCAACCTGACAAATGATTGATACGCAAGAGCTGCAGCACGACGAACGACAAAGCATTTACAACACTGACGATCCGAGATCTTAGTACTCCCATTTCTTCAACTCCATTCCATCAGGAGGACTTCCTTCTACTTTCTTCGAGCCAACATCTTTCCAGTTTGTAGACAGGACGGTACCATTAGATTCAACCTGCAAACATGCCCACCATTGATAGTACGTTCAAGTACAAAAACTCAAGATACTTCTGTCAGCAAGTTCACTAGTTAATAAATATTTCTACAATTATGCTTAAGAAAGCCTCTCCTGCTGTTTTACGTCAAAAAAAAAATGCTTAAGAAAGATCACATACAAATGACTTCATCATTGCCCTCCTCATGTCCTCGTCTGCATCACTGTAAATGTCACGGAAAAATTTATTCAATGCAGCATCGCCATCAAGCTTCTCATCTTTCTCCTGTTGGAAATTCAAAATCAAGGCAATTCAATGAGTAGAAAAATCAAAGATGAACAGACAGTGGATGGGTTGTTTGTAATGCACAAACCTCCTTTTTTACTTCAGCCTCCAATTTGTCCCAGTCTTTCTTGGACTTTGATGACGGATAAGATGGCCTCGGAGTGGATGCAGCTGCAGGAAAAAAGATCTCAGTAATAGTCTAACAAAGATGAAAAAAATCACAACGCAACACCAAAAATAATGCTGACTTGCATAGGTATTGAAAATGTATGTGTTTGTTCTTCTAAAATTCTTGGTCATGTACAATTCATGCTTAAGCTGCTCTGGCAGTGAACATCTATCAATCTCAACAAGATATTAGCAAGAAATGACCTGGTCCGCACAAAATATTCCAACTCTTCCTTTATCATTCAAATTTAATCACCTATGATCCGCTATCAACTTTCAGTGACATTAATGAGTTCAACAGGCACAGGATCCATCAAATGAAACCAGGACTTTAGACATGGGATCATCAATACAGCAACTCAGAAAGTGCATTACTGTAGAATATTGGCAAGCATCATTGAAACATACCGCATTATACCAAAACATAGCTATCAATTGACCAAGTCATTTATTTCCATGGTTGTGAATCAGCTCACCAGTTACTATAATAAAGCACTAAAAAATTATATCCAACAAGTAAAAAATTGAAGGGCAGCCTCTTGTAAGAATAAGAATCAACACTGCAACTTTTAACCAACCATGAAAAGCAACACAATAGGTCCAACAGTGCAAGTCATTTTCTGGAAATCCAGCTGTAACAGTTTGCTTAGTTTATTACCTGGTGAGATAATCTTTTGTGGAATAGCATTGGGTTTGTTATCATAATCAAGTGAAGTCCATGTAATCTGTTCAGCCTTAGCCAATCTTATTTCCACCTTCGTGGATAGCACTTGGTATTTGCTCTTGTCTGGGATAATCTATCATGATAGCCAAGAGTGCAAAAGTAATAAGAGAAGAGATGAGTGGTGTATATTGCACAAGAGAAATCATAATAAACAGATGCTCTGCATAGTGGTTCTCAAAAGATGTGTCTTGCAGAATGTTAATGGACTATGGCTACAATGGCAACACAACTGAAGAAATTAAGCACTGATGGTGCATACCTTAGAGAATAGACGAGGCTGAAAATGGTACGGCTCCTCTCCAGGGACTTCAATCAACACACTTAACTAAAATGGCAGGCTTAATTAGTGAGCACAGTAAGAATGATTTGCATCAATACAAGGTAAAGGTACACACCATCTGTTCACCAAAATCAACAGCCACATTCTCAGCAGGAACACCCTTTGCAAAAATTGTCAGTACAACATCTGTAGCACTGTTATAAAAGTCATGCCTGCAATGGAAGTTGTTTTTCCAGAAGATGTTAGTGCCAAATAATTGGGGTTGAATCTAGCCCTAGGAAACATTTGTTTCAGTGGCTGAGATAAAATATGAGATAGCCCATATATACGTTGATTCTGTCAGGTGGTTTTAAAAGAATGTCCCTTTGATTCAGTATTGGGAAAAGAGTCGCAATATTTAAGGATCCATGCACAAACCTGTATTTCGGTTTGCTTGGTACTTCTGCCATTGGTTGTTGTGTATTGTCCATGGTTTCAGTATCATCCTTTTTCTCAACAGTAGCAGCCACAGAGGCAGATGCTCCCTCATCAGTTTTCTTAACAGGCGCCTGGCTAGCCTCCTCTGAAAAGATTATACAGCATCAACAATAGTACAAGAGAAAGATGTACAGTACTATATTTCACTACAATTTACAGGACAGCTGTGGATATTTGCTCCAGAAGACAAATATGTGAACAAAACTGCAAATGCTATATAATATATTATTTAGTCCAATATAATGGTATGACCCAGGTAAAAATATAACCCTATGCTACAAATGGGCTAACCAAATAATGGGCTAAAAAAGCTTACCTGCAATGCGCTCATCACACTCCTTCATTAGGCGAGTAAACCTTGAGTCACCAGATGCAAAGGAGGAGCCCAATTCAAGTGCTGCCTTTGCGGTCTGATACTCTTCTAGCTTGATACATGCAGCACTGCAGATCATTTGCTTATCAGCCATCAGAACAAATGAATTGCCTAGTCCTTTTTCATAACACTAAATAATTTAGGCAAGACTGACCCTTTACGAAGATAGGCTTTGTGCATAGATGGGTCAAGTTCAATTGCTTTGTTAGCATCAGCTACAGCCTCTGCAAGACAGTACAATATGTTGCTTTAATACTATGAAACACCATGATAATGCCGTAGTTGCAAGCAAAAAAATAAATAAAAATGCAGTTACTGAACTTACAAGGCTGTCTAAGATATGTAGCAGCTCTGATAATTCATGACTACAGATTACAAAGCAAACATACTGCTATTACTGATAAGGATGACTTATGCACAGTTTTGGTGATAAATTTTGGGCAAACGAATGCACAACCTGACAATTTTAACATAGATCACAACTAAGGGGTTTCCCCAGGAAAGCAAGCAAGTTGATGCCAGATTTCATTTTAGCACCAGCACCCTTGTCCTAATTCAGTATTATCATATTATCATACTAGAGTCTGATAAAAGCCAGAAAACAGCAATCAGTAAACATGCATAAGTATTGAATTTCTTCGAATTGGCAGATTTAGTAGAGCATTTTCAATAAGTATAATAGCTGAAAACAACATTTCACAATTCACAGATGGTTATTTTCACAAAATTAAGAGTAGATTTACTTTGCAAGAAAGAAGCTAAACAGTCAGGCACTCAGGCACACAAATACCTATATAATTTCTTCTCGCAAAAAAGAACCTATATAATTTTGCTTGTTTGTTTGTTTTATTTTGTAAATCAAGTGGAACAGGCAAGTTGAGCACACTGTGGGATTAAGTTTGCTTGTTTCTTTAAATTATATACATCTGTTTTGTTTGATATATGCAAGTCATTACTTAGACAGGATATAATGCAGAATAAAACTTGGACATATAGATAAAGAAAAACTTCAACAATTGTTAACATGCGCCAACTTGAATCATTGGTTGCCAGCTCTCTGACAATACCTAGAATAAACAAGCAACTAAGTATGATCCACTTAATGAAGCCTGATTGCCATACCAAATGTTTAGTGGCTTCAATCAAGTATACTTGTTAGTTCAACAATACAGACTAACAAAGATAATGTTAGAATCATTTCGGGAAAGGCTCAGGTCATCCTTGGAATTGGAACCAACTTCCCCTAGGCTTAGTCTCCAACTAATCCCATCGTACACAAACTGGGACATAACAGCAAAGGGAATCTCTAAATCATAGTAGTGTACAAGTGAAGACTTACAGTACTATTGTAGAGATGTTTCAAGAGTTTGTAAAATACTAGAGCATAACAAGTCAGCTCTCACACATCAAACTGATTTCCCCAATCCAATAACCCCCAACCTAGACCAAATCGAGAACAGAGTGCTTTTACGGCACACGAAAGCAATGTTTCAAAACATAATGTTTCAACACCGAAGGGTGTCAGCGCATACCACACAAAAAATTAAGCAGTTTCTCCTTTCGACTAGGATGGTGCGGACCATAATGCCGCTACGTTCACCTTTTTTTTAACTGGCTACGCTCTCCTTACCCACGATATCTTCTCCTATCAGAAGTCAACTGTCATTTATCAAACTAATTTTGGCGCATCTCATGACCTAAACCGGAGATCCTCTCCAAATCACGCAGCGCGATCAAGCACGCACACGAATTGCTTGAACTATTGCAACCAAGAAAACATCGGTTTGACGTGAGTGCGCCCATAGCGCAGCAAATCACGAATCAAACGCACAAAACCACACGGTGTCATCTAAGGAAAAAGAAAAGGTCAAAACCCGCACCCGCACATCACGATTCCATCTACATCCACACGACCCCCGGACAAAGTGCACGGCAAACGAATCGAAGGAAGGAGGAGGAGGGAGACTGAGAGGGATAGACTACCAGTGTAGTTGCCAAGCTTGATGTGTGCCTGGGCGCGGTCGGCGTAGAGCTCTGCTGTGGCGGGGCCGACCTCGATGGCCTGCGTGTAGAGCTCGGCGGCAAGCTCGAAGTCGTCGTCGACGAAGGCCGCCTTGGCCTTGCTCTCCAGATCCGACGCGGCGGCGGTTGCCATGGCGGCTTTGCGGGTTGCGGCTGCGGTGAGGCCGGGAGATGCGGGTAGGGAGACCAAACGAAGACTTCGGGAAGGGGTAAAATAGGATTGAGTCGAGGGTGAATGGGACCGGCCTTTTAGGGGCCCGCGGGCGAGTGGGGGTTCTAGAGAGTTCGATGCTGAGAGGCCGGGCCGACGCTTGGAATTTTATTTTCTCTCTTTCTGTTTGGCTTTTTTTTAATCGCTTTTTCTTTTTTATTTCTTTTGTGTGGGTCAAGTCTTCTCCCCGGTGGTTTTGTATTTTTGTTATCGGGAAGGCAGGAAGTTTCCGGAACCATTTGGGTTTCATCGATCGTTAAGACTTGCAAGTTGTGTTTTAATGCACTTGTTCGGATCGTGATTAGGAAGCTATCACTAGCTACAAGGGCATCTTCCATGCCATGGTGTCATGCGTCGTTGCCCTGGTGGTCAATTCGGTAGGATTAGGAATTTGATTACTCCCTGACCACAATCCCCAAGCACAAGACGTACCAAAATTCAGCATGTCGGAAAATTTAAATTTTAAACTTAATTTTAAAGTTAATTTGACTTTTTTAAAATTTGTGATCTTTTTCTAGCCTTAAATTTTAAATCGTGAATAATGTGAATGTAAAATTTATACCCTTAAGTTATTTTTTATTGCTTTGTTCATTATGATTACGACTTATTTGAAAAAGAGAATCTGAATTTGTAGAAGTTGCGATGACGGTTGGACCCAAGTTCACCGAAGGACTTGTATATTGTGATGTTTTTTCTAGTGTCGATTCTGATGTTATTGAAATATGTATCCACTATATGATTATTGACCCAATGAAGAGATATCGGTAGGAAGAGAACAAGTGCCCTCTAATCATTGAGTTCATCCACAGTATGGTAAGATGGAGAGTGGATCCGACTATATATTGGAGTCGTCGCTCAACCTCAACCAATGTTGTGTCCACAACCACTCGCACCACTGTCATGGATACCTAGCCTCCTAGCGCATGGGGCACCCTCAGGAAGACACATTAGGTGAGCCAATTGCATCACAGCACTGTTGTGGGACCCCTCCTCTATGGTGCCATCACTTGAAGTCGAGGTCGATGCATCCCGTCCGATCGTCGAGGTCTTTTTGTCGATCTATTCCACCACAACTAAGTCTAGAGACACCACGAACCACTGGCTCTGACGACTAGAAATTGCTAGATCCGAATCAGGGAGACGTTGGTGTTTAAATCTTGAGAATGAAGAGGCATGGTTGGAAGGAACATATCAGGAGGACCGTGCCACTGCCATCATCGCCGCATTGAAGCTCACCGTACCTAAATCACTCTAGATCCATGTTGGCGAGGCTATCAAGGTATGTTGCATAGTTGGTGTGTGCCGCATCTTCACTCTATTCTTATTTTATGCGTACCACCCCATTTGAGCGGATCACCCATATGTCAATAATGAGGGGATGGAGGTAGAGAGGTCATGATGACAGGGAGGACGATGCAACGTCTAGCGGCGGGGAATGGAGAGCGCCAGTAGTGGTAGAAGGGAAAACAACGCACGTAGGTGGGGAGGCACGACGAGTGACGAGAGTATGGGGCTTCTTGGTGATAAATATTTTTTTGATCAAATAGGTTTTCCTCCCATTTTTATTAAGAGCAATGATTTAAGCATCTTCTTGGTGATAAATATGCACATTACCTCTCTTTTTCTGAAAGGCTCATTGCTTCACATCTTAGTACCTCGCAAAACACCATAAAACACAATAGAAGAACTTTGTTCGGCCTTTTAACATTAGTAATTTATTATTCACCATGAAAAGTCCATAGTGTGTATGGCGGAATAACTGTGGGGATGCTAACCAAACGAATGGTTTATTGTTCCTCCCAATACATGTAAGGTTGTTAGATTAGACTCATAACATGTTCACAATACACAAACTAAGCAGATTATGAACATGGTTGGTTTTCGAACATGGTTGCCTGGGAACATATAGAAATAATACAGCAGGAACAAACAGTTGGCAATGCTGAAACATCATTTAATTTAACCGTACGTCGGACATATCACTTGCTCTTGGGCTAGCTGATGAATGAGAAAATCAAAGTTTTCAGAAGAGATCCCGGAAGGTTGGGAGCTTCATCTCGCCCTCGGTGGTGAGAGGGATGGTGAAGCTGCCGATGACTGGGAGGTCGATGGTGACCCCGACCTCCAGCACGTAGTCGATGTCCCAGTCCCCGCCCAGGTCCTTGATCAGCGACATGATGAAGTCATACGGCACCTTCACCGGCAGCTCCAGCTTGGTCGTGCCGCTCGCCGCGATCCACCCTGGGTCAGGCATCGTGCCGGACGCGATCACCCTGCGATAGAACGATGTACAATTTAATCGCGCGAGAACCTGACTCATCTTTTCTCTCCTAATAATAATCTGAACACGAGAGGAGAGATCAGGAAGCGGGAGCTGGATGGGCCACGTACTTGCCGCCGCTCTTGAACGTGTAGGTGAGCTCGCAGATGGGGATGCGATGCGCGTAGGGGTTGTTGACGTCGACGTGGCTGTGCAGCGTGATGCACTCGCGGCTGACGCCCTTGAAGGAGACGCGGTCGAGCGTCGCGTCGGGCTTGGGAATCTGCGCGATCTTCTCCGCCACGAACCCCTTGGCCCGGTCCACCAGCCCGGCCACCACGCCTCGCTCTCGCCTCTCCTCCTCTCCCCCTTCCCCCGTCGTCACCGCTGCCACGCGCGCCGCCGCCTCATCCGGCCGCTCTCTTCCCTCCTCCGCGGCGCTCATCCTCGGCTCCTCGCGCGTCGTAACGGATCGGGGTGCTGCTGCCTTCTCGCGTCGCACGCGTACGCGCGGCGCTTCCGGTGTTCGGCCTTACCACATTCCGTGCATGCGCGCAGCGCGCGCGCGGGTCGCGGCTGGGCTGGACACGCGGCTATGCTGGGGGGTCTGGATGCATGATGAACGCGCTTACGCGCGCGGGGGTGCACGCCTGGGGAAACGTTTGGTCCGCGAAACGTCGGTGCCGGGCTGCCGGCTTGTATTACGTTGTCTTGTGTGAAACCTGAGAATAAGGAAACTGGAATCTTTGATCGTGAGATCCAAGGCAAGCTCGCGTGACGGCGTGAGCGTTGGACCGCTGCTCGTGGCTGGGCTCTCTGCGAGACCGAACATGGACATTTTGGATTGAAGCCAAAATATACTCTACTAAAACTTTGGCCATTTAAATAGTGTTTGTGTTATTTTGGATTGAAATCAAACTTTTGGAAGTGCCTATGCTTTATTTGGCTATTTTCTAGATGTTTCCTCATCACACTATAAACATTGGCTTGATATTGGTAGCAAACCAAACAATTGTTTGGCTAGCTAATTTTATCCTACCAATCCATCGGTAGTGCCAAAATTTGCCTACATTCTGGCACCACCAATGATTTGATAGGGTATTAAACCAAATAGGCCAAAGGGCTTTTTGTTTAAAGCCAAAATGTGTCATACTAATTTATTGGCAACTTAAATAGTAATTTAGTAGCGTTTGGTTTACTACCAAATTTAACAATTACACACAGAAATTATCCAAAAAAATTGGCACTACCAAAATTTGCCAGGTTTTGGCATTGGTAAAATTTTGACATGGTTGCAAACCAAAATGGCCTAAAATCTGCAAACCGGGTGAATTTGTGCTTTGTGGCATTGTGAAGCACAGCAGCGCTACAGCAACAAACTGAGTGATTAAGGGTGTGTTTGGTTGAGCTTTTCACCTGCTTTTCCTTTTGCAAAAGCCAAAAGCCAACCAAAGGGCAAAAGACAGACACGTGCTTTTGGCCAAAAGCTGCTTTTAGTATAGTATAAATCCAAAAGCAGTCCTTACCCCTGCTTTTAGTGGCTTTTGGGGGAAAATATTACCCACCTGCCACTAGTTTCATAACCCCACAACGAACTGTTATTTTTTCTATTCTCTTCTTTCTTCTCCCTGTCGCTTCCCACCTCCCATAACCGTGCCCCTCGCGCCGGCGGCTGGGAGACCCCGCACGCGTGACCTCCGCCGGCGGCACTCCCATCTCCCAGATCTGCGCCTCGCGCCGGCGGCCGAGAGACCCCGCGCGCGTGAGCTCCGCCAGTGGCCCTCCCACCACCCAAATCCACGCCCCTCGTGTCAGCGGCTGGGAGACCCCGCGCGCGTGACCTCCGTCGGTGGCCAGAGCTCCACCGGTGGCCCTCCCACCTCTAGATCTGCGCCTCGCACCGGCGGCCGAGAGACCCCGCGTGCGTGACCTCCGTCGGCGGCCAGAGCTCCGCCAGTGGCCCTCCCACCCCTGATCTACGCCCCTCGTGCCGGCGGCCGGGAAACCCTGCGCGCGTGAGTTGGCGACGAAAAACAAACATTTTTGGATAGGATTAGTTAGAGCTTGTTTTCGCGTCGTGATGTGCCCAGCCGTTTTATTCTTCTATGACGATGGAAACTGCATTGTTAGATGTTTGCATAATTTCTCTGGAGAAACCCTGTTATGTTCTATCCAAACATATGTATGTGACCTCCTCCATTTTATTCTCTAAAATCTAATAGACAAACAAGAGCTTTTGACGAATTTTCGATTTCTGGCGAGTGTGCTTCCTTTAAGAAGAAAAACAAACATGCATCTGATCTCTGTGTTGCTTTGATGTTAGTGTACTCCCTGTTGTTTATACTGTAAAACGTTGCCGGTTGGTGAGTTTCTGACGCGGATGACTATTTCTGAATTGCGGGGCAGGCTATTTCTGAGATATCATGTGTTGCAGATTATTGCCTAGAGTATTCAAACTACATAGACAGAGCACGAGATAGGATCATTGCCCAGCTAAAGAAGAAAAAGAAAAGGATCATTGGATCATTGATAAGAAAGAAAATCTTCTATAATTTCACTGCTCTGGCCCAATACAGAATGGGGCATAAAAGGCTAATGGCTGCATGCATTCATTCGCAAGATACACATTTACTCCTATGCATGAACAAACAAACATACACCACTCCAGTTGATAATATGCCGATCATTTAAGGACGACATCAAAATAACTATACGATGATCATTTATAGACAGAGAGGGAGTAGAGCACTAGATATGTTGTCTTTTAGAGGACTTTGAGCTAGGGGCGAAGCCAGGATTTTAGGATTGGGGGTGCCGGTCACGAGATGAATATATTGATGAAAACTTATCAGTAACTCCATGGACTGGGTGTGGATGCATGGTCGATGTGATGTCATATCAAATAGCTATGTAAGAAAAGAAAGAAAGCTAATATTAAGATAATCTTCGGATCAATATTTGCAATAAAAAATAGAGATAATCTACTATATACTATTGACTTTGTCTTGGTTCAACAATTTACCCTTGACGTTGTCATTCTCTATAATATACCAGCAACTTTACATATTGTCTATAATACACCATTGAGATGAGCATTTTTTTCAAAAATACCTAAAGTACTCTTATATACCTGGTTAATCATTTATTTGCCCCATTTAGAAATATCGAAAAATATGAATTTTTTAAGTAGCATTCTTACACAATGTGGAAGTTTATGTGTAAATTTAAATTTTTTTATATTGTTTTAAAAGAATTTATTTATATTTTGTGTGTCGAAAGATGGATAGATCTACTTATACACAAAATTTTAAAAAAAAATTTCAATTTTATACATAAATTTTTAAATTGCGTAAGGAGGCTACAATAAAAGTTTCATAATTTTTCGATATTCCTAAATGGAAAAAAAATCAATGATTAACTATGTGAGTTTATAAGGGTACTTGGGTATTTTTTTTAAAAAAAAGTGCTTAGTCCAATGGCATATTATAGACAATATGTAAAGTCACCGGTATATTATAGAAAATGACAATGTCAATGGCAAATTGTTGAATTGGGACAAAGTCAGTTGTATAAAATAGATTCTCCTAAAATAGAATAAATAAAGAATAACTTAGATTTAGCAATAAAAAATAAAGAATATTTAAATGAGAGGTTAAAGTGCATATGGAAATACAATTTAGAAATAACTAAAATTAGGACTCAAGAATTAAGAAAACTTGAAAGATATTCCAGAGTCTATATAGAAAAATAATTTATAAATTAAACTATAAATTCCCATATCAATCATAGAATGGGAAAACAGAGAATTCGAATAGGAGTACACTTTATAATTTTCAAAAATAAAACCAAGCAATATTGAAAGTAGAGACCATTTAATTTACGAGAGTAGATTATACATTGAGTTGTTGAACTCGTAACGTCTATTAGAGTTGGAAATCTTTGCACAACATGGATAGCATCCACTAGAGTATTAGATTGTGACATGTGGGGTAGTGATGTAGCTCCAATATGCACATCTCTCTTGTAACAGTGGCGATGAAAACAAGTGAGCACACTCAGTCCGAAACAGCAAGGATCGACAATGAGAAGAGCAGCGATGTGAGGCAAAGTGGGTGCGTCTACCAGAGAGCCCACGAGCTGCGGAGGTATCAGCGATTATAATTGTAGAGCAACATCAGCGAAGCACGCACAATTCACGCGGTAAAAATGGATGAACAATCTTAAGGGCAAGACCAATTGTTGTATCGGACAGTGGCGAGTACACGCGGTCTTGATGGGCAGCAACAATGAATGAGGTTAATGACATGGCAATATTAGGTGAGCTGTGTGCAACGATCATGATCACTTTAGCAGCAAAAAATCACAAGAGGAGTGGTGGGATAGCTGAAGTGCTATTAATTGATCGAAAGTGTGAGCCTAATATCATTTGTTGCAGTGTCAAGTAAGTTCAAGGGGCGACCATTACACTCATTAACATGCTATAGGTTTGGGTGAAGTATAGGAGTAATAAAGAGGTTAAATGATACAACAGGGAGGAGAAAAAGGCAAGAGTGTTTAGGTACTGTGATGTAATTAATATTATGATCAACAATTAAGAAAACTATAATTTCATATTTTCAGAGTTAAAAAAGATAGAAACACAACATAAAAATAATTAAATTCACGCAAATGAGCTGGCCAACTTACTAGTTCGTAGTACTTTAGGCTATATGGAACGAAAAACTGACTATCGAAAATTCGTCCAAAGCTCTTGTACTGTTTGTCTATCCGATCGAGATTTTAGAGAATAAAATGGAGGAACGAAGAACTGACTATCGAAAATTCGTCAAAAGCTCTTTTTTGTCTATTAGATTTTAGAGAATAAAATGGAGGAGGTCCCATACATATGTTTGGATAGAACATAACAGGGGTTCTCCAGAGACATTATGCAAACATCTAACAATGCAGTTTCCATCGTTGTAGGAGAATAAAATGGCTGGGCACATCACGACGCGAAAACAAGCTCTAGTTGTTTCTTGTCGTCGCTAATAATACCTAACTCCCCGATTTTCTGTAATAAAAACGAAGCGGATACAGACGGATATTGCCCGTACCGTATTTGTTTTTATATTTTTAGCCGGGTATGAAAACGAATACGAATAACTCGGATACGGAAACAAATACAAATTATTTCGAATATGAATAAGGATCGAATAAGACCGGACACAAATACGAAAACAAATATTTCTCGGAACATTTAAACCACTCAAATTGCTCGTAAGATAAATAATTCTCAAATATAATTAGCTATTTGATATAAATACTTCAATCATGAAATAAATAATATTGATTGAATTCAATGTATATGACATAACCGATGTAAATAAGTTGGTGAAGTGATATCAATATATATCTAATTTTAATAGGTATTTACAAGTTAAAAGTAATATTATCAAAATGCACTAGTGATTTAAGCTAAAATACCATTTAAGAAGTGAGAAAGTTGGCTAGAATAAAGGAGAAAGAGGCATGTTATGTGTTCTGCGGATATCCGTATAGCAACAGTGTCCGAATATCCGTATTCGTATTCGAATCCGTCGGAAACTGCATTAACATATTCTTATATCCGCTCTGACTTGCATCCGTATTCGTTTTTCTCCGGATCAAACGGAAACTATCCGCTCCGTTTTCAGCCCTAAATACTACTATACTATTAAATTTGCTGTACTGTTTTTCATCCTTCTGTGATTTCTTTTGAGGGCTTGTAGGCTTTCTACAGAATCTTTGGAGTATTATTTTTTTTTGTCTTTTTTCTCCTACTGTTCAGCTCATACTAACGACCACAGAGAAATCGAAGGAAAATTTTCCTTCGTGTTATCCCACGAGGAAAACCAGAGGCGGAGCTAGCTAAGAAAGATACCGGGGTCACTTGTATTGTATTATGGGGTCATTCTCTTTGCTTAATGGTGATTAGTAGTAATTTGTATGGTGTTTAGAAAATTTCACCGGGGTCATTAGACCCCGGTAGTTGTACATGAGCTCCGGTCTTGAGGAAAACACATAAAAAATACCCTATATTTGAGAGGCGAGTATTACCTAATTTTAACCGCCTTCACTGCTGTTAGAAGAGGCACAGTGTCTGAATGTGGTGTGTGAACTGAGGACTGCGACATGTACGCTGCAGTGCACGCAATGTTGTGATCCGTGAGGATGACGGCCTCGTGTGGAAGTGTGATCACAAGGTTGGCTATTGCGAACGAAATAGCCAAGATCTGTATCGGCCAAACTTGCATCACATATTTGCTCGCTCTAGATGAGCACTGCCTGTTTTTTCTATGATATGATTAGCATGTCTGTTGCCAGAAAGCGAAAAGGCAATTGGTGCTAGAAAAACGTAAATAAAGGGACCTAGGGCCTGTTCGGCTGGCTGGAGCCCTTAAGAAAATTTGATTCAGCCCAGCCAGCTCTTATAGAAAAAATCATTTAGCCCAGTTAGTTTCAGCCAATTTCAGCCAGCTGAACAGGGCGCTAATCTATAATCTTATCCGGCGCAGGAGTATTTGCAAGTTGGACAGTTACATATTGGAGTATGGTTGCACATCAACGATCGTAGCGTATACGGATGCTGACGGATAAACACGTCATGTGACAATGCAGCACTCTTAATATTCCCAAATCCAGTTTACTCACGATAACATGATGAGCAGAATCCGTCCTCTCCTGCTTCGATTTACACGTTGATGTACACGTCGCGCAAATACCAACCCACTGCTGTTTGTCCGGGATAAAAGTCCACCACCGCAAGAACAACGAACCAAGATATCGTGATTGCTATCTGAAATGCTCCTGCTAAAGTAGTACGCGCAGATTGGACATCATTAGAAACATCCAAGCGATCACAATGCAAGGATCGCACATATGTCATAGCTAGCGAAACATCATATGATTTCACACAGGCAAATACTCTGACAAACCCCCAGCCTGCCGAAACATTAGGCCATAGGCCATTCACAGTGAAATAAACTCGTCTCAGGACGGAGGCCACCTATCACGTGATGACGGGACCCACAAGTATTTTACATTTCAGCCCTCGTGTTTTTCTAATATACCTGCAAATTCAAAGTGAAATCCAATATACAAAATGAGTCTTCGATAAAATGCCATGCTTAATTCGGTGGACTTGGCAGAATACCATTTCAGATAAAAATGCTTGTACCATTTTATAAAAATACCCTAAAAAGAATGCCCATCACCAAAGTAGGCTCCGACCATTGTGTGGGTGGAGGATGGGCGGTGGCGGCGGAACAACGGAGGGCGAGCAAAGACGGTGGGCTAGCTGACGAGCGGCGGCGGCGGCGACACGACGGAACGGTGGAAGACAAGTGGCGGCGGCGTGGGTGTGGGTGGAGGACGAGTGGTGGTGACGCGATGGAACGGCGGTGCGGATGGGTGGGTGGAGGACAGGGGGCGGTGACAGAATGACAAAGGACGAGCAGTGGCAGCGACACGACGGAATGGCGTAGAATGGACGACGTGGGTGTGGGCGTGGGCGGAGGATGAGCAATAGCGACACAGTGGAGTGGTGGTGGGGACGGGAGGGAAGGTCACCAACAAATGGCGTGGGCGTGAAATGTGAAGGAAACAATATGTATAAGGATATTTTTGTTCCAAATAGCATTGTACCGAAGCCGTCAAATCAAATATAGCATTATAGCTCTTCTGTGAGAGATGTATTTTATCAAAATACATATGCAGTGGCATAATATTGATTTCCTCCCTAAAATACATACACAAATAAAATCTATCCCTAATCCCCCCTCTTCCCTTTTCCCCTCTATGCGCCGGCGCCGGCGCCGACGGCCCTCCGTGGCGGCGCTGTTCCTTTCCTCTCCCCTCTCCTGACTCGAGGCGGAGTGGGCCGCCAGCAGCGACAAGCGGGGCAGGCTATCATTCCATTAGCCGGGCAGCCATACGGCACCGTCGTTCCTTCCTCACATGCCACGCCTCAGCTCAGTGTCTCACACGTCACTAGTCACGCCACGCGAAGCCCAAGCGGTTGAGACGCACGAACTAGAAGAAGGCAACTATAGAAGGCAGAAAGGCAACTAGAAGGCAGAAAGGCCTCCCGCTCGTTGACAGCCCACGCCGCGGACGCCGGCGCGCGCACGCATCCACGATCCACCGATCCACGCCACCGCGGCCTCCGCTCCTCCGGAGCCCCCCACTTTATCCGAGAGTCGCCACTACCAAGCCGTGCCTTGGACGCTTCGCCTTGTCTGTCACTGTCTGTCCCCGTCGTGGTCGTCTTCGCCAGTTCGTCCCCCGTCCCCACTCCCTCCTCCTCCTCCTTCTCGGTGAGATTTGACCCCTGCGAGCTTAAAATACAGACAACCAGTGGAGCAAACCCAAGTGGGAGCTGCAACCTCGAGGCCCCGCCGCTCTCGGAAGCTCCAGTGGCTCGCGTCGCGGCTGTGCCCGGTGCCGGCTACTTAATCAGTGGCCGAGGCGAGCCGTCGGTGCCGCGGCGTCTGAATTTCCTCTTGGGGGAGTGGAGCGCTCGACTGGGGTTCGCCGCGCCGCCGGTGAGTTTGTTTCCCCTAGGCTCTTATCTCTTCCCAATTCCAACAAGGCCGTCGATCCCACCCCTGATCCCCTCCAATGCCCCTTTCTTTTCATGCTAATTGGGTTGTGTGGGGGAAGTTCGTCACCCGATTGTGTTACGGGTTATGCGTAATTGGTGCCGTGCTTCGCTGTGATGGCCGTTAGGATTAGCTTGTAGACTTTGCAAGACTGTTTAAGCTGTTACTACTGGGGTTGGTTTGTTGAGAAAATGTCTGTGCTGGCCTTTGCCGCTTCCATGTGTTCTTTTTTTTCATGGAATTTGATGTGGTCTGATCGTTGTGGGGGTTGCTTGCTGGTGATGGATGGTGCTCTGCGGCGAATGGTTGTCGGAGTGCTCAACTGTTCACAGTTTTCCGGATCTGAGGTACTGAGGGCTGTGTTGTTTGTGCGTGGGGAATGGGAGCACAGCCTGTGCTTAGTCCTAAATGCTGTAATTGTGATACGATCTACAGCATATGTATGTCCGGCACATGCTTGTGTCTTGTACTGATAACAACGTGAATTATTTATCCAACAACCCAAATTTCTTGGTGCTCAAGGTCTGGTGAAACTTAGGAGTGTCATTTGAGTACCCCATATGGTGAAAATCAGTTCTTCTTTGTTATACTGTGTTCATGAAGAGTGATACAATGAAACAGAGTGGCTACTGTTATTGTTTTTTTGAGAGATAATCAGCTACCTGTCTGGGTGATACACATAGTAATTCACATCATTATTCCGTCATGCAATTATGGTGTGTCAAATTTCTTACATAGTTTGTTTTCTTTTGCAGTGTGCAGTAAATTCAACCTTTTGGATTACATGAATTGATTAACAAGTCCATTCCCTTGTCAGTAATGGATACTTCATATTGGTTGCGCTGCCGACTTTGTGGTTTTGGTTCATCCAGGATATGGTTATGGCTTCTTCTAGCTCTTGTTTTTCAGAACTGCAGCCAGGCACTCTCAGCCTCGCCATATCTGGTCGGTATGGGGAGCTTTGACATAACAGGGCCTGCGGCAGATGTTAACATGATGGGATATGCAAATGCCGAGCAGGTTGCATCAGGAATTCACTTCAGGCTGAAGTCACGTGCGTTTATTGTGGCTGAGCCTAGTGGAAAGCGTGTTGTGTTTGTCAATCTCGATGCTTGTATGACATCACAGATTGTAACTATAAAGGTGCTTGAAAGGCTAAAAGCAAGGTAGGAGATAACATCCATCACATCCTTATTATCAGTAAATGCTCACATATTAGTTGCAACTTTATGTGTGATGTGCAGTTATAGATTGTGTATGAAATGATCCATCGTCCTTTCCACATACATGATATGTTTCCAGGTATGGTGATCTTTATAATGAGAACAATGTGGCTATCAGTGGCATCCACACTCATGCTGGACCTGGAGGTTATCTGCAGTATGTAGTTTATATTGTAACATCTCTTGGGTTTGTTCGCCAATCATTTGATGTAATTGTTGATGGCATCGAGCAAAGCATTGTTGAAGCTCATAACAACCTCCGTCCTGGGAAAATTTTTGTGAATAAAGGTATAAAAGTTGCTTTTGATTGGACTAGTCGCCTTTGGAGCTAATTTTTCTGCTGCTTAATTTAAAAGCATCTGGTTGGTGTTAGTTGTGCCACATTTAATATCAAATTTAGTTCCATTTCATTTATCTTCAACTTCTAAGTAGGCCTTTTCAGTGTTATTACTTGAATTCTGTTTTTTTTCCTAACAATTCAGAAACCCCTAACAGTTTCTATCGGTACTTGATTTCAGGTGACCTCTTTGATGCTGGTGTGAATCGAAGCCCAAGTGCATACCTGAATAATCCTGCTGAAGAGAGAAGCAAATACCAGTATAATGTTGATAAAGAAATGACCCTCATCAAGTTCGTAGACGATAAACTGGGTCCAGTTGGAAGTTTCAATTGGTTTGCAACTCATGGAACATCAATGAGCCGTACAAATTCTTTGATAAGTGGTGATAACAAGGGAGCCGCTGCACGCTTCATGGAGGACTGGGCTGAACAAAATAGCTTGCCCAAACAGTTAGCTCATGCAAATTCTGATTATTTGAGATCATTGCACAAGACATCTGGACTTCCGCGAAGAGTTTCTACCATAATTCCTGAACCAAATGAGATAAGTATGAACTATGCCTCTTGAACTGTTCACATACATCGATGAAACATGTTAGGTCATGCCTGAACTTTTCTTCAATTGCTGTTCAGCTGATGACTTGATACAGTTGGCATCATCATATGAGGCCTCAGGTGGCAGGCGTTTGGCAGGTTCAAGTATCACTAGGCGCATTAGAAGTACTCAACAAAACAAACCTAAATTTGTTTCTGCATTTTGTCAATCCAATTGTGGAGATGTTAGTCCAAATGTCCTAGGAACATTTTGCATAGACACCAATCTTCCTTGTGACTTCAATCACAGTACATGTAATGGGAAAAATGAACTTTGCTATGGACGAGGACCAGGGTATCGACTATCCACCATATGCCTGAAAAGTTTAATAACCTTCCTTGGCCATCTGATAAAAATCATTATAAACTAGGCTTTTCTTTGCTGCTTTGCAGATACCCTGACGAGTTTGAAAGTACCCGTGTTATTGGGAATAGGCAATTTCTCAAGGCTGTATATCTTTTTAATTCAGCTTCTGAAGAAATACAAGGCAAAATTGACTACAGGCACACTTATTTGGATCTCTCACAACTCGAAGTTCAACTTTCTACAAGTGCAGGTGGTCAGCAGACCGTGAAAACATGCCCGGCAGCCATGGGTTTTGCTTTTGCTGCTGGAACCACAGATGGCCCTGGAGCTTTTGATTTTAGACAAGGAGATGTCAAGGTTTAGCATGTCAATTACATACTAGCTTCAAATTTGGGAACATGCTGTTCACTGGTTTATACATCTCTTACCAGGGAAACCCTTTCTGGAGGTTAGTAAGGAACTTATTAAAGACACCAGGGAAGGAGCAAGTTGAGTGTCATTCTCCAAAACCAATATTGCTAGACACCGGTGAAATGAAGGAGCCATATGATTGGGCGGTATGGCCTCTCTCTCTCTCTCTCTCTCTCTCTCATCAAAGACAGGTACATGTTTTTCCTTTCCCTGCAAACGCCTAGTTCACTTGTTATTTGCATAGCAAGGTCCAAGGTCCCCATCATTAATTCATTATAGAGCAATAAATCAGTACCCTGTACACTGATGTAGCATATCATTTTTAATAATACTGATGATTGGCAAATGCCTAGTTTTATGGTTCACTTGATTGACCTTTTCTGGAATACTCAGATAGTTTCAGAGCTTAAACCATAGTAAGTATCCTGACATCCTATGACCAGCATGATTTTTTTTGTTCTAGAGGCAAATGAGTGATGATGTCAAATGAGTTGTCACTTCCAGACTGTGGATCACCTGTCATGAGTGAACTCCAGGACATGTGACTCAGAAACAAAATCTATAACTAAACTACTTAATGAATTTAAAAATACGGATATAAATAATACAGTTGCTGGTTCTGTACTCATTTCTGTGATCTTATGCAGCCTGCAATACTTCCAATTCAAATGATAAGAATTGGCCAGCTGGTTATCTTGTGTGTTCCTGGAGGTATATTCCCAATTCCTCACTCCTATAATTTCTGCCTAGCTAAAGGGCATATGATGTCTTGAATCCAGTGGATTGTAATATGACGTCTGATGCTCATTGTCAATATTTACTGTCATGTTGTACAGAATTCACAACAATGGCTGGCAGGCGGCTACGCGATGCTGTAAAAAATGTTCTTACAAGTGGACATGATGAATTTGATAATAATATTCATGTTGTTCTTGCGGGGCTAACAAACAGCTACTCTCAGTACGTTACAACTTTTGAAGAATACCAGATCCAAAGATATGAGGTTTGTATAAACTTAGGTCATCTGCTCTTTATCTTGAGAACAATGTCTTAATATGAAACAGGCAAAATAGATTTAGCATCTCATAGCCCTTGCGCATTTTTTTTATATATATGTTTTTTACTTCATCACTACATTCAGTTTGTACTTAATCTGCCAGATTTGCATTGATGGCCAGTTGGTAGTTCCTTTGGTAGGGTTAATCAGTACTTCATCTGCCAGACTTTCACTGATAGCCTACAATCAGTATTTCCTTTTTTGTTGAAATTTATCATGTCCCTGCCCAACTAGAGGTCTTAAATTTATTGATCTGTTTGTCAGGGCACTCTTCCATTTGTTTGCATGCCTGCACTTGCCTAATGTTGGTCATGCCCCATGGGTGCAATGTATGAAGTTTTCTTAAGCCAAATCTATCTTGTTTAGAGCCATAAAAGGGTTAAAATTTGTGTATTTCTTATTGGATTCTGGGCAATTATATCAGATGGCTCTTATTGATGTTCTGAAGCTGAATATGTGATATTTGTTTTACCCAAAATTTTCATAATCCTTCTGGACACATATTGGCTCATGAACTGTTTGTTTAAATGAATACCTTTTAACAGGGAGCATCAACATTGTATGGTCCCCACACCTTGAGTGCCTATATCCAAGAATTTCAGAAGCTCGCTACAGCCATGATTGCAAACAAAGAGGTCCCAACAAATTTCCAACCTCCTGATCTGTTGAACAAGCAAATTGGACTACTGCCTGGTGTTGTTTTTGATTCAACTCCTCCTGGTGTCAAGTTTGGTGATGTCAGCTCGGATGTTCCGGGTAACTCAACGTTCAACAAGGGTACTACTGTCAATGCTACATTCCATTCAGCATGCCCAAGGAATGACCTTCTTACGGATGGTACCTTTGCACTCGTTGAGAAGCTAGATGGTAACAACAATTGGGTTCCTGTCTATGATGACGATGATTGGTCGTTGCGTTTCAAGTGGTCGAGGCCCGCAAGATTGAGTCCGAGAAGTTTTGCTACTCTGGAGTGGACAGTTCCTGAAGATGCTGCCTCTGGTGTATATCGGCTGAGGCATTTTGGTGCCTCAAAGCCAATGTTTGGCTCTATCAGGCATTTTACAGGGACCTCTCGTGCATTTGCGGTGCGTTAGCTTTTTATTATGGCTTATCAGAATTTACAGCACCCAGTTTATACAATGAAAACCCTGCCGTCATATCCACAGGGCCTACATGCTTCTTGTTTACATGTATTTGACGGTAATAACACTGTTCAATCATATGAAAGTATGAAAGTTACTGTCCCAATGCATAAACTCAGAAAGGGAAATACATGGAATGTACATAACTCTATTTATGTAGACATGTTTCTTGTGCCTCGCGTGGGATTTTGGTCAAGAGCTCTGGCATGCTTGATTTTTATATTTATATGCAGTTAAAGGTTATTGTGTTTTCTATACTCATCCCCGACCTTAGATCTTCTGTCGATACATATATGCATAAAAATCTCCGTCGAAAACTAACCTAAACTGATATTTGATCTACACATGATAGAGTGCACCTTTTTTTACCGATAATGGGTCCTTTGGATTGGAGGAAAAATAGAGGATTTTCATTCCTATGGATTGGGGCACTGTAGCAATCTTTGGGTTGAAGGAATCAGCAAAGGAAATCTGAAGGAAAGTTTCCTTCCACACCTATTTTTCAGGAAACTTTCCAATCCACTTTGAGCTCTTTTTATTTTTCCTTTGCGAGGAACGAGGCAGTTAAGTGTAGGTGCCGGTCAGCTTCTGTGATATGAATGGAGCAACATATTGTTAATCCTCGATTTGGAAACATGTGAAGATTTCTGTTAGTAATTAGAGTACTCTAACTATGCTCCATCCAAACACATGTTTATATAACTTTCTTATGTTTTTCTATCCTATGTTTTACGTTCGTTTCTATCGTATTCATATGATTTTCTATTCCTGTATTTTTTTTAATCATGTGTTCCAAAGGAGTCTTAAGATGGGCTCATGAAAGCTTTTATTATGGGCCATCTAGTTCTACTTTATGAACTTTGGCAAACTCTCTCTGTGAAGGGCCGATGTCATTTCTAACTCGAAGAGGCAGCAACCAGCTGACCAGCAAACGAGTAGTATGTGTACCAATATTCCAATGAACGATGTTAAAAGACCAGAAAAAGAATGAACGGAAGAAAGGAAGAAAAAAAATATGAGAAGAGACGTGTTGGTACGAAAAAATAGGAAATATATTCCCACCTCAGACCTAAAAAAGACTAATCACAGCATGGTCCATTGGAACGACAATTAGTCTTCATCATGCAACGACTAAACAAGCTGCAAGTACAAATGAATAATTGTTCTCTCAGTGACACCGTTTTATCTTTATCATTTGGGTACCATCCTACTCTTCTGTCCCGCAAGAATCTCACACAACCAAATTTCATGAACTAGAAGTATCAACCAAACTTCAATTCATCCAAGGACAACTGAATGTGCGCGTATTTGTGGACGATAAAAAAAGAAAAAGAAATGACTGGACTGAAATTTGAATATGGCAGTTGACCCCTTGCAAAGGACAAAAACCAGCACTGTTAAAGCGTTCATGTTTACCTCTCCGAAGTAGCCAAAGGAACCATGGGGAAAAAACTTGAAGACACTTTGAGAAAGCAAAAGCATAAAAAAGAAAAGAACTATAGAAAATGTTCCTTTTCCTAGGCTGAAGGTGAAATGCTGCCTCTTGTTCTTCCATGTGGAGAGCCCATGTACGGTTGCTCCCTTTGCAAGCCATACAGTGTATAGGCGTCATGTATTAATCTCACTCCAAAGAACCTGTGTGCAATTTCTTGGCATTGGGAATACTAGATCCCCTTATCGTCTCGGTCCCATCCTTGTCCGCGATTTAGAGGCACGTTTGATACCTAGAACCACGTAGCCGAATACTACTAGTAATGTTCTTGCCCGATGTGACATGTGTTCATGCACCTCTGGACCCTCAAAACATGAACGGAAAACGTATAGAACCCAAACAGTTCGTTATCTAAAAAATGAACCCAAATGGTCCAGGTAACAGCAAGAGGCATATCCAAGGAGGCTGTTTGTTGTTCTGCAGCAAGGTGAACAGGTGATAGATCTCCCTCTAATTAAAATCTCTCTAACCGTCGTGTCTTGCGGTTCCTGTCGAAAACGAGCAAAACGAGATTCATGCATCCGAAGGAAGCAAATGTCGAGCTCTGACATACATAATCAAGCAAGATATCCATAATATTTTTTCCTGGAAGGTAAATTTTATTGTAGGACACTCAAAGTTTACATCTTTTGTCGTGGGACACTGAAAAAAGTGTTATTACTATAAAAAACTTTAAAAAGGCAATTTGCTGATAGACACGGAGGGACGTATTTTATTATTTTTAATCAATTTGGAGAGAAAGAAAATCTGAAATTTTTTTTTTCTCAAATGCCCCGCTTCGCACATGATTTGTAGTTGAAAAAAATTGCAGGCTTTCACTTTCCCGGCCCAATCTACCTTAGATTGCGACACTATAGGCAAGCGATGACAAGCGAGCGAAGGGCGGCAACTGCTAGTGGGACAATGATGTTGCTGCGGGGACGACCGATGCGTCAAGCAAGGGCGGCGCACAGTGGTGAGCACCAATTGTGAGCAGAACATCGATAGCCAAAATATGATGCATGCTCAATTCTATATAAACTTTACATTTCATGTAAGTATTTGTTAGAAAACAAGCTTGAAATTGACATCAGCAGTTGACCACGGAAGCACAGGACAATGTTATAGGAGATCCAATCTTGACGACGACACTGAGCCACGATATTTGTTAACGAGGTTCGGACAAGCCTACTCCCCGAGATACTGATTTCGGTCATGAATTTTGCTTTTGTGAAAATCATGTGTGCTGCTATGGATCCAAGGTTGTACCTCACACCACTAAACTACTACTACCAATACAATTATACATAACCATTTCCCGTTGCAGCACAAATGGTACATGATTAAATGGGTGTCGGTAGCAATCTCAGTTGCATATGCCATGATAGTCGTCTTCTATGCAGACCAGAAGACTGAATCGATTGCCCAAGTCTACTGAGCACAGACTACAGCCGTGCACAATGAAGGCCCTATCTATCCCAAACGAAGCATCTCCCTCCTCTCCAAGCAGTCAAGATCCGCGAAATCCTGCACATCGCGTTTCATCATTGCACCCGCAAGTTTCTCTCCAGAGGGGGATGCAATTTTGTCATCAGTACAAAGGCCAGCAAGAACAAAAGAAGTCTCCTTTCGCGGAATATAAGATTAGAAAATTTTTTCCATGGGCATCATGGCCATGGTCCCCACATGAGATGCACGCTAGGGCGGGCTTGGTGCAAAGCTAGTATAGCTGCTCTTCCTCCTCGGATTCGCTGCTAATGCTGACGACGACGATGCACGGCGTAACTCACGTTATCAACGTAGCTTTTGGTAAGCTTTTGCGTTAGTTATGCCATGGCTTTCCTAACCGGAACGGGATTAAAGGCCCTAAAGGCCTAATTAAAGTCAAGCAAAAGTCAGACTAAACAATGCTTTCTCTCAGGGCGTCGTCAAAGCTTTGGGCCATTCTCGTGACCTTTTCTTACCTCTGCTGTCTCGCATCGCGCACAGGTGAACTGAGATGGGAAGGTACTTGAGGTGATTGGAGGTAGCAGTAGCAGAAGTAGCTCTCTCTAGTGTGATGCACAGTAAACTGGTAGTGGTAAACGGCAGGACAGGAACAGCAGCAAAAGAAAAGGCCAGGGGAAGGGAAGGGAAGGAGGTGGTGAAAAGGAAGAAAGGCTGCTGCGAGTTGCCGTGGAACGGCAGCGGAGGCGGGGCGGGGTGCGTGCTGGGGATAAACAAAAGCCGAAAGAGATGGGCTCGCGCGGCGCGTCTCCCCGTGCTGCCCGAGAGGCGAATCATGCGCAGATCTTTGTCCTGGCCATTGGCCACCCACCCACATCGTACGTACAGTACGATCGTCTCTCTCGCCATAGGCTGCCTCGCCATCTTGGACGCGCCCCTGCTTGTAACCAGAGGTTTGTAATGCGTCAAGTCATGTTTCGGAGGGAACTGGTCATGTATGTGCTCGTCTCATGTTCGATCCGGTCAGAGCAAACAAATGAGAATGTAGTACTCCAGTGGATTGAGTACCTAATTACTTACATGTCGTGTTGCAAGTAACAAAAGATGAGTAACAAGATTACAAGGGACACAATTCCACGCTTGTACGTGAGGTGGGAAATTGGCTAAAGGAGACTAAAAGTAGCTCTTTCCCCTCGCCTAAAACTACACAATAGAACGAACTCAACTCACTCGCCTCACCCACACAAAAGAAGGTTAATAACAAAAGAAAATTCTTTCGCTCGCCGAACCACCGCGTGTTCTTTTCTTGGGTATTTTAACAATTCGTAGTTGAAGGATCCCTCATCTTTTCCTCTCGCTTCCATGGCGAAATTCAGCGGGAAGCTTCGGCGGCCTCTGCTTCGTCGAGAATTCGAACCCGAATGGTAGCAGCGGCTTTAGCTTCGTGGATCACTCCGTGACCGCAGCAATGGTGAGTCGCACTCTGACACGGACGCTGCACGATGCAAGTGAATGAACACGGGAGTCAGGATTCGGCGCTTCGAGACGAAATGGCGTGTGACAAGTGACAATGTGGTGCGGGGCGCGTACCACGGTGGAGCGATTCCTTGCAGTGCGCGATGGCGCTCGCGATGCCGTCCTGCAGCTCGATGAGCGAGTCGTCGCGGCGAGGCGGCGACCTGGCCGCCGCCATCTGCGCCGCGGACGCCGACCGGCTCTTCCGTAGCCGGAGATCCGCGGTGGCGGTGGCAGATGGCGCTACGCGGCGCAGCTGCCTCGAGATCTTGCTGATGTACCGCCTGATCACGTCGCGGGAGGGCGTCCTCCTGCTGGCCATCTCCTGATCATCCTGGTCCGGCGAGCCGTAGCCGTAGCCGAACGTGGCGAAGATCCTGGCCGAGCTGGAGCTCCGGGAGAAGCTGGCGCGGCCGCCGTAGAGCGCCGCCTTTGCCGACCCGAAGCTGAGCGTGCGCAGCTTGCCGCGCCTGACGGAGGCGGCGTCGCTCGGCTCGAACGCGCAGAACTTGAGTTGCGCGGGCGTCGCCGCCCACCCGCCGCCGCGCACGCTGTAGAACACCCGCTCGTACGAGGACGGCGACGCGGAACGGCTCCGCTGCAGCGAGATGACGAAGTCGTCGTGCTCGCCGGCGCACGACGAGTAGTCCTCCGACTCGGACCCCGACGACTCGGCGCTCGACACGGTCGCCGAGGCCGAGCAGAACGAGGATAGGTCGAGTTCGAAGAACGGGCCCTCGTCCTCCCCGTACCCGTACCCGCCGCCGCACGGCGTCGCGGGAGCCGTCGCGGTGATCGTGGACACCGCGCGGCGCGGGCGCCGGAATCGCCGCGCCGCGAGCAACCGGAGGACCTTCATCTGCGGCGTGCGTCGGTGCAAGCGCTTGCTCTGTTCGGGGCGAGGCGAGGCGACGTGTTCTCGTCACTCGACTGCTCGGGCTTTTTTTTCGGTGGAGTGGTGGTGGTGGGGGAGGGAGGCAGGAGGGCGGTGGCTCGCTTTTAAACGGGAGCGGCAACAAAGGCAGCAGCGGTGGCGGACGTGCGCGAGATTTAAGAAAGGCCTACTGGGTTTTTCGGGGAGTTCTTCCATGATTCGGCGGTGTTTGCGGTGGGAAGCCGGTGCATATGCGTGCGTTTCGCGGTTTCGCCACTTGGGTGGCTCGCGTCGCGTGGCGCGGCCGTTGCGTTGCCGGGTGGGTGGGTGGGTGTTCGCGTGTGCCGCACGGGCACGGGCAGCCACGGTGCGTGCGCGGCGGTAGCGGTCAGGCGTGTCGTTTCGAGCTTTCGTTCCCGAGTTCCCAACGCCTCTTGCTGCGTGGTGTTGCCG
The DNA here is from genome assembly GCA_000325765.3 of Leersia perrieri. Taxonomy (NCBI): domain Eukaryota; kingdom Viridiplantae; phylum Streptophyta; class Magnoliopsida; order Poales; family Poaceae; genus Leersia; species Leersia perrieri. Next base: position 17,705,007 of record CM002476.1, on the reverse strand, counting down.
GCAGCGTGCGCGCGCGCTCTCTGCCATGAAATTGGAAGTGCGCGAAGTAGTAGTATCGGTGGGTAGGTTTTGTCAACAACTCCGGATTTTTACTTTTGTCTCTTGCTTACCAACCTGGTATCCAGAAGGACAGCTACTGCGCACCATTTCCCGTTGTTATTACTTGTTAATCACGTTGTGACTAGTGTCTATAAAGTATAGCATTAACGATTTATTACCAACAAATTAAGCAAAGTGAACGACACTAGTATGTATCTTAGTGCACGTGTCCAATCAGTCACGGACGCTCTTCTGTTGACATCTCGGAACCTCTCTCGGACAAGATGCGTTTTCTTTTTCAGAGAACAGTTGATGGTTATAACTCATCACCTCATGATCGGTACTAATGACTAGTGTCACAAAGTTTATGTCAATTATACTCTCCATGCAAATGAAAACCGCATATTGCCCTCTCCAGGGTACATACTGACAATCATGGGTGCCCAGCCCCTGGGACTATTCGATGAACACCAAGCCTAGGAAAAGAAACATGAATCATCCATTCTCAGGCCCCAAAAAATAAAATCATGGCCTCAGAGAAGCTTCACAAAACTCTGCAAAAACCATCCACTAGCTTTGCTTTCAAAGTGACGGTGGAGTGGGCAGCGAAGGAAGGGAGCTGCTGCTGCGAGATGGGAATTGACGACTGTGAGGAACAGCGTCGCTCAAGTGCAGCGCAGTTGCAGCAGAGGCAGCACTCGATGAGTCCAAGTCCATGGTGCGAGCTTTCACAGCCTTTTTTAACTGGTGGTCTTCGTCTTCCATTCTCTCCTCGTCTGGTCCAACCCATCTACAGTAGCGTTGGGTCAAAAACCACCATTATTCGGCATGACCGAGTCATGCCGAATGGCCTGTCATAATAGTAGTGCTATACCATTGTTGTACTCGTAGTACACTGGAGTACTATTATAAGAAAATGCTTTTGCCAAGTTTGTTTAGAGGTTGTTTCGAATGCTGTGACTTTTTTTTAAGTTCGTGTCATATTGGATATTTACACGTCAATTAGAAATTATTAAATATAGTCTGATAATAAAACTAATTGCATAAATAAAGGCTAATTCGCGAGACTATTTTTTAAGCCTAATTAATCCATGATTAGCAAATATTTACTGTATCATCACATTCGCTAATCATGGACTAATTAGGCTCAATAGATTCGTCTTGCGAAATAGTCCAAAGTATGAGGTGGGTTTTATTAATATGCTATATTTAATACTTCTAATTAGTGTCAAATATCTGATGTGACAGGGACTTAAAAAAAATCCATGTATTATCCAAACAGGGTCTTAACCTCCTACCATTCCGCGTAATGGCATTCTATGTTTGGGGCCTGTTCGAAACACAGGATAAGAAAAACGTAGGATAGAAAAAGGAAAGGAATATAGGTGTAAAACAGAGGATTGTAAAACAGAGTATAGAAGTGTAGTCTATTCGGATTACAGGAAAGGAAAGTAATAATATGATTTATTTTTTTACTAATTCCTGTTCTTATCCTTAACCAGCCTCTTCTCCGGTTCCTCTTCTCTCTCTAAGCCGGCGGCCGCTCGATCCTCCGTCCGACGCTCTCTACCACCTCCGTCCGTCTCCGCGGCGGCGACGACGCTCGCCGTCACCTCCGTCCGTCTCCGCGCCGGCGGCGATGCTCGCCGCCACCTCCGCCCGCCGGCTTCGATCTGTCGCCGCCATCCTCTGCGAGCGGGCGCTAGCCTCGATCTGTCGTCACCGGCCTCCTCTCCACATATTCGCCGTTAATCCGTCGTGGACTCGACCCCGTCGCTGCGACCTCGACCTCAACACCGGCGTCTTCTTCTTCCCTGATGAGGTTAGTGCTTAATTGCCTCCTTCTCACGCAAAGGAAAAAAGAAAATGAGGTTGGGGTGGATGAATTTTTTCCTCCGTTTTTGCTCTAGAATGAACAGGGAAGGAAATATTCCTGAGGTTTTCCTGTGATGGACTAGATTGAACCGAATGGTAGGAAAGGGAAGAATTTCTGTGAATGTGAACAGTATTCCTCTAAAATTCCGTTGAAAAACCTCCGTACCGAATAGGGCCTTGCCGTTTTCTCAAGAAAGATGTGACGTGATGGATCATGGATGAAGACTTTTAGAGCTTGGAGCAATTAAGGGTTCTGAGCAGCACCAGCTTTACAATCAAGGCCTGTTTAGTTCGCGAAAAAAAATAGATATAAGACGTTTGACTGAATGTCGAAAAGAGTTTTCGGATATGAATGAAAAAATTAATTTCATAACTCGCTTGGAAACCACGAGACGAATCTATTGCCTAATTAAGCTGTCATTAGCACATATAGGTTACTGTATCACTTATAGCTAATCATGGACTAATTATGCTCTAAAGATTTGTCTCGCGATTTCCAGATGAACTATGCAACTAGTTTTTTCTTTAACGTATATTTAATACTTTATGCACGTGTTAAACAATTTGACGTGATGTTTTTGGGAAAAAAATTTTAGAAACTAAAAAGGCCTCAATGCAGAGTGCTTACAAGAAAAACAATCCAAAATGGATACAAGAAAAACAATCCAAAATGGATCCAATGGCGTGCATGTGTTTGACTAACTACTGTAGTAGTACCATCGATCGATCGGACCATAAAAGGCTTAAAGCGTCTTACCCTTTGTTTCCTGAAGATCTCGAACAAGTGTTTGCTCGTCGTATGGTTGTGAGATTCAGAGGTCGTCTGTCTGTGATATTCAGAGACTGCATCGGCAAGACTATGGCGGGCAACAAAAGTTTGAACAGAGTTCCATAAAGTTCAGTACTACACGAGCAGAGCCAACGGCAGGGCAACGGCAGCGCAGGTACTCGTCTGAATTCATGGATCATTTTCCTGGAAATGGAGGCAGAGCAATAAATAGATCCAAGGACGAAGTTCAGACGAAACATTTATGGTTCAAAAGCTCGTCATCCACAGTCCACCAAAAGGAGTTTGTGCATGGCGATACTAGTAGCAGTTATGATATTGTTAGTAAAAACACGAGGAACTAGAAATGGGTTTGTCTATACAGTTTGAAGTCCAGACAGCAAGTTTATATATGCAAGGAGCCAAGGAGTTCACGTAACACAGAAAAACTATGTCCTTTATAATTTAGCTTTGCATTATACATTTGTCTTGACCTCTACTACTACAGAACGAATGTGTGCTTAATTCTGGGAGACTGCGTCAGGAAGTTATGTTTCGATGGTTCAATCGTTCAAGGTCCTCCTGTTACTCCCTACTCCGGTACTCCCTGAGACTGAACCTGTTCAGTCAAAGGCAAAGATAATGGCAAATTGGTGGCAAGTGACAATATTGCGGGCCTTACTCCAAACGGAGACAATCGGACATGGATCAAGTTCCTACTTCTATTCTAAACCAACCCATATGAAACATTACTGCACTGCTGTATCCGTTGGACCCGCAAAATAGTTGGGGATTAAGCAACTCCAACAGTTGTTCTCTTGTGCATTTTGGATTTGGGTGTTCGTGTTGACGTTGGCGAGTCCACACGAAGGACAAAATTTCTGTTCGTGTTGAGGAGTCGTGCAATCCAATCAGACGCGTGTTGTACTTGTACTGGTCTACGACTATGTGTGCACTGAAGTCTGCAAGTCAGCAATATTTGAACAGGATTCAGTAGACTGGATAGTGCAGCCGTGCAGGCTTTGAAGTTTCAGCATCACGACATCGTCGCCTCGTCGGTTTCCTGCATCTCGCTACAGAATTATACATCATTCGATTCCATATTTCCAGTCATTAACTCCGGCTCAGTACTGGGATTCCATGAACGACCCTTAAAATTTGACCAAGTTGAGCGCCCTTGCGCCAAGAAGAAAGCCACTGGTCTTCTCCAGTTCTTTGTGGCCCCCCTATGAAGCCCAGAAAACGGGGAAAGGAGCCCAAAATAATCTTTCGATTCATCTGTCCATTGTTGCCGCTGCGGCCCACGACTAGCCATCACCGGTTCGTTTCGTTGCCTATCCAGCATCAACAGTGCTTGCTTTGCAGAATTGCAGGTAGGCAGGCAGGCCACAGGGCTGGACGAAAATCTTATGGCTCGCTAGCTTGATCCAGCGCGTGAATTATTTTTTTTTTTTGTGTGGGGCTGGGGAGAGAGGTATTTATTAAACAGGTATTGGGTTACAATCCTGAGCTAGTAGCTCAATAACACACTCTGCCTGTAAGCGCCAAACAGCACACTGATGAGACCTGCTCGCTAGCTGGGCGAGCTCGTGAGGGACTCTACCTCTCTTCCGCCAAACGAGCCGGCAGCAGGGTCACCCGCGCAACGGCTTGCCGATATAGATTTAAAATTGATGATTGATTTGTTTGTTCCACTTTAAGTAATATTGCTCATGCATGCTCTTCCCTTCTTTGTCTTTGCCGTTGTTGTTTGATTTTTCTCATCCATCATCGTCGTCGTTGCAGTTTTATTTTCACTTACTTAGTCGTCTACATGGCTCTTGCACACTCACTTCTCACGATTACTTGTTGCGTACGTAGACCATGTGATCAGGCTTGCCACCGGCACTGCATGTGCATGCTTCGTGCGGATGGTTTGAACTCATCCTTCACCATCCTACTCGCACTGTTCGCTAGCTCCGTGGCTCATGCTTGTTCTCCTGCTACCACTTGTGTGTGTTTTACTACCATTGTAGATTTCGTAGCTCATGCGTGTTCGTTGATGGCCGCGCAACCGATGGTACATTTTTGCCCGTCAATACCGCTCGCTGCCTTCAAGGATTATGAGTGCCCCGCCCGTCGCCTTCACTTGTGCTCGTTCGTATGCAATTGTTGTTTTACTCATAACAGCTTGATATGTACACAGCCAGTGGATACTCTCGTGCAATTACAACCATTTGTATGTATTTGGCCATCGCTCGTAATTGCTCTTTTCATATAATATTTTGGGTTATCTACGCACAATCCTACTCTTTCTCTTACTGCTAATACTACCATAACTCCTAATTCTAGCGTTGCTACATTACTACTTTTAATCCTAATTACTTTGGGAACTCCTAATTCTATCCTTGCTACACTAGTGTTCTTATTAATCCTAGTTGCTATGGAAACTCCTATCTTATACCATTAATACAATCTACTCAAATGTTAACCTGAACTCCTAATCCTTGCTGTACATATTAATTCCCCTGGTCCTAGTCACATTTCTATTGCTACTCCTCGTAATATCCGTACGATCTTAAAACCATATTGCCTCTATATTATACTACTTGAGCTTTTCTTATTAGGTGTCTAATTTGATTTTTCCTATTTTAGTTTATCTCAAATAGTATTTTCGATGAATTGTTATTTTAATATTTCTTTTTTTAATGTCAAATTTTAATTATTTATAGATTGTATTTACATGTGGACTCTAAAGTCTTCTTTCAATATTCCATGTTTTAGTTATTTTAAATTGTATTTCTATATGGACTCTAGACCCTCTTTTAATTTTTTTATTTTTTAATTCTGAATTTCAATTATTTCTAAATTGTTTTTCTATATGGACTGTAGACCCCCTTTCAAATTTCCTTATTTTTTAATTTCGAATTTCAGTTTATTTCTAAATTGTATTCTATATGGAATCTAGACCCTCTTTCAAATTTCATTACTTTTTAATTTTGAATTTCAGTTATTTTTAAATTATATTTCTATATGGACTATAAACCCTCTTTCAAATTTTCTTATTTTTTAATTCTGAATTTTATTTATTTATAAATTGTATTTATATATGGACTCTAGACTCTCTTTTAAATTTTCTTATTTTTTTAATCTCGAATTTTAGTTATTTCTAAATTGTACTCGGACTCTAGACCCTCTTTTAAATTTTATTATTTTAAATTTTGAATTTTAGTTATTTATAAATTTTATTTCTATCTGGACTCTACAACCTCTTTCAAATTTTCTTATTTTTTAATTCTGAATTTCAGTTGTTTCTTAATTGTATTTCTATACGGACTCTAAATCTCTCTTTCAATTTGCCTTATTTTTAATTCCGAAAATCATAAATTATATTCCTACTATAACTCTTTTTTTATTAATTTGGAAATTTCTAGCCTCCAGAGCGAACCTGGAGCCACTTTTCAAGGCTCTTTTAATAATATAATAGATTCTACTTTGAAACCCGGTGGTAAGCCAGCTTTCAGTTTTATCTCTTCGACAAGGAACCTGATCCTGGATCGATCCTCCGCTTTGGAATTTCAGAGCCTAGGCGACGCCTATGCAATCCGTGGTCAGTATTGCTAGTCATCGTACCCATTCAGTCATCAGGTTAAGGCCTTCCTGGCATGCGATAGCTTCAACTTCCTCAGTTGATGCATAGTGTTGAATTGATCTCCACGATGATAACACAACCGCTCCCGTGTGGTCTCGGACAATGACTCTGATTCATGTATTGCCCTCTCGTTGGCGAAAAGCACCGCCGACGTTTATTTTCACCCATCCCTAGGGGGGGGGGGAGGGTGACCAACGAATGCCTTGTGGTACAGTAGGGTTTGGCTTATTTATTTTCTTTATCTCCCATCTCACAACAACATGTGCCTTACCTTTTCCATCAATTACTGGATCATGCTTGATTTGAAGCAAATCGTCCCGGTAATTCATCAGTAAGTTAGCTGAGTGTTGAACTATGCTCTTTCCATCACCATGCACACAATCGTTTATGAGAAACCACGTTCGCCAGAGAAGGAGTAGGAATTGTGCCCTTGGCTCGATAGTTATATTATCAAGGACTATTAGTAACCAGTCAAGACCCATCCTCTTAATAATTTCCTCCCATGGTAACTCCCAATTGTCACGCAGAGATTCTCTTAGTGCTCGCGCATGTTTACAAGAGATAGCAGCATGAAAACCACCCTCTTCCTCTCTTCCGCATACTGAGCAAGTTGCAAAAGCCTCCAGGTTATTACGTTTCTTCCTATTCACCATCATTGGAAGACCTTCCTTGGTTAATCTCCATGCAAAGATCCTGACCTTTTATGGTACCGGAGTCGACCAGATACCTGACCAAATCGTTATGTCCCCTTCACGTGACGAACTTGCCGATCCCATCCATTGTCCCAACTGAATATTTAAGGCCAATCAGTAAGCACTTCGGACTTAAAAAATTCCACATTTCTCATACTGTCAGGCTAGGAAGTCTTTAGTTGGACAATGAGGTAACTTTACTGTAAGGATCTCCTCAACATCTTGGGACCAACAATACTGCCTCAACATATCGACGTCCCATTCCTTAGAATCTTGCTTTATGAACTGATGCACCCATCGCAATCGGCATCGTCCTTTTGGTCCCAAAACCTTTAGGGATTGTACGCATGGGATCCATTGATCCTTCCAGAACCTAACCTCTCTTCCATCCCCTAGCAACTCCAATCCATGCATAATGCTTCGCCATGTTTGTGAGATCTCCCCTGTGAACACAGCATCCACAAGCTCCCCATTTGGGAAGTACTTTGCCTATAGTATACAAGCACATAGACTGTTAGGGATTTGTATTAATCTCCAGGCCTGGCGAGAAACCATTCATATTCATCATCACCCTGCATCTGATCTCCTTCATACAAGACTATGGCCCCCGCAAGCTGCAGTTGATAGAAGCGAGATCCCCTCCAGCTTTCTCATCCGTCCCGTTCTTGGTGGTTGCAGGACGTGTGTCGTTCCATTCTTTGGATCCTGGATTTTCTCCGTGTGACTACCTTCATCTACTCTTGCAGCTGCATACCTCCTCTCCACAGACCTCTTACCGTTTTCCATGTCAGCTATCGTCGGTGGTGCCTAGGGCACAACCCGCCGCCGGTTTCGGTGGGAAGAATCCTCACCGAAGTCCCCTTAATCATCCTCACCGACAACAGGAAAACTCTAGACAAACTGTGGGAGCACCACACGGGAAGACAAAAAACATAACCCTAGATTGGAAAACCTAGAGACCTATCACTCCTCCGGTATTTATACCAGACGTAGGTCAAAATAGATCCAACTCGGTTTCCAAGAAAATTAGTCTTGTTTCCTCTGCTCCCGTACTTGTACGTAGCAGTAATCTTACCAGGTACGAGAACCGTCCCAATCTTGATTCCATCCCGTGGAGATGACAGAATCCCACAATGGTAACGATGGAATCTGACGCTGATTAGGATTGGAACAGGAACCCTAGATGGCTAGAATCGCCCCACGGTCGCCTTTTGTAGATTGCTGAGCCATCTACTCATACTGTTTTTAATAAATTATTTTTTAAAAAAAACATATATTTTAGATATCAGAAAAGGTAAATTTTACTTTCAAAATATTTGTTTTTTTTTCTAAAATTACTATAGTGAACATATTTGAGAACATAATTTAAAAACATTCTTATTTAAGATGTAGATACGGGGAATATATCCTATGCACATAAGGCTTCCCGTGTACACTCCGTACACACCAACTAAAAAATATCACCAAAAATTCTAAAAAATTTTATACATATACTTACAATAGTACTACATATATCTGTAAAATTTCATCTCAAAATAATTCATTATACACAAAGTGTAATAAAAAAGACAAAATTCTGAAAAAATTTTAGTCAAAGAGCTGTCAGATTTTTCATATTTTTGTTACGGCTGAAATATAATGAATTTTAAGATGAAATTTTACAGATATGTATAGTACCATTAAAAGCACATGTACACATTTTTCTAAATTTTTTGGTGACAGTTGTTAGTCGGTGACTTTGAAGATTTAAAATTACCATTTTAGAAGGAAAACTGATTTGAAAAAGAGGACAGCCAACTTTTCTAAATTATATATAATTCGAGTTATGGAATTTGAGTGCATTGAAATTTAAATTCAAGATAGTAACATGTTTTTTATGTATTTATAAGTATGGAAACATCTATGCATTCCTCTAGTAGAATTTACCATAACCTTCCTGGCAAAATATGTCGATCGCCTATTTAGAGCAAACTCAAGAGCTCATCTATCAGATCCTCCATGCTAAATATAGAGTATACGGAAGAAAAAAATAGTTCTAAGAGATCCATCCCATCATCGAATTATAGAGCATTCTATATATTAGAAAAATCCTCACTCCATATATCAATTAATCTCAAGAGGGGATAGCAAGTACAATACAAGAGGAGGTAGTTACAAAATATTAATAATATATATATGAAGGATGTAATATGAGTGTTCTTTTGGAGTGATAATAATGTGGATGAGCAAATTTGGATGAACCGTTGGGAATGCTCCTAGATCCCAACCTATTTGGTTATTGGTGTAGGCGTGTAGCCCATGCAGTTTTAAAATGAACGCACACGAGTGAGGAGATGCTGGCGCGCCTTGCTTCTCCGTAAAACAATCCAATCCAACAATATATGACTGTTCTACCAAAAAAAAAACAATATATGACTGTTCAGCAATACGTCCACACACCTCAAGTAGGGTTCCAAAATGTTAATATTACACGCATGCTGATCAATCATCAGCGCATACGTCCAGACGTGGATGAGAATTAAAGGTTCGCTACATTCCACCCTGTTTCTTGCCTCTTGTCCCCTGGATACGACTGACAGCCGCGACACGCCCAAATCGCTATCGGCCTATCGGCCTCACGCCGCATGCGTATGCAACGCTACTCCCGTCTCCTGAACTCATCAAGCCACGCATGTGACTTGCAGCCGCCAAGTCAAGCCGAAGTTTCGTCTGTATGGATCGAACTCGACTACCACAAGCAATCTCCTGACCAGCATGCCGACTTCGCCGCACCGCGCAGATGCAGATGCAGATGCTTGCCATTAACATTGGTAACATGGTGTCACGTTCACAAGCCGAGCTAGTGGCTGTGACTTTGGACTTCGTTACTGCAATCTCGCCAGATTTCTGGGGAATCCGTTATGTGACAGTTGACACGCACAGTACAATCGCACGAAGATCGGCTCTATAAATGGAGTGATATGAAGCGAAGCCAAATATGTCAGTAGCAGAGTAACATCTAACATCGGTCTGCCAACTGATTACTGATAACCGGTGTTTCACAATTCACACATGGCTCGGTGCAACGCCTCCCGTGTTATCTTTGTTCTCTTGTGTTGCATGCATCTTCTATCTTGTGCAGCAGAAGAAGCGTACAACATCGAGAGTTTCGGGGCGAAACCTGACGGCAGGACGGACGCATCACAGGCATTGGCGGCCGCTTGGTCCGCCGCATGCCGGTCGCCGGAGCCGGCGACCGTGTACGTGCCAAGCAGCGAGTTCTTCGTCAGCCACGCGGCCTTCGCTGGCCCGTGCTCCGGTAGGATGACGGTCCAGATCGATGGCACGCTGGTCGCACCGTCCGGTTACACTGGCAGTGACAGCTCGGGTGAGGCGTGGATTGTGTTCGACCACGTCGATGGCCTGACCGTGTCCGGCGGCACGCTCGACGGCCGCGGCGATTCACTGTGGGCGTGCAAGGCGGACGGACACGGCGGCTGCCCTGACGGCGCAACAGTACGTATACTGAACGATTCTAGTACTGCTAAGAAACGACTTGATTGCACAAGAATATTTTCACTTTCACACCGTTATTGTTTAAGTGTTAACCAACGTGTTGTGTTGCATGGTGTGTGCAGTCGGTGAAGGTGATGAACTCGAGGGACGTGGTGATCAGCGGGGTCAAGTCGGTGAACAGCGAGCTGTACCATGTCGTGATCGACGGGTGCGAGGGCGTGACGGTGCAGAACGCCAGGATCGTAGCGCCGGGGAGCAGCCCAAACACGGACGGCATCCACGTGCAGTCGTCGTCCGATGTCACCATCACCAGCGCCAGCATCCAAACCGGCGACGACTGCATCTCCGTCGGCCCCGGCACCTCCAACCTGCGCGTCGAGCACGTCAGCTGCGGCCCCGGCCACGGCATAAGGTGAGTCATACTATTTAACAAGCTATTTGCGTACGTGTACGCATGCACACGCACCAACGAGTGGCAGCACAAAGTTGTGGTGTACTAGTAATCAGCCGGTCGCGTTGTTTCAGCATCGGGAGCTTGGGGAAGGAAAGCGAGGAGAGGGGCGTGGAGAACGTGACGGTGAGCGGCGCGGCGTTCGTGGGCACGGAGAACGGGCTGCGGATCAAGACGTGGGGGAGGGCGGCGCGTTCCGGCGCGTACGTGCGCGGCGTCGTGTTCGAGCACGCGCTGATGCGCGACGTGAGCAACCCCATCATCATCGACCAGAGCTACTGCCCCAACGACGGCGGCCACGGCTGCCCCCATCAGGTACGCGCCGCGCGGCCGATCAATCAGGATCAGGCAGGCACGCGTCTAACGAGAGGGTTTTCTTCTTTGCAGAGCTCCGACGTGCAGATCAGCGGCGTGACGTACACCGACATCCAGGGGTCGTCGGCGTCGCAGGTGGCTGTCAAGTTCGACTGCAGTGCGAGCAACCCCTGCAGCGGGCTCGGCCTGCAGGACATCAAGCTCACGTTCGATGGTGGCAAGCCGGCGGAGGCGACTTGCCAGCACGCCGACGGCACGGCCTCCGGCGTCCTCATGCCTCCTAGTTGCTTGTAATGCTTTTTACCGACTAAAGAAAAGCTCCTGTAACACCGTACGAAGATATGATAGAGTAGTATTATGAAACTTCACGATTCCATCTCTAATCAACCCATTGTATATTTCATATTTGTATTCCCAAATCAAAAGGTTCAACATTATTCAGCAAATTAACGAGGGAATGTCAGGGTTCAAACTAAAATGGATCTTACGACTACTCCTAATTAGATTTTTTCCCCTTCTCTGTTCCCCTGCTTCAGCGACAAACACAGGCACATTAAGCCAACCAACTCCAAACACATGCCTAAAATGTATATACAAATGAATGATCCTTCACTACAAGAAGTATGTCAGTTGCTCCCGCTTCCTAGACCCGCCTTTGCCGTAGAGCTCATTCCATTCCTTTATCCGACTCATGACAGCACCTCCACTAGCGAAGCTAGCGGCGACCTGCATAGTGTGTTCAAGTTAGAAGTATGCTCTTATGGTGAAAAGGCTAACTAAGAGAAATGTGCGTGTATGCATGAGAATCGAGTCATCAGTGACTTACTTCATCCTTTGCCTTCTTCAAGTCCTCCATGTTTAGCGGTCTGAGGGTCTCTCCGGCAGCGCCTTTGTCGGATTTATCTTTCTTATCGTCAGGTTTGTCTTTCTTAACTTCCTTGCTGTCAGCCGTATCCTTGTCTTTCTTACTATCCGAACTTCCTGTCCCGTTTTCTAGAAGTTTTTGTTCCTCTTTTGGTTCTTTTTTCGTTTCTGGTACAGTTTCCTTCTTGCCCTGGAGCATCAAAATGCGCCATTGAAATTACGATATGATTCAGTTTAGATCTCAAAAATGGAAATATTGTTTTTAGGAAAGTACGGCTCGTTAAAGTATAGGGATCTGTTCCTGTTGGTCTTACCTTGTTCTTTTCTTTCTGAAGTATCTCTCTGACAGGATGATAAGCTGCCGTCACGCAAAGATTCTGAAGGAGAAAGGTAAATATTTAGTAATTCGAAGACTGACTACTGAATAAATACCAAAAGTCCCAAAACAGTGTACAAACAAACCTTCAGGTCGCTGCTGGTGTACCCTTCAGTCATTTTGGCAAGCTCCTTGAAGTCAATATTTTCAACCGTCTCTTTTGATAACATCGTCTTCAGAATTAGCTCTCTACTCTCCAAGGTTGGGAGACCGACCATGATTCTGTTTACCACAAATGACTCATCAAGAACTCAACAAGAGAAGCTGAATCTGATAAACAAAAGTTTAAGTAAACATAAATGAAACACACCTGTGCTCAAACCTCCTTATCACAGCATCATCGAGGTCGAACGGCCTGTTCGTTGCAGCAAGGACTAAAATCCTTCCATTGGACTTCGACAAGAGTCCATCCCAGTGAGACATGAACTCGTTCTTGATTCTGCGTGATACCTCATGTTCGTTTTGGTTATCACGTTTCCCTAGCATGCTGTCTACCTCGTCGATGAAAATGATTGCTGGTGCAATTTTAGCAGCCAGGCTAAACAAAGCTTCGATGCACTTCTCAGACTCACCATACCATTTTGATGTCATACTAGACATAGAGATGTTCAAGAAGCTAGCACCCGCTGCATTTGCTAGGGCCTTGGCAAGCATTGTTTTCCCAGTACCAGGTGGCCCAAATAGTAGAATGCCCTTACATGGCTTCAATAGACCACCTTTGAATAAGTCAGGCCGTTGAAGGGGAAGCATAACAAGCTCGTGGAGAGATTCTTTGATATCAGCTAGTGCTCCAATGTCATTGAATGTCACTCCTATTTCATTGGCTGGTATAACCGTTTGTCTAATTTTCTTTTCATACTCAGTGTCTGGAACTACCTGTAAGTTTAAATGGCAAAAGTTTAAACTAACTACACTAGGAAAAGAAATTAAAAATTACTTATAGTTAGTTCAAAAAATGGAGTACCGTCTCTGTCTCATCCTTTGCTTCCACTGTATCTTTCCCGAGGTTGTTGCTCTCTTGGAAGATGCGCAATCCGTGGGATAAACTGTGAAAGTACATTGTCAATAAAAGCTGGGAATATAGCAACAATGGACCATGACAATAAGTTAGATAACCTTTCTGAAGATATGACAAGATTCCCGTTTCTGTATTTAGGGTCCTTGTTCTTCATCAAATGGTAAGAGACTGTTGGGGCTATAATTTCTTCTAGGTAATGCACAATGATTTTAAAATCATCATCTGCATTGATTGAGCTCAAATCTTCACATTCAAGACTGTTTTCTGAGAGCACCTCCGCAATGTAGCTTTGAACTAATTGATTGTGGGTATTTTTGGAATCTTCTTCCATCTGGGTTTTCCATTTCTCAAGAAGTTCCTTCTCTTTGGGAGGTTTAGTCTCCAGAATACAAGGGAAAAGAGCACACACAGGCTCATCGATATCATCTCTATCCTGATCAGAATCAAGGAATTGTGAACCAATCACGACGACCCGTCCAGATAGTTTATTCAACATTTTCTGGAACATGCAGTATGTTTTTTCTGAACCTCCAAGCAATTCTACAACATCCCTTATGTAAAGAATGACTGGACTGATTTCAGAAGCAGAAACTATAATCTGCAAAAGTCATCCAATATCAGCTTCTACAAACAGGGCACACAAATATTGACTATGCAGCTGAATAACTGAATTACCTTGTAAAGCAATTGTATGAGAACCTTCTCATTCATACTCCAGTATTGTTTAACTGAATCTGTATCAGAAGAGGGGCTGTGAGTAACTCGTGGTTTCAAATTATGACTCTGAGAGGGTGATATACAGATAGCTACAAAACTAGGCAGGTCTTTCCAACTACAAATTTCAATTGGAGGAGCCGTCATGGACATGCACATTTCAATTTACTGGTAAATTAGGTTGTTGGGTTGTCTGAAACTAGTTGAAGCTGGAGATGTATGCATCGTAATTGAGTGCATTGGGGTATAGATAAACAAGAGAATATAACAGAAAGATTTAACTAACCAAAGTCAAATTCTGACTCATGGTCTTTTGCGACAGGTATCAAGGATAACTGAAACCGGACTGAAGGTGTGTTATGAGTACAACAATTGCTGCAAAAGCAAATAGGATAAGATTGTCTGAAAATCATTATCGTATTCTCAATGTCCATAGCCACACAGAGATATTACCTAGTCCTGATATCAAAGACGCTCGTTTCACGACTCACTGATCCTACATTAGTGTTTCATGAAAGCGCAGTCAGAACATCAGAAAAGCCAGAGGAAGAGCATTGCTAAATTGGAATACAAGAAACTGCTTTAGCTTTGGTACCTGCTGGTTCTTCCTTCCTGCGGAACAGGTTGAAAGATCCAACCAAACTAGACACTCTATCAAAGGCTGCCGCTGTTATGGATCTCTCACGGGCCTGTATTATGGATAAAGCAGAATTGCATAGGTAAATCATCAGATTTCTTATCAAATCCACTTCAAAAAATTGTGACAAATCATGTAAGATAAACACTTCACATTCAGGAACTCTACTAGTTGAACTGTTTGATTTGAACATATTAGACTAGTGCAGCCTTCTCAAGTATCCTATTGTTGTAAAGAGGCCGAAGGTGTAAAACACTATTCCATAATTCTAAAGAAAAGTACAGAATATTTCACCAGCGACAACATATTTTAACTTCATGCTTTGGTTGCTGAAGAAAAAAAAAGGGCCAAAATCCTGATTGCAGAAAGATTGCAATGAAGAAAGCATAAACTATAGAAAATAGGATATTTGCACGACTTGACAATCAACTGATAAACTGAACTGAAAATCCTGAATTTTCATTTTGCTTGGTTTACCAACTGAATGTTCAACACAAACTGAAACTACACCAATAATAACAATGCAGAAACAGGATACCGACCTGCGTATTGCTTTGGCCGCCGTACTTATGGTGCATCTGCAATGGGATTTCGGAAGAAACAGTTTAGGATCACAGGAGGCCACGGCGAAAATAAAAGGGAGTAAAATTTCTCAAATAGCATCTAACTTACCCTGCGAGAGAACTCGTTGACATCGAGCAGCAGCAGGCGAGCATTGAACTGGTTCGCGAGAGCCTTCGCGAGCGACTGCAGGTACAGCTCTGCAACAGACAAGGAACCACCCTTGTGAAAAAGACTGCGCTTTTGCGATCCGAACAATCCACATTATGGTCTAGGAAGAGGAGGGCGAACCTGAGGGGCCGCAGAGCAGTATGGTGCGGGTGGCGTCGGAGAGGACGCGGATGTGATTGGGCAAGATCGTCGGGCTCAGGTACACGAACGCCGTGCTGGTGAGCGCCAGACGCGTCTGCTCGCTGCAAGAAAGAAAGAAAAAACCGTGGAACACATGCTCAATTAGCCGCCCTTTCACCAAACACGCCATGATTTCTATTGACGAACCCACGGAACATGACGAGACGCGTATCCATGGGATCAGTAAAGAAATCATCCCATCCTACCCGAAATATACCCCAAAAGTCATATACTAATCCATAAAGCTACAGGTTAAAATAAAGAAGAAAAGGCCGGATTTTTCTTTCCCGACATTGGATGGATGGATGGGGGGTTTTGGTTGGGGATTTGCATCGACCACGGCACTGACCTGAGGTAGTACGGGAAGTCGTCGAAGGAGACGCCGATCTCGCTCCCATCCACCACCAGACGCCGCAGCTCCGCCTCTACCTCCGCCGCCGTGGCGCCGCCGCCGCCGCCGCCGCCAGTTGCCGACCCGGTCAGCCGCGTTGACACGAGCCCGAGACCGACCCCAACCCCGACGCCCACGCCCACGGCAGACGCGATGATGCTCCGGTGCTCCATCGCCTCCTCCGCCTTACGCCGCCGCCGACACGAGTCACACGACGACGCTCGCGGAGGAAACCGAGTTCGACAGCGGCATGCAAGTATCAGGGTGCGCGGATTAAATTCGGGTGCGATCGAACGCGACCGACCCGGGGGGGCTGGTATTTATAGGAGAGCGGGAGGGTGACGGGGGTTTCCGGTTCGGTCCCGGTCGCGACCACAAGTCCACGGCACGGCGGCGTCACGAGGCGGGTTCGGACGCCACCGCGGCCGCGGGTGCCGACGCGGATTTGGCCAAAAGGATGGTGAAATTTCCGGTGGAAAACACTTCGGGCCTCGGGGCCGGAATCTCGTTGTCGTGAATTGAGTGGCTCATTCGATTTTTTATTCTCTTTCCCTGGACTTGGTCCATGGAAACTCTATTTTCACGGTAATAAATAGTATTTTTCCCCCGCCCCGTCAGACTGTCATTCGATCATCGTGGTTTCTGGAGTTTGGCTTTTTTTTTTCCTCCTCTTCTTTTCTTTTCCTGCTTGCAAGTTGCAGTGACTCCGTCACTCGTTATTTATTACGGAATGTAAACGGTAACAGAATATACGCTTTGTTACCAACAGTCCATGACCGATTGGCCATAACCATGACACTTGGGCATGGGGGCTGTCAACACCATCATTCCATCAAGGGCAGAGACACGTTGGACATGGATGCTTTGGGGGTACTGCTCAGGCAGTAGTAAGACCCTGTTTGTTCCATCAACTTTTTTTTAAGTCCCTGTCACATCGGATGTTTGGACACTAATTAGAAATATTAAACATAGACTATTAATAAAATCCATCCCATATTCTGGACTATTTCGCGAGACGAATCTATTGAGCCTAATTGATCCATGATTAGAGAATGTGATGCTACAGTAAACATTTGCTAATCGTGGATTAATTAGGCAAAAAATTTGTCTCGTGAAATAGGCTTCATTTATATAATTAGTTTTGTTATCAGTCTAAATTTAATACTCTTAATTGACGTCCAAACATTCGATATGACACAAAAAAAAATCGCTGGATCCAAACAACCTCTAAGTAGTAGCCATTGATGTGAGATTGTGAGCTAGGTCATGACAATCCCAACCCAAGAAACTATGATTTCTGTAATCGCTATATTATATGGATGTTACCATAGAAATTAATCACATGTTTCGTTTTTATCTAATTATAGAAACTATGTGCCTAATATGTTGTTTCTTCAAAATAAATTCTCATCTAATTATCTCTCTTTTCTCATTTCATCTACCTAACGTGTATTATTTCTTCTTGTTTCTACGTGGAGTTGGTTTATTGCATGAAAAATAGTTTCTTCATTTTTTTTTCTCTCCTCGTTAACTCTCTTGCACCCTTACATTTTACTTATGTGTCAGCCTATTTAGGCCCCGTTTAGTTTGTGAAAAGTTTTTGCAAAATATCACATCAAAGGTTTGACCGAATATCGAGAGGGGTTTTTGGACATAAATAAAAAAACTAATTTCATGGCTAGCCTGGAAACTGTGAGACGAATCTTTTAAGCCAAATTAATCCGTCATTAGCACATGTGGGTTACTGTAGCACTTATGACTAATCGTAGTCAAATTAGGCTCAAAAGATTTGTCTTGACGTTTGCAGCTCAACTGTGCAATTAGTTTTATTTTTTAGTCTATAGTTAATACCCTATGCGTAAGCCTAAAGATTTGATGTGATGTTTTTAAGGAAAATTTTTTGGAACTAAAAAACAAGGCCTTAATGATATGAAAACCGCTGAGGTGGAGAGTTGAGAATGCCCTCAGTGCTTGTCAGCGTGTCACTGATAGACGGTGTTGCAGAGAACCACCAGACACGTGGGACGGTACTGAAGTACTGATGGATGATATCATCGTACTCATGAACAAACCATAATTTTTGGGACCACCAGTAAGCTTTGAATTCTTTTCGAGCATAACTCATATAGGCATCATGTCTAGTGTTTAAAATAGGATTTTTTTTCCTTTCTCGCTACAACATTTTTTAATGGTTGTGAGTCCTAGCACCAATAGCGTAAATCTTGCGAGAGACTGTTACTGATTCATCTTTTAATATTAATTTTTTTATGGAATCTTTTAGTATTAGTTCAGGTAGGGTATATGTCACAAATAATATTTTGGGCAATAGAGGGGAATAAGTATAATTTGTGTGTGCGTGGTATTCATGCACGTGCATGTTCAACTACTTCCGTCCAAAAAGTAAGGATTTTGGGTTGGATGTAATATAACTTAAGATGATGTATTTGGATATAACATCTATCCAATTTCATTCTACTAGGATATGTCATATCCCACAAAAAATATTTTATATTCATGGACACAAGGAGTAGCATATTTTCTCGTAGAAAATAGAATTATAAAGGAACTATATTTGATAATTTTAAAATAAATTTAAATAAGATGAATGGTTAAACGTTACAGGAAAAAGTAAAAACATCTTACATTATGAAGTGGAGGCAGTGGATTTCTCTATCTAATTGAGATAGTCTTATTTCTCTTCCGGGGGCAGAGCTTAATGTGGTGATTTCTATCTATGTGGAGTGAACATGGTGGCTCCTCTAATTTTTTCTCTAAATAATGTGATATAGTGTACTCCTTAGAAAATAGGACGGGGAAAATGTGTGGAATGTTTTTAGTTAAAGAGGACCAAACTAGTCAATGAATATATTGGCCCATAATTGTTTTTTACTACTGCTTACATTTCTAGATTTTTTTTGTATGTGAGACGTGGCAGGAGTAGTACAAAAAAGACAACGAATGATTCTTGGACCGGGTGATGCAAGAAGTCAATAAATATAATAAATAAGGGGATTATACATATTAAGTTGGGCGTGTTATATTTAATGTTCACTTTATAGGATATAGTTCTATTGGGGGAGTCCTGCCATAGTGCCATGTGTATATGAGTACCTACTTTGCAGGTTGTCTATCACCATTGATGATTGGATGGCCTGGAGCATACTCATAATAGTACTCGTACAAGTTAATTCCTTTTCGCTTCCATAAATGTTGCTCTCTCATGTTGACACTACGATTGATCATGATATCACTATTTCCTTATGCTGATGTTCATGCTATTTGTCACAAAATTAAACCCTCCGCAGGAAATGGGGGCACCAAGGGTCATACAAAAAGAAACACTGGTGACACGACAGGAAGGATGCTGCTTTGACGGTCAAAAGTGAGGAGGTTATGACTCTAAATGGATGCCTAACGCCGAAGCCAACGCGAGTGCTATTTAAGAAGTAAAAGTAAAAGAAGTTGTCAACGTGATTTTAAAATTGTCCACCAAACCTTATATATTATAAATATCCATGCACCCAAACCTCTTAACATGTGAATAGCTGAGTTAGCCTTTTCTATGAACGTGTACTCGCAACAGACCATGTCAACAATCCACGCTATTGATCGTTATACGTAGCCGCTGCCAATTGCCATCGACATGTGATATCTCATCGTTGCAGATCGTCATCCTGCTTCGAAATGCATAGAGGATAGGCTCAAGAGTGATGCATCCCAAATAAAACGTGGATTAATAATGTGGCATGGTATAATTGAATGTCAACAAAATATATCAAATCATTTATTTGTGTGTATCGAGTGACTTCAGTGTGTAGGTATCTGCAGCAAATTTAGTTATAGAGGGACGGTTTTAAAACCATAGTGACAACTAGGATGGCTTACGTAATTTTTCCTATAATTGAAACAATGCTTGACCAAATTTTTTTTAACGCTTTGAGCAGAGTACTTCCTACGTTCAGTTTGTTACCAAAATATGCCAACAAAACCCAAATTGCCGAGGATTTGGTGCATGCATTTTTAACATAGGGTAGAAACTAACACCCATAATATTAGTACAATTATAGACAGTACTACTACTTGTCCTTATCCTATCAGAAACGCCAATAAGATGACATTAGAAAGTGATATGCTGCACAAGTCTCGGACGTGGCAGAGTCAGCATGTGAAAACCTTTCCGCAAAAGGCTCCAACCATGATGTACAAAAGGACTCCAACATCCACCAATCCACCATCAAATGAAGTAACAATGCCGCGAAATTTCCTTTGCGATCCTCCATGTCCTGTTTACTTGTGCACTTTGGGAATACTTCGTTTGTCGTGTACGTTTCACATGTGTACATACACCAATCCTTATCAGAACAATCATCCATTGCTTGAGTACCAAGCTCCCGGTCATTAGTCTCCACCGTTTGCCGCCGCCTCCGTTTCTTCTTCAACCTTGAGCTCTGACAGCAGTTGTATATAACTCAGCAACGATTGGAATGGCAAGTCAGTCAACGTATGTAGATGGATCAAACAGTAGGATCGCAAAATAAATAAATAAATAAGGTTCGGTGACGTGGGGGTGGACTCCATCATCATGATGCTGCTTCTGCTCGTGTAACGTTTGTCCTGTGTGCGTCCATGGTTGTTGCCTCGTTGGATCAGTGGTGGAGACCACTCGACATCCGTGATCAGGCCGGGTGCTTGTGCGGTTGTGCCTGATGTACGTCGTCCTGCTCCCTATAATCCAGGTAGTACACGGCAAGGGCAATCGACCGATCGGTCGGGCCGCATCGGCCGTACGTGCGAGCGTGTCTCTCGCAGGAATTTTCCACCGCTCACGCTCGCGCGTGGCGGGTGCGACACGGTGCGTGCGCACGGGCGCACGGCCGATCGCGATGGCATGGTCCAGGGTACCAACGCGCACGACACCGAGACTTCGCTAGTCGCTCGCTCCTCGCTGCCAACGCTGTTTCGGTGGGGCAGTTTTGTGTAGTGTATCCAGTATACTTCAATTGTCTACAAGCGCGTTCGGTGGTTGTTGGGCTAGAAGGCGAGCGGCTCTGCGAAGTACAACCTCGTTACTCTCGTGGGCTATAAATTCGCCGGGCCACCATTCACGGTTGGTCGTTCTACTTCGGACATGGACCTGGACTGCTGGCCCGACATGTTTTGGGTGCCCCACGGCGGCGGTTTATCCAGCGAAAACCATCAGCCCGCTTCCGCTTAGGAACACGTTTATTAAATATAGGACTTAGCAACGCGTTAATTTGGTGAAAGAATTGAAGAGACATTAGATCTGGTTCTCTTAGGAGATTTACGCCCATGTATCAGAACTTAAAAGCCATATCACCCTGCGGTCTGATCTAAAGGCTACAAAGTTATTTAAGCCATATCCCCCTGCGGTCTGATCTAAAGGCTACAAACTTATTTAAGCAATATCTCCCCAACTTTAATCTCTTAGGAGGTCTGATATGTGAGACGCACAATTCACAATTCCTGCAACAACCAACCAAAAAGGAAAAAATTCCCAACACCGTAGTGTTTGTTTTCTGAAATGTTGTTTTTAAGTAGCAAACATCATCTCCTGTGATCATTTTGCCAAATCTTTTTTATTTTGAACTTTAAACGGTAAAGTTTTACATTACAAGAGAAAAAGGGGGGATTGGCCAGAGCATCGCGTAGGATGTGGTAGCCAAAAAGAAAAACAACTGGCCTGAGGGCCGGGCCGGAGAATTTTAGCCTAAGCTATAATCCTCGCATAATTCAAAAGGGCTATATTTTCCTTGATTCGGTATGCAACTTCGGAAGGTGGAGAGTGAAGGTCTTGAAAAATTCGACGATTTCGTTCGAGCCAAATGTGCCACCAGGTAGCTAGGAGAATTCCAATGAGTTTGTTCCGCTCCTTCTTCGGGGTTAGTTTGCACATTGAGTCCCACCAGTCTACAAGCTTCTTGGATTGCGGTCGGGCACAAAGAGGGGGTAACCCAAACCAAGTCGAGATCAGATTCCAAACTTGTTCGGTAAAATTGCAGGCTAAAGTCAGATGAGTGCAATCCTCAAAAGCTTCTCTAGAAAGAGCACAGATCCAATCACAAGGCCAGTGTTTAATTAGAAGATTATCCGTAGTTAGGGTACGTTGATGTAACACCAGCCAGCCAAAAAATTTATGCTTCGGCTCTGCTGTGGCGCCCCGGAGCGGTTGGAAAGGAAAGCAAGTCGTCAATCCTTGGAATTGCGCTAAGTAGGCACTCTTCGCCGAATAATTTCCATTGGCATTCCAATTCCATGTGATGGAATCCTGCGCATCTGCCTGTAGTTGCAGCACCTGAAGCCTGCCTGCGAGGGTAATTAGATCATTGATTTCCTCTATCGTTGTTATCAGGAGTAAATTTTGTAACCAATGATTATTAGCCAACTCTAGATGGACAAAGCCAGATTTTCTCTTCGCAAGTCTGTAGGCCAGTGGCGCAATTGCTTTTGGTGACCGCCCATCAAGCCAGTTGTCGGACCAAAAACAGGTCTTCTTTCCATTGCCAATGGTAATTGTTGTACCTGCCCGGAAAAGGTTACGATCTATTTCATTGCAAGGTGTATCCATACCATTCCATGGCTTGGCTTCATCGGTTCAACTCAACCAAAGCCACCGTATGCGGAGAGCATGCGAGAATTTTTCCAAGTCGAGGATGCCAATGCCTCCTAGCTCTTTCGGTCGGCAAACCTGTTGCCAGTTTAGCAGAGAGCTGCCAGCGCTGACCTTGTCTGGATCATCTCCCTTCCATAAGAAAGCCCTCCTTTGGCGATCAATTTTCTTGTACAACCACTTATTTTGGGGGAGAATAGATAGATGGAAAATCGAGGTGGCGGTCATTGTGGATTTAACCAGCACTTCCCGTCCAGGGTAAGAAAAGAACCTACCCTTCCAACCAGGGATTATTGCACCGGATTTCTCGATCAGTGGTTGAAGATCCACCTTCCTTAGTTTTCTCATATGCAGAGTTATTCCAAGGTATTTGCAGGGGAAGTTGTTTAGGGTTGCCGGGAAGGAATTGAGTAAATGGGCGATTTGCTGGGTATCACAGGCAATTGGGAACAGATCTGTCTTATGAAGATTTGTGTGCATGCCACTTGCTTCTTCAAAGAGCACAAGAACTTTATGCAGAGCTATGAGCTCTTCCTCTTTTGGTGCAACAAAGAAAGCCACGTCATCTGCATAAAACGAGCAGCGTAATCTGTGTGATCTGCTTTCTAAGGCACTGAAAAGACCTTCATTTTCAGCTTGTAGGAAAAGCTTGTGAAGAGGTTCCATAGCTAGCGCAAAAAGCATAGGTGAAATTGGATCCCCTTGCCGGATGCCTCTAGCGTGAACAATTTCTCTGCTCGGAGAGCCATTCACCAGCACCTGGGAAGATGCCGTGCCCAACAGGTTTGCAATCTAGTTGCACCAACGATGTCCAAAACCATAATTCAAAAGTACCTCAAGGAGGTACGGCCAGCTAATAGTGTCGAACGCCTTGGAAATGTCTATTTTAATGAAAAGCATTGGCCTTTTTTTTCTATGAAATCTCTTGACCAGGTTCTCAACGAAAAGGAAATTGTCGTGAAGAGCTCTTTTTTGAATAAAGGCGCTTTGGTTTTGTGACACCAAGTCATTCATGAAAGGTGCAAGGCGGTTTGCGAGGAGCTTGGAAACAATCTTCGAGAAGCTATGCATTAAGCTTATCGGTCTATAGTCTTCCATCTTTATAGCTTCACCTTTCTTCGGTATGAGAGAAACAAGGGTTGTGTTTAAGTCATTCAATCTGTTCACATTGTGGTTTAAAAAATGTTGAATTGCACTTAGTAGGTCATCCTTGATGATGTTCCAGGCCTTCTTAAAGAAGCTTCCAATAAACCCATCTGGCCCCAGTGCTTTTTCGGGTAGCAAACTCTTTATAGTTGCTTCGAGTTCATCAAGATCAGTGTCAGCTTCAAGGATTGTGAGATCTACCCTTGCTAAAGCAATTCTCTCCCAGTTGAGGGCTTTGGTTCTAGCAGCACAAGAACCAATTCTGTCAGAAAAGAACCGGTGGGCTTCTTCTTCTTTTTGTTCTTTGGTGACTGCAAATCCAGACGGTGTAATTAATGATTGGATGTAGTTTTTCCTTCTTTGCGCATTTGCTTTAACTTGGAAAAACTTGGAGTTTGTATCGCCATGCTTGAGCCAGGCAACTCTCGAGCGTTGTCTCAATCTGATTTTTTCTAGGACGGAAAGCCCCAGAACCCGGAGCTTTAATTTTTTTCTCAGCTCAACTTCTTCGCAGGACAAAGTTCTGTCCTCCTCCGCAACATCAAGTTGGAGAATCACCTCGCTCGCAATTGCGAGTAGTAGTTTAAGATCGCCCAGGGTATATTTGTTCCAGCGTCGAAGATCGTGCGCCAGTCTTGAGAGTTTTAAACTTAGTCTGGCAAGGGGATCAACCGCTGCCAATGGTCTATTCCAAGAGAGAGCAACAACTTCCAAGAACTCTGGCATTTCGAGCCAAAAAGACTCGAAACGAAAAACTTGAGGCTTGTCTCACCGTTCAGCTCCAACGATGAAGAGTGGTGCATGATCAGAAATAGAAGAAGATAACGCACACATGTGAGCGGTCGAGAAAGAGAGGTCCCAATCTGTGGAGCAAAAAACACGATTGATTTTGGTTAAAGTTGGGTTTAAGCATTGTTGTCCCCAAGTAAATCTTCGCCCAAACAAATGGAGCTCCTTGACTTCAAGGAAGTCCAGAACCCCCTTAAATCGCTGCATCATGGCTCTATCAAGGCGATCGTTGTTCTTGTCGGAAGCCTGGTAAATGAGATTGAAGTCTCCAATTAGAAGCCACTGGTCAAGCACATAGCTTTTGAGCTCCTTTAGTTCATCAAGGAACAGAATTTTCTCACTATTCAATTGTGGTCCGTATACAGTTGTAATGGACCACACCACATTGGTCTCCTTCATTGTTAATGTGGCCGAGAGAGAGTAGTTTCTAAGCAGGATGTTCGAGAGAGAAAAGAAACAATCATCGCAGGCTAAGATCATCCCAAATCTGCCCAAGACAGATTCACAACATTTGATTATCTCCAAGTATCGGCCACCATTTTAACCCGCTCTTCATATTGTTCAACCCTTTAAAGTTAATACATTGTTTTGTTAATGATTGCTTGTGAGATGACCTGTTATAGTTGGAGCATGGCTGCAAGCTGATTTCGAGGAGAATACATTTCCTCTAGCTCCAGGAAACAATGTGTATAATCTAGAGTTACTGTCTTTCCCTTCCATTCCCCAATTTGTGACCATTGAAATGTTATTTATGTTGATATCAGCCACTGCAATTCACCACTTGCAATTTGATTGTCTACTAACAGTTTGTAGTTCAAAAAATTCATAAGTTTCTTTTGACACTGAAGTTGCATAACCGAAAAATGCAAATTGAATGTTGTTGTGTCTTTTGAACTATCTTTTGTAGCTTATACACTGTGTTATTGCACTTTTGGGTGGGAATCCGTCCTTTGTACTGACAAATTGTCACGAACTCACAATTACTTGTGTTTACTGTAGGCCCTCGGAATGTGGAGTCACTGAAGAATTTTGTTTTGGATGAAGCTGAGAAAGCAGGGGAAGCCAAACTTCAAGATAGTTGAATGGCGCTCTGAATGTCCCATCCTACGACGGTCAAGCAACAACGTAGTGCTGTTTGACATGCTTAAACTATTTTGATGTAGTGAGCTTCTGCTGCTTCGTGTTGTTTAGTTAACCACTCTCCATGAGTTGCAAGGAAACTACGTACTATTCTGATTCATGAAAAAGGATCACAGGATTTGCATTCCATGACCGATTGCATCACGAATATATAGTTGAATTCCAGTTACAGAAAAAAAGGGTGCATAAATTGCTTATATTGTCACACCTGTTAATCAAAGCCAGGTCAGTAAAATGATCCGATTTCAAAAAAAAGAGAGAGAGAACCACATGAAAACACGACAAAAAATACACGAAAACGTTAGCTGAAGCTTTTGTAGAATGGCTTAATATTGCCTGCCTATCGTTACCGGTTTAAATAAAATCAACAACCATAGGCTAGTCACACAGAGACAGGCCTGGCCCAACCTCACTAGATCCCTAAAGCCAAGGCCTAGTTTTCTCTGCTCTACTATCTCCGTCCCAAAATAAACAAACTTCTATATATTACTCCGGACATTGCTGAAATTCGTTTATTTGGGACGGAGGAAGTAAATCATGACCGCAACCACATTTCGCATCCACAGGGCACCAACCAAGGACGGACGGACATCCTTTGTAAAAAAAAAAAAGTTATGGGCCAATGATCTGTTCATTGATTGGTCCTCTTTAACTAAAAAAACATTCCTCATATTTTTTCCGCATGCTATCACATTATTTAGAGAAAAATTAGAGGATCCACCATGTTCACTCCACATATTAATCCATGGCTAGGATGTAAACTACAACGATTGAATTACTATTCAACACAATAATTAGTAAGATCTGTTTTGATTAATCATGTATATTTATAGTTTTGTAATTTATGAGTTCGATTGCTAATAACACAAAATTTTATACCCTATTGTATGCACAAAATTACTATTCAACACAATAATTAGTAAGATCTGTTTTGATTAATCATGTATATTTATAGTTTTGTAATTTATGAGTTCGATCACTAGTAACACAAAATTCACTCTCTAAATATGCATCGGGCAAAGTATAGTAAAAGACTTTTAAGATGACAACCTATTGTAAATGCTTATATTAAAGGCCCCCTTTTTTTATCTCGTCCCGAACTAGCAAAACCTTATTACCGACCCTGCACAAAGAGAGTGAGAAGGCAGCAACCTGAGCTTGCACAAAGAGAGTGAGGAGAAGGCGGCGAACATGCAGGCGCCAGGCAGCATGTGGCGCACTAGATAAGGCGCGTAGTGAGAGGAGGCGGGAAGGGAGGAGACAACATGCACATTTGTAGGGCAGGAGGACCAATACATATGTCGATGTAAGAGTGGATGACTCCGGTTTTATTTAATCCGGTAATTTTAAGTTTCTGTCGGTTTTTCTCTGTTTATGGGTTTTTCCACGATGTGTGCATCTAAAATTATATACCTTAACTTTATACACCTAAAGTTTATAAACTATAGGTTGTACACCTAAACTTTATACACATATTTTATATGTAGATTCATTTTTTTATATGTAGCTAATACATTAAATATCTTCACACACACATATACAGTTTGTAAAATATATATCTATATTTGTACCATAGCTGAGCAATAAATTTCTTTTCTTCTGTAAACAATCACTATATATGGCCAAAGAAGCCGATCTTGTTTCACACACCACGCCCATCTAGTTCTCTCGATGGCGTGCATCTCCCCACCTTCCACGCGTTGCACCATATGGGAAGGGCGTGCGCCCAGGGGCGCAATAGATGCCCCCTCAGCTCCCCCCTCTATTACCCGCCCTCCTCTCCAACAAGTACGCAAGGCACACAACTCGCTCATGTGGGCTGCCAAGCCATGTATCATGGCCGTCCGAGGAGTGTACGTGTATGTGATAATGTGCAATGGATCTATAGAGGTACAAAACTCAATTCTTGGTCGAGCTATGCGGTGGTAATGGGCCACAACCAATTGATATTTTCACAGCCCAACTCAATTCTTATATATATATATATATATTTATTCTTTTTTGTCTAGTATTTTGAGCTAAAATGTCAGGCCATCCGACAAAAAGAGGGAAGGGGTGTTTTTTTTTTTTGGGCAATGTTAGCGTCTGGACGTTCGATGCGATCGGACGCACGTGTAGATGACTAAGCGATGTGTAACTCTTATCCAATCCTCTTGACCTCCTCTTCGGTTCTCCCTCGCTCTTTGTATCCCCCACCCTCACGGAGCATGGAAACAAAAGATGCACGAGGAGCAAGGTCGCGACAACGGATAGCGGCGGCAGTGACACGGAGGACGGCCAAGCACTCGCGGCGGCGGCGGAGACCGAATGATGGTCGAGCTCTTCACTACGATGGTGGCAACACGAGCATGGGTAAGATCTCCACGTACGGCAGTGGTGGCGACAGAACTTGGTCGAGCTATGCGCAGCGGCGATAACGACTATGTTGTAGATCGAGTGGCTGCTGGAGAGGGTGGTGGTGATTGCAGGGTATCGTTGGCCATGACTCCATCTCCGGCTTCACAGCCAGGATGGCATCCCGATGTCAATGCGCAACAACCGACGAAGAGAAGGTAGAGGTATATCTTGCTCGGTTTTTTGGATGTTTCAACGCATGTATGTGGATGTTTTGTTAGTTAGATAACAATGTTGCATTGTGATCTCGATGTTGTTTTATTTTCTTTTATTCCATGTCTCGATGTTTCAATAGATAGAAATCATTGTTTCGTGTTCGTAGAAATTGTTTTAAGTGAGATTCGGTGCGTTTTGTCGTTTCGATAGTTGAAACAGGTATTTCAGTGCTGAAACATTAATGGGTGATGGGTGATTTTTTTAAAATATTGGACGCCCGATTTTCGTTTTGGAGTAATGTCCTTTTCAAAAAGGGAAGAGTGGAGCCGTTAATTGTATTAAACGGTGTAATTTTTTGAGTTACACAATACTTTAGTAATGCTTAAAGAGTAAGGAACAAACCAGTGCTCATACATCCGGAGCTGTAAAAATCCGATACGCTCGGAGCTGCAAAAATCATGTTACAATGAGAAGAATTAGTAATATTTGATCTCATCAAAGGAGCATCAATGTGCTCATAACATGCTTGTGTAACAGCCATTTTAAGTGGAGCAAATGAGGCTTTTGGTGTGTCACAATGGGGCAAATAATGTGCTGCATTAGAGTGCATAATGCAGCCATTTCATTGACCTTTATTTGCAATTTTCAGTTACACATTGTACCCCTATATATATGAGCA
>CM002476.1:17660299-17675799 GCA_000325765.3 Leersia perrieri | reverse complement strand
CGCGGCTAGACGCGGGCTGCTGCGCCCGGCGGCGGCGGCGCCCGGACCCTAGTGGCGGCGGCGGCAGGTTGAGGGGGAAAAGTGTTAGGGTTTACCCTAACTACCCCCTCCCTACCTCATATCCGGCTGGGCCACATGGGCCAGGCCGCACCCCCTGCCAAGCTCACCAATAGGCCAAAACGGCCTAATAGCTCCCGCGCCCCCTCATGGCTCTTCGTGGACCGCAAGCGGTGGTGGGCCGAAAACGAAATTATTTCGGTCCACCGCCCAATTACCTTTTTTTTTTCAGAATTTAAGTTATAGCCCCTGTTTTGGTCAATTTAATTTTATGTAAATTGCAAATAGTCTATAAAATTGTACCCATGCAGTACAATTCAATTTAGCCCCTGAATTTCACATAATTCCATGGCTAAATAATTGACAGATTTTCTTACTCGTCCACATCATGTATTTACACCATATAGTCCTTAGGCTATATTTTTACACTGCGATTTATTTGCCTCGTGCAAATAAATAATTTTCGACCTATAGTTCATCAATTAAATTTTGGACCCTCAGGTTCAATGTAATTACAGTGTACTCCATACACCCCAGTGTACTGGAAATTATGTAAATGTTAAACGCGGATGTCCATCGGCATTCCCAATAACATATACATATTTTTGGATTTATTTCCATTATTGCAATGAATTAATTTTCTTGCACTTTAATTTCTTGCAATTTTAATTTTAGTGCAATTTGATTTCTTGCAATTAATTTTCTTGCAGTTAATTTTTTTACAATTTAATTTTATATTAACCACCTCTATAGTCATATTAAAATCATTCAATGAGTATAAAACACAATAATGTGGAGACTAAGACACATCTTAGCATCGAGTTTTTCTTACTCGTCCACATCATGTATTTACACCATAATTGGTGTTTATGCACATTGTTATACTCCTATATGAGGTCCTATTATTATGCAACATTTGCATTCAACCATATTGAATTCTTGAGATTCAATTATATAAATTTGATTGATTAAGCCCTACGTGCTTAATTCTGTTGGAATTTATATGCAAAAAAACTTGATAATGATTACCTCTATATTATATTGAATTCTATATCACGGGTGTAGTCTAAGGCATCTACTACACCAAATGTGTAGATTATGACCTTAGCAATGATGTTCTCATCCACCAATTTGGTGTTCACCACCATAATGTGATTATTCAATATTTAAGAATATAAATCAAATTATGGAGACTAAGGCATCTATAATATTTTGTAGATTACGTCCTTAGCAACGAGCATGCTCATCCATATAATTATATTCCAAATTGGTGTAGACACTATCATCTATAACAAGACTCATCTTGTTTACACAGATTTTGCATCATAATGCAAACAAATTATCATACAATATTAATTTACCACATGTAAATTAATCAAATTTATGGTAATCACATGTTGTAAAACTGGGCAAAGAATTCATAATTCTTGCACCTCATGATCACAACACTATCCAACATGGGAAAGGACTAAAGGCCAACCTTTCGTTCCATGGATTACATGCGGTATTTCATCCTCCTCACGAGGAAAATCTACCGCTATTAGATCAAGAGAAATGTGTCTTGCTCAAAGCAAGACATGAACCTATCAAGACGGAAATGATGACATTTTCTGCTAATAAGGTCTCAAATGGGAAGAGGCTTTCTTTAGGACAAATTTTAAATTTGTCATAAATGTGATTCATAAAAATCACATCACTAGGAAATGCCGCACTTCACTACATCTCATTGATCTATACCTTATATCCGTGGACAAGGATAAATCTGCTCAAGAGAAGTGTTTGGAACCACATTCCAGTCCATTTCCCGTAATATCGGGAAACCTAGTTGTTCACAAAGGTTTCCAGACGGAAGCAAACAACAACAACACATTCCTTCCTCCGAAGGATAATCTCATGAGCATTGATGATATAATTGTGAAGTTATATTCACAGTATTTTTTGGAGAACCATAAGTTTTATAAAATACATACACTTGTTGGCCATGGCCTACTATGGGATTGCAATATTAGTGGTTGTCGTCAAATGATAATATCGAATATATTCGATAGATCATACAATTTGTATGAACTCTATATATCTGAAAAAAATTTTATATCGAAATTCTTTAATCTATATATAGAATTTCTCCATACTTGGCATCATAACCTTGGTCATCCCGACACAGGGATGATATGGAAAATTATCAGCAATTTTGTTGGTTATGCTTTTATTCACGAAAATGAGCACTACTTGTGCCTTCGTGAATTTGATTTTCAGACCCTCTTGCCTGAAAATTGGAGCTTGAATCACTTAAATTCCTTGAAATCATTCAAGTCGATATAAGTGACACATAAAACCATTTTGTGAACGTGTTCAGGTATTTCATGGTTCTAGTCGACACATCTACATGACGGTTAAATTGTGTGCCTTCTATATACACACAACCGTGAATTCACTAAGTTGATTGCTCAAATATTAGCACATCACCCTGAACATCGAATTCATTCAATTCGAATGGAAAACATTGTTGTATTCTCCTCATATGCCTTCAATGACATTTGAATGGCCCGTCGAGTTTGAGATCAGCACTATGTTCCAAAATATTCATACGCATAATGGTTGGTTATATTCTCTTCTAGGAGATAATCAAACTCATGGCAAGACCCTTAAATTGCATATTTTACCAACATCTAATTGGTGATATGCGGCTCTACACACCACATCATAAAATCAAATTCATCAAACTGCAATCATACGGCTCCCTCCGTTGCAGTCAGTACGTGAAAAATTGGCCTCAGCCAAAAGATTTCCCATCTGCGAATCGGTAACGTCTTGCACGTGCCGTATCACCACCCTAGCATACATTGATGGGCATTGGAAGATTCATAAGAGGTATTATTATCTGTCTATCATAAATACCTTACATCCTTCCAAAGGGGATTATACACTGCCCGTATGCTACACACATTTGAGGATATACCAGGCATTAGGGGGAGATTTATACCACATATTAAATGCTAGGAATTAAAAGTGAATGTCACACACATGTACATTCCATCCTCATTTCCACGTACCAAATATTTCGAACCAAATCATTCGGAACAACTTTCATTTGCATCACATTGCAAATAGCCTGCCATAGCATCTACTTTTCATTATGGTGTCATACAAATTTCATCTATAATGTTGTACCAGAAAGAGTGGAGGTACCTTACAAAACCACTCAACTCCCATGTAAGAGGGGGAGAAGTATGGTTACAACCGAGTTCAGCTTATTGCAAGCATCCGCGAACATTGAGAAATAATATTCTCAAAAGCACTAAATGTATATCAACAATAGTTGATAGACACCATATGGATATTTATTATCCAATGCCTATGGATGTTTACCGTCCAAAACACCAGCATAATTGCGCATAAATTTCAGGTGCTGGGTCACTAGAACGCCCTAACTCTGTTGTGGAAAATAACATAGAGTGCAAAAGGGTTGATATTTCCACACGCTATATTGATTCCATTGAATCATCATACAAAGTGTACAAAATGTCGACATCTTCTCAAAAATTGTGATATACCTTCACTGGATCCAGACCAAAAGTCCAAGGCAGAGTGCTCATTACACTCAAATCGGGTCAAATCAAAAGGTGACAATTAAGGAGTATTGCTTTTGTTCGATAATGGAAATATTACCACAGTAATATATCCTTCTCATAATGTCTTCCTTCTGGAAGCGTGGTGGTAAGATCGCAAGAGCTTGTAACATATGGTTTCTCGCAGAGACCTAGCATAACATACCCATTGGTATGTGTGGAAATTAAGTTCTCATATTCGATCATGCCAGATGAAATAAATTTGATAGATTCGGACAACCAAGTCCTGACAGACTTAATATTCTGAATCAAACATGGTCAAATTATTGTGGTATTATTGGCTGTGTGAGTTCCTTCCACAGAAGGTAAACTCCAACCATGTCGATTGTCATGTGTGCTTACAAAGAAATCCAAACTTGGATTTTATATCATCTCAACAAATATCGATGGTTTTTTAATCATCGAAAGCACACAAACTAGTTGGTAATCATTTTAGGTATAATTTCTCATATGAGCAATTAAACTTTAAGGACGATTTTTGAGGTGATAGATTTGGGTAAAACCAAATCATGCTTAAAGTTATAGACTTAAGCACATAAATCGGTTTTCAATATCCAATCGATATTGTCTACCAATATCAAAATGATATTGTATAGTCATATCCATAAACACTTATGGTCATTTTTATCCCAAAAGATGGATCAATATCCATTGACCCTGGGATGAAAACTATATGCCATTAAAGCGCTAATGTATCTTGCAAATTGCAACATGCATGTTAATTCATTTGTTGATACCTTGCTATAGCTCATAATAGCGCATCTCTAATATCACCATCAGGTGAAAGTTAGATTTGATATCCTTAGATATCTTTGTGACAATAAACGATTTTGATTTACTATTAAAATCAAAATAAATCCATAGTGGGATATGTATATCTTGGCAAACTAATCCTCGCAAAGCCAGATTACATACTGATTATCATTAGAAGTGATTAAATATAATTACTTCCACATATCATTCCGAAGTTCACAATCTCGTAGAATGATCAACCGCATAATTATATTATGTGGTATTGATTCCATTGAATCATCTATCTTGCAAATTAGGTCCCTACCAACTTTATGTTAACTTCACGTTATAAGAAATTGGTATGTGGTCAATCTGTGTTTGCAAATGTCAGGGGGAGTAATCTCCTAGACTAAACCTGTTTAAATGCAAATATTTTACTCTTTTTCCCTCTTATGAGTTTTTCATGTCAGGTTTCTCATGAAAGATTTTTAATGAGGCAATATATCAACGCAAATATATATCGTATCCCTATTTTTCTTATAGGGGTTTTTAAAGGGATATCAAATATATATAATAACTTCTCATATTTTTTCTATATGGTTTTTGGAGAAGTTAACCTAATTATGATCCAAAGGTCATAATCATTGTCCTCGAAATTCTCATATGAGTTTTTTCTTTTTCAAGATTTCTCAGAGAATTCATGAGATGATAACACATATATGTCATACCATTTTCTCCTTATTTTCCCACTGGGTTTTAAAGGAGTTTTAATGACATATCTATACCATGGTTTCTCCTCAAATTTTTCCCACAGGGTTTTAGAGGAGTTTTTCCCATGGATGCATCAAAAGATGATAACAAGAGACAAGCTTCAGGGGGAGACTTCCTGAATGATGGTCTTTGTTAAACGCTTCATATTGTACTCTTTTCTTTTATGATTTTTTACCATCAGGTTTTCTCATACAAAGTTTTTAAAGAGACAATGATTGATGCAAGCATATGCCATATCTCATGTTTTTCCCCACAGGGGTTTTTCTAGAGATATAACAAGACATGAATTACTTCTTAAACCTTATAGGTTTATGATAGAGCAATCACCCAGCAAATAATTTCTATTTTTTTCCGCAGGGTTTTTCAATGGAATTCACGAATATATTGATCTTACAGACTCGATCAAAAGGGAGAGTATTACAATGAGAATAATTAGTAATATTTGATCTCATCAAAGGAGCATCAATGTGCTCATAACATGCTTGTGTAATAGCCATTTTAAGTGGAGCAAATGAGGCTTTTGGTGTGCCACAATGGGGCAAATAATGTGCTGCATTAGAGTGCATAATGCAGCCATTTCATTGACCTTTATTTACAATTTTCAGTTACACATTGTACCTCTATATATATGAGCAAAAGATCAATACAAGGATGGACGATTCACCTACACTTGTTTTCACTCTATTGTGTTCATGCTATTGTCTCTACGTTCTCTTAATTTTACTTCACAACAAATCCGACTCCATTTATCCGAGCACGTACGTGGGAAATAGTACAAAAAAAGGTCGATCTCAATTCTCAAGCCCAAGTCACGGAGTTTGTGACATTCCTCTGCTCACATCAAGAGAATCTGCGTCATGGCAAGCTCGCACCCTCTACGCAAATATTTGGTGTCATGCACGATTGCACGGTGCAGGTTCTCGGGCCGCACGTACGAAACGCATGTTCGTATATAGCTCGCTTGCGCCGTTGCGCGGACGGAGGCGGACGCCATGTCCATGCATGGACCATGGGCATATCACGTACGTACGTACGTACGTACGTGTGGTGGATCGAGACGCGCTGGCACGCCCCTGGCCTGGCCTCAGGCCTCAGCCCTGCCCCCGCGCGCGTCTCTGCACGAGTTACATGCGCTGCTTGCTCTGCTGCTACATGCTCGCGTACCCCACGTACGTACGTTAGGTACACTCGTACGCACGCGGCATGCCCGGTCGCCCCGCTAACCTAATTCATTGTGCTCACGAGGGACACAAAGTAGAAACAGCATGGGAGTTGATTGCGGTCTTGAATGAATAGCGTGTCAAGCTGCCTTCTGGATGGAATGACGTTTTTTCGTCGATCGCTTTCGGTACGTACGTGCGTAGGCGCAGCGATTCTAAGTTCTAACCAGTGGATCGCTCGGCGATTCGACGGTTACAGGCACAAGGAAAACAACGTGAGACTGTGCGAGAGAGGGTAGTACGATAATTATTTGTGGAGGGTGTACGTATGCGCGCACCGACCGGCGAACCGGATTATGTTTGGCGATCTTATCTGGGCCGTGCACCTTTTCTATTTGTGGACGAGAGCAATATATTGGGCCGTACACGTTTTGCTTTCGAATGCTTGTAGCCTACAATTTTTTCTAAATGGCGAGAAGGAATCGATTGAGCTGCTGGACATGAGTAGATCAGATGGTCCGTATTAGGCTAGCTGTACACTCTAGTGCTGTACTGCATATGGAGGGGAAATATTAGGTGAAACTAGACTGAAAGTTTCGAAATAATGAAATAATTAAGTCCAAAGTCAAATTTCACTTCAGGAAAAAACCACAAATTTCATTAAAAAAGTAGTATGACAATATTCACATGAAATTTGTTATTATTTTCTACCACGTGAACTTGAGTTTGAATTTGACATTTGGTGAGGATGTGGTTAGTGCATATATCTATCTATACTAGTAATTTTTTTCATAAATTTACAAAACTTCTAGGCTCGGGTTTCACTTATTTGATGTTTTTCAACGGAAATGGCCAAAGAAGCAACATGGCGATAGGCGATAGGAGTATCAGCCTTTTATTGAGGCAGGAGCTCGGTGGACACAACAAGACATCGCAACTCATCACAAGTGGGTGAAACGAATGGTGGAACAATGAGCATTCCCCGTCGTCCACGTCTTGGGCCTAAATTAAAGGCTAAAACTACTCAGGACAAATTATACACTCAAATAGATCGCAAGGTACCTGTTGTCCATCGTCGCCAACCAACAGCCGCTTCGCCATAGCAGCGTGCGGCGTCGCATCATCTCCGCTCAGCGTCCCACCATCCGTCGGCTCCGTTGCGGCCTGCACAGGCGCGGGCGTCGGCTCCTTTGGCGGGGTCTCATCGTCCGTCGGTACCTCATCGTCGTTGTTGTCCCCATCTTTTGGTGGCGCCATTTCAGGCGCCGGAGTCGTAGCCGCCGTCTCGAGGGCTGGTTCAGAGTTCGTTTGTTCGACGGCGACTTCCACAGTCGTCGCAGCTGCGGCTACCAGCCTTGTCGTCATAGTCGTTGCAGTCGCGGCCACCCCAGTGCCGTCGTTGGTGGTAGGGACGTCGACCATCACGCCAGTGGCTTCGGGGCGATCCGACCTCACGGCATCCGCGTTGGCGCGCTCCCGTGCTGAGGCTTGGCCTGTAGGCGAGGCCGGTTGCATCACCGGAGAGATCGTGAGTCCTGCGAGGATGCGCGCGAAGACATGCTGCGTTGGTACAGGGAGGGACCAGGCTTCATCCCCCGGGAAACAACAATTTTGTCGAACACGTTGAGGACGCGCTGGGCTTGCTCTGTCGCCAGATGATCGTTGTCCGCCGAGACTGAGTCGCGGACTGCCTTCATAGCGCGTTGGAGCGCCATGGTGTTGAGGTGGAGCATGAGCTTGAGTTTTGCAGCTTCTCTGGCCTAAGGGGAACTCGCCGCCGTCAGGTCCGGGAGGTCTAGACTTGCCGGCACCACTGTTGAGCTTGGTTGGAGTGGCTTCGCTGCGACCGCATCTGTCGGGAAGACAAGGCTGGCATGATCTGCGCTCTGTCGGCGACCTCTGTAACGGTCACGTTCAGCATCGCGCCCTCGTGGCGAGCGCGTGCGGTGGCGCACCGTGTTACCATTTGTTCTTCTGAAGTTGTCCTTGCTGCGGTCGCCACAGCGACCTGCCTCACGACGTCCTCGGCCCGCCTCACCGTCAGAGTCGTCATCGTCCCGGTCCCGCCGATATTGACCACGACTTTTGCAGTCTGGATGGTCACTGTTATAGCGACGCGACGGCTTCCCCTTGTTCCCGTCGCTCTTGCGCCTGTCGTTGATGTCGCTGTCGTCTTGGAGTCCCTTGCCCTTGTCTCCTCGAGACTGCTGGTGAGGTGGAGGGGGATGGTGAGGAAAAGTTTCGAAGACGCGTGCTGGCGCCGGCTCACCATTGACAACCCCGTAGTGCCAGAGCGGTAGGCGGCGGCGTGAGGGCTTGCAGGGCTCCTGGTCGGTGAGCATCGCCGCCGAAGCTGTATACTCGAAGATCTCCTCGAGGTGGACTAGAACCGGGAATTTAACCCCGGCCTTCCAAGTCGCCGGCGGATCCTCCTCCACCTGCTCGAGTTCTCGGCTATGGCCGGCGAAGGTGAGCCAAACTCGTTTGGGGATCGAGCTCGGGTTTGCAGTCCATGCCCACAAATTGATTGCTCTTGTGTCTTCTGGGTGCAGCAAATTGGTGGAGATATGCTCCAGTGCACAGCGACGGC
Organism: Leersia perrieri; assembly: GCA_000325765.3. NCBI lineage: Eukaryota > Viridiplantae > Streptophyta > Magnoliopsida > Poales > Poaceae > Leersia > Leersia perrieri. Next base: position 17,666,860 of record CM002476.1, on the reverse strand, counting down.
CGATGATGCGCTCGACGATGTCCGGCATCCAGGCGTGGCGAGGGACGCCGTTGAGGGCGAGTTTCACCCTGAAGAGCAGTGCCGTTCCTAGCGCCGATTTGAGACTCCGCCACTTGACAAAGTGGATCTCGATACCTCGGCGCTCCGTGAAGCCCTTGGCGAGGGCTTCCGTGCAGTGGTGGCGGTGAAGAAATTTGATGAGGAAGGCCTCTGGCTGGTGCCGCGAGACACGCGAGACAGAGACGTCACCGTCACGGAGACCAAACTCCGCCATGATCACCTTCTCGATGTCCTTTGCAGTGGTGGTGGCGGGGGCGCGCATCGCCCAGGACACCGCTGCCGTCGCCTCCCATTCGCGGCGCTCGCTGTCGATGGCGAAGGACGCATGGATGATGCACTCGTCGTCCAGTGGGCGCGTGTCGGGATCTCCGAGCAGCGCCATAGCGAGGTCGAGGACTGCGGCGGTGGCGGAGGCAAAGGTGTACTTGGCCGGCGTCGCTCGGTTGGGGGGCGTGGCGGCGTGGCGGCGAGTCGAGGAAGACTTATTGCAGTCGCGAGCTCGATGGCCGGAGCGGTGACAGACGAGGCAGCGCACCGGGTCGCGGCAGTGCACAGCACGGTGGTCTCTGGCGAGGCAGCGGAAGCAGCGCCCTTTTGTGCGCTCTTGGAAGAAATGAAGGTTGATGGTCGGGGAGGATCTGCTCCCCGCCGCGCGCATTGAATGGGCGTTTGCTCTGCTTGAATGCTCTGAATTTCTCCACCATTTCTTCCGCCGTACCAGCAACCATCCCGCATCCGCCGGGTAAAGCGAGGAGTGACGCTCGCGGTCGCAGCTAGCTTCGTAGGCCGGCGAGGAGCCAGCTTGGCGTTGAGATGACTGGCCAGCTCGGTGGTAGGAGCTCCAGATAGGGATAGTAATGGTGGACTTCAAAGCTGGGCGGCGTGCGTCAGGGGCGGGAGATTTGAACTTGGATTGCGCCGGTTGCTTGATGACGTTGGCAAACGACCTCCCAGCCGTCTGGTGGGGCGGATCTGGCGTTTCCGGTACTTGGGAGATGCTTCGGGGCGACGAGGGCCGCCCAGATCTGGGCGGCGGCGGCGGCGGCGTGTCGTACCAGGAGTCTGCGTGGGAGACCCCCTGGCAAGGCTGAGGCGACGGAGGGGTGGGGGAAGGAGGTGGTGAAGGGGGGGAGCCGGAGAGATCTGGAGAGGGCTGGTGGGGTCGCCGGAGAAGCTTGGGTTGCGGCGGGGTTGACGTCCGCGGCGTCGCCTTACCTGGCGCTCTCATCTTCCCCTTGTTTTTTTGGCGAAAAAAAAACGCGAAAACATGTGCGCCGGAAATTTCCGATACGGCACCTTTTCCGGACCGGAGAAATCACAGTCGTCCGGCCGCGCGCCAAGATGCTAGAGGATGAGATGTTGCTGTCCGCGAGACCCACTGACCACTGAACATTCGATCGATCACTCTCCTCACTGCTCCCAAGCATGCGACGTCGAAAGCGTGTGAGACTCCCAAGCATGCGACGTCGAAAGCGTGTGAGACAAAGTGTAAAAGCGAAAAAGAGAAGGAAATTAAAGAAGCAGAAAGAATTTTGTTTCGGATCGATACATCAGCTAGTGGTGTACGAACGCCATGTACTACTACTGTCTCTTAGTGCTACTACTACCGAGTACCGATCCATTCTCGAGTGCGCGTCCCATTCCGCCGAGATTAGCGGATAGCATTCGAGGTATCAATTCTTCCCGTGCGGATGAGCACGAGATCGACGAGACACAAAGTACCAGGCCAAATGCCAGTGGATCGATGTATGTTTGTCCTAGGTTGGTTTATCGTCTTACCAGAACGCGCATCGCACACGGAGTAGGAGTGGTAATCAAACTCGCTCTGTTACTGCTGCTGCGATGTACGGTTGTAACGGTACGGCCCCTGAACTCTGATGGAGGCTGCAGTGCTGCATGCACCTGCACGAACAGTTCCGTACTATTTGAGTGGTCCCGGTTCGACACGGCTGTGAGGTTCCAGTTCGACACGGCTGTGTCAGAAACCAGATTCGTTACAAAGACGGGGCCGGGGACGGGCCCAACGGCCAGGATCGTCCGTAAGTAAAGACCTGCGCACCGGCCAAAAGTATCACGTGGAATACGCCGTACTCCTACGTGGTATATAAATTGATGACAATGCGCATCACCATCACATGTATGCGTATACAGTGTGTGTCCAAGAACGGCCAAATCAGCTTATCCACACGGCCGTCGTACGTCCTAAAATCCTTCGGTCACCGATCGAAGGCGCCGGCGGCCACGCCCACGCGCAAACCGGCGCGGCCCGCCTGTGCGCGCGCTGCCGGCCTTTCCCCCGTGGAAACCAGTCAAAACTACACTTTCGCACTGTAACGCATCACAAGGACCCCAGTGCGACGTGAACGATATATCCAGCAGCACGCGCGCGCCTGGGCGGCCGGCCGGTTTACTATATCTCGTCGCACCCAGGCGCATTCACGCCACCAAGCTAGCTAACTAGTGGCCGGTGGTCTCCGGTGGGCAGCGAGCGCGACGTACGCCGCCGCTGCCTGGGCTAGTTTTGTGCCGGGCTGCCATCTGTCCACAACTCTCCCACTCGACCCACACCTATACGGATCGATCTCGATTAGTTCGCGCGCGTACGTATCTGCTTATCACCTCATTATCTTGCAATATCTGCAACTAACGTTGGCATGTAGTAGTACTCCACTTATTATGTTTGTGCGGCCACATGCATCTTGTTAACCACGAATGCATGGATTAATTAATTATGTACGCATATTTAATAATTGAGTTTTGTGGCACATGAATGTTTAGCTGCAATGTTATACGAGTAGTACTTTTATACGAAGGGCAGGAGCATATCTATTTTTCTATCCAATCATATATACCCATGTATACGTAAGACACTCTCGAACGAGATCCCACTTTAACTAGCAAGATTTGATCGTTGATTAGACTTCTTATATTCAGAATTCATGTTAAACAATACATGTAACTAAATATTGAACTATCTATTTTTAGGCAGTTTTGTTTGCCTTTTTTTTGTTGCCAAATGTCAGACAAATTTTACCGCTGTTAAAAAATATATTTTAATATGATAGAGTTAATAAGTTGTGTTTCGATTGGCATCAATAAGAAATAAACATATTGTTAAAACCACAAATTATACAGGGTGTTGGGTTTGCTAGTTGCTACGCACCAAAATTTTGATAAGGTACATTTTGTATGGTGGCAAACAAAATGAGTCTCATAATTTTCAAGAACTAAAAGTAATAAATATGGAGTTTTACTAAAATCAACAAATGGCATTTTACTCTTGGGAAATTACTAAACATTAGAAATGTTTTATGTAGAAATTATTTGGGTTGTGAAGAAACAATAATGGACAAATTAGCGAATATGCAGCTTTGAATAAAAAATTCAAAACAAATTTCTTTCAAATTAAAAAAACGTGAAAAGTTGCATTGAACTAGAATATTATTTTTGAATGGATATCCATTCCAAAATTGTTGGTTGTATCATAGAAAAACGTGGGTTGTGTCATAGCAATGTATTCCGATCCTGTCCTGACCTTTGCAAGGGGGTTCTGCCATTACTGTGCTTAAAACTTCTTAAAATAAATTTCTTTGTCACTATTGTCACTTCATGCAAAAAAAATTTAAAGTTGTTTTAATATGTAAAATTTTGTTTTCAATTCAGTGCAAAATCTATATTATTTTTAATATGTATTTGAAGAGCTAATAATTCTTATAACCAAAATTTGTTATGCAGTGAAAACGTTTATCGTTTTGTATTATATAAACAACAGGCAATGTGGTTGTTTTAAAAAAAATTAACGATGGATTTGTGCGTCCAGGAGATCAATATAGAAACTTAAGGTTATTAAAGGGATGAGGCAAAACTTAAAGGTATGTAAAGGATGTCCCAAATTTTACTTTTCTCTTGGCAAAATGAAAAATGTTACTACATTCCTGTACAATCTTAGATAAACATAAAAATTTATGTTATAGAGAAAAATGCATAATGGAACAAAATGAAATTGATCAAATTTGCATAGAGATCATCACATTGATCACTTTTGCAAATTTACAATTATATTATTGGAGAAAGGTCGATAGTACAACTAATTTCGGCTCCAAAACTATCACGTTAGTTATAGTCGATCTAATATCCTAATTATACAATAGTTTACTCCTACACCTGTAATCTCTGGCCCGCCTCACTCTCTCACATATTCTATTGAAGCCCGAGTTGTAGCTGGCTATAAACGTTTCTCTTTTTATTCTTTATTTTCTTTACCTCTCATCTTTATTTGTTCTTATAGCTGCTGGTTTATAGTATGTTATTGTACATGTCCTTATTTACATGCCTCAGCCATCTTGTTCTATATACTTGTGCTGAACAACTAATCGCATTTACCCAGATGGCAGATACCAGGTTTAACACTCACAGCACTGTACACCTATAGGCTATAGCCAGCTCGTCCATCGCAATTCATTACCTTGCATCGTGAGTTTGCACCACGTACGTACCGTCCCAATTGAAGTTTACGTGTAATTCCATTACAAATTACGCGATCAAATCAAAACAAACTCTTAATTAGTTAACGCACCGGTCATCACAAATCTGAATATATGTTTGGTAGTTTAAAGTGAGCAAAAAGGAGGGGCAAGCTAACGAGGGCCTAATAATCACCTAACAAGTTGAGGTGTGCATCCACATGCATGGATGGAACCAGTGGTCAATATGGGATCATACACATATGATGATATTTGGGATAAAGCACATGGTGGCTGATTAATTAAAGTAGCTGCTCATATAGAATAGTGATTAAGTAAGCGTCTAGGCTGCTTTGATCCTGGGTCAGTTTCGGTATGTCTGGCCAGTGCCAGGTTCATTGGGTCGCCCACTTGTGTTGTTGGCGTTATTGGGTCAGATGGGATGTGCTTTACCGGTTCTGGCCGGGCCCGGTTGCAGCCAGCGCGCGGGATGAGATCGAGACATGCCTTATGCCTAGTCTATTTCTGCCTCCTAAAACCGGAGAATATGAAGACAAGGAAAAAAACCTCATTGATTGATGCATGCATCTAACACATAAAACCATAAAAGACATGTAATATAGGTCTTCAGTTATAAATGTTTCAGTTGTTTTATGATTATACTACATACCTTCAATAATCTCACTCGTAGAAATAATCTAATTAAGCCTCGCCAATTTGTGTGTTCTACTAAAAGTAAGCAAATCATTCTAATTTCTTATGTTAAAAATTGATAATAATTGAAGTGGTTGTACGGACAGATACAACCCATTGAAAGAAAAGTATATATCACTAAAATTGTCAAAAATGGAGTAATGCTACACAAATCTGCCGGTTATATAAATTCCTCTCATCTATCTTGGGAAAGAGGGGTTTTGTTTTATGAAGGGAGCACAGTAGCGCGCGCACATATGGTCTTTCTTCTGCTCAAAAGTGCAATATGTTTGGTACGATGTGGTCAATTTTCAACTGAAATAATTCGACCCTATCTCCGCGTTTACGCCATATCAAGCGGCAACAACGCCCACCAGACGGCCTGCAGCTTTTGGCCAGCTCTTTCCATGTTGAGCCGCCACTAGCAGCTAGCTATCAGGTTCGCCGGTTCGATCGGGTCATCAGGCGGACCGGCGTCCCGTTCCGCGGGCAAGCAACAAGTGGTTCGATGACTCTTTCAGTCAGGCGCGGCGCGCGGTGGATTTGCTGCTTTAGAATGTGCGCTTTTCCGTCTCGTTCCAACGTGTGTTATAACCGCGCGCCTCTAGCTTGCACCGTGGTGGCCGGTCTGTGTTGGAAAGGTGGTGGTGCACTAGCAGATAATTAGCATCGGAAGCAGAAGCAATTTCCAGTTTTCCACACCATCGGTCGGGGATCTAGAATGAAAAGAGAAAAACATATCGCTCGCTAAAATGTTCAGGTATATTTTACGACCCCATGTGTCCAATCTGATGCTGGAATTTGGTTCCATTCTGAATTTCTTACGTGTTATATACGCTGAAGTACCACCGTGACTATTACGTTCACCCCGCTAGTACATGGTTTCCATCTCTAGATAGCAGTCTTCCTCCCCTAGCCATGGCGGATCGGACCTGACTTGGACTGGAAACGGGTGTTTGCCCAGGCAAACTTTCAGCATTATATTGACCAACATACAATAGTACAAAAACGATTTTTTCGGACGGCTAAACCGTTTTTCCGAAAGGAGGCGCGAGACGCCTATTTTTAAATTGCCTGGAAAAATCCATTATTTTTTCATGCGGACCAGCCCCCGCCTGCAAAAACGGATTTTTTCAGCGAGTGGATTTTTTTGGGTGGAAAATCCAGCCGCCTACAAAAATGTGTGGGGAACAAAAAAAAATTCAAAAAGATTGGAGCGGCCGGGCAGGCCGCCGGTCGCCACGCCGTCGCCATGGCCGGCGCCATCGTCGTGCCCATCATGTGGCCATCATCGTCGCCACGCCATCCTGGATTGAGCCGCGCGCGCCGAGCTAGGCGGCACCGC
>CM002476.1:17628294-17660199 GCA_000325765.3 Leersia perrieri | reverse complement strand
TGCCGCCGTCACCGTCATCTCCAGATCCAGATCTGGAGGGGACGGGGGAGGCCCGTCGCCGTCGTCATCGCCGCGCTGTCCCGGTCGACGCCTCTGCCCCATCGCCGCTCACCGCTAATCGACCGCCAGATCTGACCAGCCAACCTCGTGCTGTTGTCGGCCGCCGTTGCCGCCCCGGGGCTCGACGTCGCCTTCGGGGTCGCTGCCTCGGCTGGCGCCGCTCCCTCTGGCCAGATCCAGATCTGGCAAGGAGGGAGGCGTGTCGAGTCGTCATTGTCCCGGCCGGCGCAGCTCCACCCCGGACGCCATTGCCGCAGCGCGTCGTCTTGAAGATAGTTGAGAAATAGAGAATGAGAGAGGGGCTTGGGAGTTGGGACTTAGAAAAGAGAAGACAGACGCGTGGGTTGGGTGATGCTCCCGCGATAGTGGCCCCACTTAACTTTGTGGGCGGCGCTATTGCTCACCCACCTGCAAAACTTTCATTTTTGCAGACGGACCACCTTACGTACCACGTGCAAAAATGAATTTTTGCAGGCGGGTAGGATGACACCGACCCCCATGAATTATTGCAGATGGCTCTCGTAATATGCCGCCTGCAAAAATGAATGACCATCGTCCGTGAAATCGTTTTTTTACTGGTGATACGAAGTAATTTAACGAAGCCAAGCAAAAATCCAAAAGCTAGGCTGCCAAGTGGCGCCTTTTGGACCGGTTTTGGCGCATGCCAATATCCTCCTCTTGTCCCGGAAATTAAACACTAATCGAGCTGGACCCATGCCCACGATCACCTACGATCGATCGATCCCAAGTCCCAACCCCCACTTGCACACAGTTGCACTGCACTGCAGTACATGCACATAGTACGAACACCACCTTTTGATCATTCCTCCACGTCGCACTCGAGTACTTAACGCTCATGTCATACTCACCGATTGTGATATGAAATCCTTGGCCTGCGCCAGACCGACCGATCGATCGAGCGATCGAAAATTACCTGCCCGAGTAGAAGCCTGAAACTCGCACAGGCTACAGGCCTAGTAGGGGCTAGATCCTGACCGTTCCTACATGGCACTAGCTCACAAAGTCAGTCGCAAGGGCGGCCAATGGCAGCTGACGAAGATGGTGGCCACTTTCTTTGCCGACTTGCTGACGCATATCTCCCGCAGCAAAAGGCTCCTTTTGTGCGTGAGGTAGATCGAGAGGAGGATCGGCACTTGGCCATGTCGCATACTCTGATGGCTGCCATCGTGCACGACCTAATTAAACCGTATATCCCACACACATCAGATACACGTCGAGACTAGTTGCAGTAATTCAAATTCTTCTCGACGTTTTGAGCTAACTACCATACTTTATATTCACCTTTTTTTTCCTCGATCGCGCCGCGCGCCAAGCCTATAAGAGCGCGTCCTATCTCGAGCTCGAAGAGTGCGAGAAGCACTACCGTTGCCTAGCTACCTCCTCTCACGCATTCACAGATTCACCGGAAAATCACATCAATTTCTCTAGCAATCTCAAGGCGGCCCGCGGCCGGAGGCAGCAGCAGCAGCAGCCAAGATCTCCAAAGCGATCGCGCGCGGCCTGGGCTGCACTGCAGGTCGCTGATTTGTTGTCGAGGTCACCTCATTTTCGCATCTCGCTGTTGCCGTACTCGCGCCGTCGTCAAAGTTAACTGCAGAGCAGCAGCGGCAACGCTTGGAGGCTAGCGGCCGGGCGGCGACTAGCCAGGTATGTACGGATGTATGCCGAAGTATTACTGACTTCATTCTTCAGATTGTTGTTTTCTCTGCCGCTAACCTAGATAGCTGGGCTTTTTTTATATGTACCTCTGATTACGCGATACGACATGGACGTGAACCCCTCTGAATTATCTAAGTAAGTACCATAGCGAGATTAGGACCGGATGCCAGCCGGCCTAGTTAGCTGCTTGTCGTTTACATGGAGATATCAAATTGAGCTCTCGTTTTTCAATGTATTTTCAGAAAAGGATTCGGTCGGCTTGTTGTCTGTTTGCTTGCTCGGGCAGGGTTAATTTACCCTCTAAGGCTGGAGCCTAGTTAAGTGTATCGTACGGCAATTGCTCTTAAGTTAATGGAATGTCATAGCTGTCCACAACTAGCTGCGTACGCTAGCTCGCTAGAAGCTGCGATCGATGTATATATGTGCATAATATAGTGTAAGTAGGCGATGTTTTGTTGCTACTGGTCATGTTTCAGATGATGTAGGTCGATCCTGATGATACGCTTGATTGGTTGTATTGGAGGCATTCTCAGCTGCTGAGCTTGCTCTCATTGTCAGCAATTGAAAAAAAAAAGTCTGAAGTTCTCTTGGGGAATAAAAGTACAACTGGAATTTCATCACTCTATCTTTGGAGGCGGTTAAATCATTTTTTATCCCTATACATGATCCTCTAAAATGGAACAGATAATTCACGTTAAAATTTTAAAAATAAAATAGGACAGAGCACCGATTTCTAGTTAGAGGGCTAATTGGTCCCATATTGGCTATATATGTGGCCCAACATAATCTCGGCAACAATATTTAAAGAATGCGCACATTTCCAATCCAACTGAAATTCTTATTTTGAACCACTCATTCGATCACACACATTATTATAAGCTCCTTGGAGACTTGAAGTCTGACTCTGCTACTTTAGTAGCACTGCCGTTGTCTCTATATATGTACGTACTACTGTTCTTACTTAAATATATATGATAAACAAGTGATAAGAGCATCACGTTGTGGTCAAACAAATTGTTAATTTGCGTGTGATTGGTCGGAGAGCTATGTTTTTTATGTATGAATTCAAAGATGGATGGACTCTCTTTCATATTTAAATTGATCCAGATCTGTTTATGTCTCCACAGAAGAATATTTTGATGCTAGTCTCACTGTTCTGGTGTTGTTCCAACATTAAAAAAAAAATCGTCCTAACAAGTGCCAGTAGATTTCAAGTTGTTTAATATGAGCTAGCAAGTATACAATACAAGCTATAATAAGCCTCTTTCTTTTGTTGATCGACTATGGCTGTATGACATACTACTACACTATACCGTCTCTTTTTTATGCTGTGTATTTTTTGCACCAAGTTCTGGACGGTATTTGAGTAGCACCATAAAGCGATAGGCTTAAATTGCTGGAAACAAAAAGGATATAAATCGGTATGTGTATATTTCTAAGTTGTAGTAGTACTCCAGGTGCTATGGTAGTTCATCTGTGCTACTTGTTTCAAAGTTCAAACCATGCATGCTGGAATTTCTTCAGCATATTTGAAGAATGGCCATACAAAAACTACGATGTGAATGTTGGAGTGTCATTTAGAACAAAGTACAGATTGAAAGGATGGCTTCATGATGATTTTAGAATTCTTTGGTCGAATACTGCTTTCTAGAGCTTGCAACATTTTTTCCTTGTTTCGAAAAGTATTGAGTTTATTAGATGAGGAGAAAGATTAAATTCCTATTCTTGGTGTCATGGATGCACATAGCTATGTGTATTAGTATCATCGTTCCACAAATAATTAATTTCGAGTTATGAATCTTCATAAATAAGACGAAGGCAATACAAGGTTAGGACCGAGTAAAATATCTTCTCAGGACAAACCTCATGGGAGAAAAAGATAATAACGGGACAATAGACTGGAATTAAGTACTTAATTTTTTACCCAAAATTGTTCCTGAAATATAAACACTTTTTACCCCAAATACAACTATACTAGTTGGAAAATGAAAGGTTAGGACAATGTAAAAACTATCTCAGGACTTAATTGGGTAGACCAGTACAACTACCTATTACTCCATAATACATTTGTCGCACGTTTTCCAAACTGTCCTTAGAAGACATTTATAAAAAAATTTGACATAGTTTGCAACATGAGTTCATATAACAGAGGGACCAATCGTCCTTTCATTATTTTCCAGCTTGAAATGACATTGGGACCATGTAGCCAAAGACTAATGAAACCTCACACCCGTCCGGCTAAAATGAACTGCGTGGACCTGTCGTTTGCCTCAGGCATGAAGAAACATTATTCTCTTTTGATCTTTTCTAAAGATTTGCCGTTGTTCCCTTGCACAAGTTTCCTCAGCACAAAAGTTTTGCCGGTGTTTTTCAAAATCGTCCCTTAACATCTCTACTGTAAGTACGACAAAAATGACCATCAATCACAGTATTCCACAAACTGTTTAAAAGCGATCACACGTTATTACTGAAAACTCTAGGCTCCGTTGGTTCGGTCCTGCACTATAACCCAAAGCAATTTTCATCATTTCAAAAGTTTGATTTTTCAAAAAATAATTTTCTGTGAGCGCCCTGAGCACACAGGAGTCAGAGACAGATTTCATTTCGTGGGAACCTAGGACGATGTAAACGACACAAAAAAAATTCGCCTTCGGGGAAGATGTAAACGACGCAAAAAAAAAACGCCTTGGAAGCTTCGTTTTAGATCTCCTTCTATTTCTGTATCAAGTCCGGGGGCGGCGATGGGACGCCCTCCCAAAATTCTCGGGGCGGTTTCATGCGGAGTACCACGTTCGCCGAGCGTCGTGGTCGCGGCCCCCGTTTTTTTTTCTCTCCTCGACATCCCGTGATTTGCGGCATTTGCCTGTTCGCGCCCGTACCGCACCCACCGGTACACGAGCAATGCAAAGCGGAGTCGCAGAGTCCACGCCGTGAGCCCAAGATCTCTCTCTCTCTCGCGCGCGCGCGCGGTGACGCTGCGCGCTGCCGGAGAAAGCGAAGGGATCACGTGGTGGTAATGGTATGCAGTGCACGGTGCGAACGGTCGCTCGCGATTGGTCAAGGGGGGAAGGGGCGACTGCGCCTGGGGCCCCCGAGAAGGACGCGGCTTTAGCTAGCGAGCGCGAGCTGCGTGCGTGCGCGCTTTGACTCGCCACCTTTTGTATTTCCACGCTGTCTCGGCGCTTTTTTGTGTGTGTTTTTCTTCTCTGTCTCTTGATAATTCGTCTTACATTTTTTTCCCTTTTTGATTAAGAAGGGTCAGGACAGCCATGCCTACTTCTATATATACTCGTTGAGCGGCGCTTGCGGCTATCACCTACCTCAGCTCATAGCAAGTAGCTTCTGGGTTAGCCTGCTGCTGATTGCGGATAGTGCTCTCCGATCTCACTTCCTTTGTGAGGTCTCCCTGCTGTCCATCTCTTCCATTTCCTGCTTGATACATCGAGGCTGCTGTGGAGTGTCGCTGACTGACGGACAGATTCTTGACTCAAAGGTAAAAAATGGCGAGTAGCATGAGTATGTAGAAGCTCTGCACCCGCTGTTTCCCGTGTTATGGTGTCATTCTTGTTGGTAGTAGAGAAACTGAATTTTATCTTCTCCCGTGTTAGCTTTCTGAGAGTTAACATGGTTTCAGACGGTAGTCAACTTCTAACAGAGATCATGGATGTCCATGCCCTGTGTGGAGTTCTCTGTTCGTTGTTGTTGCATGAGCATGGCTAACTAAGATAAGGCTGGGCAACAACGACGTACTAATATAGCTTACTAAGCTACCCCGGCATCCAGGCAAGACTGGTGGTGTTCGGGGCTCTCTCGGTCACATCTGGGGGAGGGTCACGTTCAATCCGTTCCGAATCCTGTGTAGCCTAGATCGCGACATTAATTACCCTGTAATCTTATGTAGCTAGTTGAATGTGTCACGTAGTAGCAACTAGTTCTCCGGCAATCTGGTGGTTCAGTGAGACCACAGGCCGGATAACAAAAGTCGTACTAGTGATTTACAATATTCCCAGCGTGATCGATCTCTCGGATTGATATGTCGCATCGTGTAGGACGTACTGGCCGGTTCGGCTGTAGTTGGCCGTGACCGATCGTAAATGTTCGGTTTCTACACGAGTCCGTCTCGGACCACACATTCTCACCGGGTCTCTTGCTCGTGCGTCCTGGTCCTGGCCACCTTTTGGAATTAGCAGCATGTCTTAACGTCAAACCAAGTACTAATTAAGCGAGATACGGCGGCAGATTGTACTACCTGCTGCTTTGACAAAGCAGAGCAAGTCAGTCTCTACTCTGGAGCCGATTGGTCATTGACTGATTTCTTCTGGTTTGGCTGTACCGTACTGTACCAGGGGAGATTGTAGGTTTTTTTTTTTTCCTTTTCAACCGAAGAGGAAGTGTCGAATTTTTACAAGAAAAGGCAACGCAATGGGAAAAAAAAATTCTCCTATTTCCAGCTGTTGACGGCGACGTGTACATTGGCGGTACACTGAACCTTCGCGAACAGTGGACACTACGGCCGCGACCGCCAAGTCGCCGTCACCGGCCGGCGGCGTGCTTTGCCACTCCACTGGCATGCACCAGCAACGCCGTCTGCGCGCGCATGCGTGAAAAGAATCGTAGCAAGCGCGCATTCCGGCCTCGTGCTCCCCTACTTGCGTCTCTATAAATCGAGCACCGGTCGCGCCGTGCCGAGCCGCATATCGAGCCCGAAACTCCGGAAGAGTAGGGGAGAAACAAAAACTTTGTTTCGTTTTACGGTTTTACCGAGTCCTAAACGATTTGATGGTATACGAACACGTAGAGAAGTAGAATTCCAGGTAAGATTAACTAGAAGTAGGTTGATCATGGCAAGGATCGCCGTACGGGAATGCCCGCTTCGGCCGAATTGGTGTGTGATCTGGTATTGCGATGCTTGATGATTACGTTCTTGTAAAAAAAGCTGCTTTCGATTGCTGTACTTGGCAGATTTTGATCGCTAAACGTGTCGATCTGTATGATGCGCCCGCAGGTTTCGTGATCGGTATGGAGTTCGGCAACGACGTCCGGATCAGAATGGATGCTGGTGTGCACGGCGGCAGCGAGCAATCGTCCGGGGAAGCTGCTCTCCCGCGGCTTCTGATCGAGGTTCCCTCCAAGGTCATCGACGGCTTCGACATCGTCGGCGGCGGCGAGCAGAGCAAGGAAATGGTGGGCGAGGAGAAAGACGTCGTGATTAGCATCCCGGCGCCACCCGTGAACGCGCCACGGTCGGTCTCCGTGTCGGCGGCGTACGACCACGATGCCCAGGCGCAGATACCGTACTCCGTGTCGCTGAGCATGCCGGCGTCGCCGTCGGGGTTCCACTTCTCGCAGTTCGGGATGGCGGCGGCCGCGAAATCCGTCCACCGCGACGAGACCCGGGTGGCGCCGGCGGAGACCAAGTTTGACGCCCACCCGGCGGTGGGTCGGGTGGAGTCACACTCGCCGCGGCTGCTGACGAAGCAGACGCGGTTCCACTCGCAGCCCATCCTGCACCTGTCCAAGAACAACAGCCACGACGAGACGGCGCGGCGGTGCGACAGCACGCGCGACAAAAGGTTCGACCAGTTCAAGACCTTCTCCGGCCGCCTCGAGCGGCAGCTCTCCACCCTGCGCGGCCGCCCCCCGGCGCCGCATGACCACGCGCACATCAACGGCGAGGGCGCCCCCGGCTGCGAGCCGAACGACATCGCCGAGGAGACGGAGACGGAGCAGGTCCCCGGCGCCGACCGCTACTTCGACGCGCTGGAAGGTCCCGAGCTGGAGACGCTCCGCGCGACGGAGACGACGGTGCTGCCCAAGGACGAGATGTGGCCGTTCCTTCTCCGTTTCCCGATCAGCGCGTTCGGGATGTGCCTCGGGGTGAGCAGCCAGGCGATGCTGTGGAAGACGCTGGCGTCGGCTCCGCCGACGTCGTTCCTCCACGTCAGCCCCACGGTGAACCACGTGCTGTGGTGGATCTCCCTCGCGCTGATGGGGCTCGTCTCCACCATCTACCTCCTCAAGGTGGTCTTCTACTTCGAGGCCGTGCGGCGGGAGTTCTACCACCCGATCCGCGCCAACTTCTTCTTCGCGCCGTGGATCGCCTGCCTCTTCCTGGTCCAGGGCGTGCCCCGGCCGGTCACGGAGATTCACCACGGCGTCTGGTACGCGCTCATGGCGCCAATCTTCTGCCTGGAGCTGAAGATATACGGGCAGTGGATGTCCGGCGGGCAGCGGCGCCTGTCGAAGGTGGCCAACCCGTCGAACCACCTGTCGATCGTTGGCAACTTCGTCGGCGCGCTGCTCGGCGCCAGGATGGGGCTCCGCGAGGGCCCAATTTTCTTCTTCGCCGTCGGACTCGCTCACTACATGGTCCTCTTCGTCACGCTCTACCAGCGCCTCCCCACCAATGTCACCCTCCCCAAGGAGCTCCACCCCGTCTTCTTCCTCTTCGTGGCCGCCCCCAGCGTCGCCTCCATGGCCTGGGCCAAGATCACCGGCCAATTCGACTACGGCGCCCGCATCGCCTACTTCATCGCCCTCTTCCTCTACATGTCACTGGTACGTACACTTAGCTACGTAATTACTGCTACTGATTAGTCTCTGCATGTGTGCTTAATGTGTTGAAGACTATGTGATCAGGCTGTGAGGATCAACTTCTTCAGGGGATTCAAGTTCTCGCTCGCATGGTGGGCGTACACGTTCCCGATGACCGGAGCGTCGATCGCGACCATCACGTACGCGACGGAGGTGACAAACGTGCTGACGAGGACGCTGTCCATCGGCCTGTCCGGCATCGCCACCGTCACCGTCGCCGGCCTGCTGGTCACCACCATGTTCCACGCCTTCGTGCTCAAGGACCTCTTCCCCAACGACGTCTCCATCGCCATCACCCGCAAGAAGCCCAAGTTCAGCAAGATCCTCGCGCACTTCCGCTCCTCCAGCTCTGACATGAAGGAGCTCGTGCTGTCCATCTCCAAACCGCGAAACTCTGACTGTGATTCATCGGTGTCATCCAAGGTTACCGTGAACGATCCGTCAGTGACAACGACCAAAGCGGAGCCCTAAATTAATCACCTTAAGTATAGCTATATCGTTAGCTGTACATAAATTCTTTAGTTAAGATCTTGATCTTGGTTAAGAGACTCAAGACCATCGTCTTAAAAATGTTTGGACGTCGTAACTCGCAAGTACATAGTAGTACGATGGCGTAAATATCCTCTGAGCAATTTTGCGATGATGAGGATGTAATGTGAGGCAACTAGGTTGATGAGTACTTTGTAAATCTACAGATGTACTGTAAGCTATGTATAAGAATAAACTTTGAACATTTTTTCTATGACTACGAACTTAATTGGAATTCAGGTTGGCAACCTTGATTATGAAGGACACACGAATAGGGACAGGATGCTTGCTTCTGATTTTGAGTTCTGGTTCAGAATGTGGGATGAACACAGCAGCCAGCAGGACAGCACCCAAGCATTTTGCACGTCGAGTGCGTTCTCGATAAGTGCACTACAAATTGTCGACATGAACTGCAGGCTGCAGCAACCATCAACCGATCCTCTGAACAGCCAAATTCTTGTGGAAATTTAGCACATGCTGATCAAGATCTGATCTGTAACTGATAAAGTCGCCGGCTTCAGACAGAGACAGTGTGTCGCAACATGCTGAACAAGCAACGCTTTCTACATGCCTGGTTATCCACCGAGGGATGAATTCACTCGAAGTTTATGCAATTCTAGAATACGCAGCCTTTGACTGCATTTCTCTGCCGTCTAAGTTTGAGTGTTTGACATCGGTTTGACGTACCCTTTTTGGATGTATGCATTTCTATTGGCATGTTTTCTGCAAGCTATCTGACTCAGCAAAGAAGCCTTTAAATAAGGATGAAAAAGGCTGTCATCGAGTATGACTATACTCGCAATATAATGCTGATTATTCTGCACTCCAAAGATTTCCACATGTTGATTGTTCTCTATTCAGACAGTGTCATCCAGCATGGTACAATCAACTGAAACTGAAGGATGAGTTTTCGTGGTCTAGTCTATTTGTCACTCTGTGGGGGACAGTCATAACTCACAATTCTGTATCTTTATCGCTAATGCATGAAGCATGATGGAGTACCTAGCAAATTGTTCATTAGTGATAAGCTCTGAACTGTTTTTATCCCAGGTACGGAGCACCTGAACTAAGTTAGGTGCGGTCCAGTTAGAGGCTATATATCTTTGCAGCACACTACACACCAGATTTTTTTTTTTTTTTAGATAATGACACTGTACACCAGATGAACAGGTGATTTCGAAAAAAAAACAAGAAACAGAAAAAGGAAATGTATTATTATATCTTCAGAAATGAGAATGATCAGTAGTTGGAACATGCAAGTCATAGAAAATTTTATAGTTTCCTGATCCATGGTTGAGCCCATCGGATCAATTTACTTGGTGTGGAGGTATTTGGGCCTTGTATAGTTGTATTGGACTACTTGGCTTTTCTTGCTTTCATTTCTCTTCGCTGATTTTCGTTTTTTCTCTCGCGTTGTTGAAGACCTGGCTACCTGGGGAAGTGCAGCAGCGAGCCCCTGAGACTTTTTTTTTTAAAGTTTGTGTCTCATCGGATATTTGCACGTTAATTAGGAGTATTAAATATAGACTGATAATAAAACTAATTGCATAAATAAAGGCTAATTCGTGAGACGATTTTTTAAGCCTAATTAATCCATGATTAGCAAATGTTTACTGTAGCATCACATTCGCTAATCATGGACTAATCAGGCTCAATAGATTCGTCTCGTGAAATAGTCCAAAGTATGGGGTGGGGTTTATTAATAATCTATATTTAATACTTCTAATGAGTGTCCAAACATCCGATGTGACAATGACTTAAAAAAAAGTCCTTGTATCCAAACATGGTCTGAAACGTCAGGATGTGAACTGTGGAGACGAAGGAATTGGTGAGTTTCTAGATATGGTAAAAATAGCAGAACGAGGAAGAAGGAATGATCAGATGAAGAATTCTTGCAGACCTGCAGTTTGCATTTTAACAATGTTTTTGTCAGTAGTAACTCAGTATGCCTTCAAACACCAGTTTTTTTTTTTTTGCCATTATTTTTTTTACTCTTGCTGTACTATTAATCAGTGCCTACGTTTGAGAGATCCATGATCATTTTCATTTCCTCGACAAGGTATGAAAATGCAAGCTATAAGTAACACAGATGTAGTCAGGTAGACCAGTGATGACCGATGCGCCAGGAACGCTACTCTGATAGAACAGCATTAACCTTTCATCTCCACCACGGCTAATGCCTACTGGCGATTTTTTACTCTTTCACCACTCTTGATTCAGAGTCCGAATTAGGTGCTCTTGAACTCTTGATTGCACAAACAAGAGATCAACGATGCCACCGAAATGCAAATCTGCAGCGAAACAATACAATTACCAGATACTATCTGGGTGTAGCACATGTAGGTGTTCTCACTGTTCCAAGCCACTGAATGTCCCGCAATATTGCTGAGTTCCGATTTCCCGTGAAACCAATTGAATGCAGGCAAATCCCCAGTTCATTTACTCCATTTCTCCCCCATCCCGTGACCACCATTTACTCGTCTTTCGCCGCATTCACTCGGCACGACGCCACGCACACTGCGGCCTCCGCGCGCGCCTCTGACACTATAAAACCTGCGCCCTCTGCCACCATCTTCCCTCCAAATTTCCCAACGGTCGTGACACTTCCGAGCCACTGCGTCGCACAAGAACGTGCAAAAATATGGCGGCGCTGACGATGGTCGTCGTGGCGATGCTGGCTGCGGCGTGCCGGGCCGAGTTCACGGTGGTGGTGCCGGACTCGTCCTCGTCGTCGGCGCTGGTGAACGCGCCGCAGACGGGGTACTCGGACAGGGCGCGGACCGACCCGGCGGAGCAGCGCGCGGTGCAGGAGGTGATGGCGGCGACGGGGAACGGGTGGGCGTCGGGCATCGCCGACGTGTGCCGCGGGCGGTGGCACGGCATCGAGTGCGTGCCCGACCACGGGGAGGTGTACCATGTCGTATCGCTCTCCTTCGGCGCGCTCTCCGACGATACGGCCTTCCCCGCGTGCGACGCGGCGCGCGCGTCGCTGTCACCGGCCGTGCTCGCGCTTCCGCACTTGAAATCGCTCTTCTTCTACCGATGCTTCACGGCAAACCCGCAACCAATTCCGGCGTTCCTCGGTCGCCTCGGCCTGGCGTTTCGGTCGCTCGTGCTCCGGGAGAATGGTCACGTCGGCGCGATCCCTCCGGAGGTCGGCAACCTCACGGCGCTGCGGGTGCTCGACCTCCATGGGAACCACCTCACCAGAACCATCCCCGCCACAATCCAGTCGCTGACACACCTCCAGCTGCTCGACCTCAGCTACAACCGGCTCTCTGGCGAGGTGCCGCACTTCAATTTCCAGCACCTGGGCATCCTAGACCTCAGCCACAATGCGCTGCAGGGCGGCGTCCCGGCTAGCTTGGGGCAATGCAGGTCGCTGCTAAAGATCGATCTCAGCCAGAACCGCCTCACCGGCGCGATCCCCGACGCGATCGGCGATCTCTCCGAACTAATCCTGCTCGACCTCAGCCGTAACTCCCTGTCAGGCCCGATCCCAGAGGCGCTCGGTCGGCTTTCGTCGCTGCGATCGCTCATCCTCGGCGACAACCGGATGCAGTTCACGACGGTGCCCGGCGACTTCTTCGCCGGACTGAAGGCGCTGACTACGCTGGTCCTGTCCGGCATGGGGCTTGAAGGGTCGGTGCCGGAGTCGATCGGGGAGCTGGGCCGTCTCCGGGTGCTGCGCCTGGACAACAACGAGTTCACCGGCGTGATCCCGGCGAGCTTCCGGCAGTTGGAGCGGGCGAGCGAGCTCCGCGTGGACGGCAACAGGCTGGTGGGGCCGATACCGTTCGGGAAGGAGATGATGTGGCGGCTGGGAAAGAAGCTCCGCGTCGGTGGCAACGAGGGGCTCTGCTACGACGCCAAGCAGCAGGGGCTGGAGGGCGTCGTGGCGCTCGCCGGCGTCTCCGACTGCGACAGCGTCAGGAGCCGCACGACGCAGCACCTGGGCGGCCTGAGGAACACCGACGAGGTTTTGCCGATGGCGGTGGCGGCTAACGTGACCGCGTCGGCTGCTCCACGCGTTGGCGCGGTCGTTTGCGTCGGGAGTTGGCACGTTTTCGTGGCCGTTCTCGTGCCTCTGCTGCAGCTTGCGTGGTTGTAAACTTCTGCCTTGTGTTGGATACGTGGATTGGTAGTGTAAATTAGGGCGAAGGGAAATTTTGATCAGGAGGAATTGTACAGTGTTCTTGCTGATTGAGGTGATGTTTCTTGTTTCAGAAAATAAAAGGGGACGTTCGATCTGTCCTGATTTGCTACTGCCGCTTGTCTTTTGCGGTGCACGTCTCACTTGTTTACATTAGGGCATTTACAATCATAGAAACTCACGTGAGAGTATCCCTAGGGAGAGAAAAAACGGCACGTATGACAGGGATACTGCCAAGTAACTCAACCCTACAGTGCAAGCAACTAAGGTGGTGGGACCCCCGAATGTCACGTTCCTCTTTTTCCCTCTCCCTTGTTCCATTCGGAGTGCCGCCCGCTTCTCCTCCCCTCCAACTCCGGCCTCCGCCAACCGCCTCTCCCCTCCACCTTCGGTTCCGGTGGCAGCAGATCGAGCTCGAGGCGGCGTCGAATCGGCTCCGGCGCGGCGAATCGACCGGATTCAGTGTCGAATCGAGCTCGAGGCGGCGGCTCCGGCGACGAGGCTTGAAGCCGAGGCGGCGGTGGATCTGTGTCGGCCTCCACCTGCCCCTGCCACCCGCCGCCTCTCCACTCCCTTCTGGATTCGGCGGCGGCAGTGGCGGCTTCAGCGGATCCGCGTTGGCCTCCACCTGCTCTAGTAGCGGATCAGCGCGGTGGCGACGGGTCGAACGCGGGTCGGCGGATCGAGCTCGTCGACGACACCGCTTCCCTCTCCCTCCGTGTCCTTGTTGCCGATGGTGGCGCAACACATCTCCCCCTCTTCAGCCTATCGGGTGGGGGACGTCGACGGCGACACGGATCGGTGGGAGTCGGTGGCGTCGGTGGCGCACATTGGTGGGAGGCGGCGGCATCGGCGGCGCAGATTGGGTGGGGGGCGGCACAGATCGGTGGGAGGCGGCGGCTGCGGCACCTATCCTCCTCTGCCCATCGCCAGTCTCCGCCATCGACGGCGGCACGCCCGTCGCCGCTACCGCTGGGGTGAGAGAGGAGACAGGAGGAAGGGTGAGGATTGAGGGAGGCCTCTCTCTCTTCTACTTTATAGTGTTCTCTCTCCTCTCTGCCTTGCTTTTCCTGTAGTTCTCTGACAAGGAAGCAGTATCCTTCGAAGGAAACGATCTCCCTCGTAGACGACGGTTCACGGCATCGGTGGCATTTTCTGTCTTACATGGTGGGCTAGGGACACTGTCCACGTCAGATGAGTGCCCTCGATTGTAAATGCCCTTAGGTCCGTGGTGGCCCATCCGCTGCATAATGATGTGGATCAGTCAAAGCTTTTATCTGTTTTGCCCTTGCCTTGGCTCACCAGACTCTCCTGAGGATCCATCGTCCGTCACCCACCGTCTTTTGGGGAGGGCAACAGCAGGAGGAAGAAGAGCCTTTCAGGCTTGCCCCGTTTGGTATAGCTGTAACTCCTAGATTCTCGTGTAGTGAAGCCGGAGCTATACTAAACACTTCAGAGATTATGGACAATATAGAGTAGAGCTACAGCTTCACTCCAAAAAATTACACTATGAGGGTGGAGCTGCATTTCTCCAGCTCCTCAGCTCCACTCCACCCTTAGAGTAGGAGCTGTACCAAACGGGGCCAATCATTTTAGTTCATCGATCACCTTGACTTTCAGAGAAAGTTTACGGACAGTCGACCGTCCGAACGGACTGCTTTGTCTCCATGCCCGTCTTTCCCCCACCTCCTTCCTTTCTTCTTCGTCCTTTCTTCTTCTTCCTCCGTCCCATCCCTGAGAGACACCCCTCCCCCTTATCTTGCACGCCTCCCATGCTCGCTGTCGTGCCGCCCTTCTGTCGACGATGTAGCCGGAGTGGGGATGGGATGCAGCGTGAGAAGATGATGTTGACGGCCATGGCGAGGAGGAGATGGAGAGCATGCTTGTGAGGGTTGTATTTGCCTTCGACAACCTCGACGACGATGAGGACGTGCAACTCGGACAAGGTGCACATTTTCAACTATCAATACCGATATGTGTGGTACCATATCTGATCCCTACAGGAATTAGCACACGGTGCGCAGTCTATTTAGGTACCAAACCTGATACCCTGGCTACCATGTCTAGTACCTATGGGGTACCAGATCTGAGGTACCTAGGTATTGAATCTAGTACCCGAGGTATCGAACCTAGTACCTAGGTATCAGATCTGGTACCTCCTCATGCAACGTCAGTGAAGAGAAAGACGATGGCGCCGGTGGGCATTGCATGGATGGGGCATCAGATATGATACCTCTAATCGTAGCCCTCATCATCCCCTTCGGCGAGACCCTCGCCATCCACTCTAGCAAGCTCCTCGTCGCCCTCCGGTGAGCTAGACCGCTGGTAGACTGGGATAGTGTCATCACCTCGGTTAACTGTAGGGTGGGACACAGTCATGACTCCATGGCACAGCAGTGAAAATGATGCATGGAAGTAGTGCAGAGAGAGAAAAGAGATTGTTTGACGGGATGTTCGTTCGATAGTTGCACTCTTTCTAAAAGCTCTGCTCGTATTCTTTTATACTGCATGTCCACAACCAACAATTCCTTGGTTGGGCAGCCCCCTTGACAGCCTATGTCTTGAGGGCCATAAATCAAGTCCGTGCATGTAATCTCATAGGGCCACATAACTTGCAGAATCCATGGTGGCTTGGCGTAAAAGTAGCTCATGTCACGCGATTTTTCTGTATCCTCATTTTACGTTATGTATCTTTAATCTCCGCCCCGCTGTCTCTTGGAGGCTGTGTAGACACTTCCTGTAGGCATGGTGACGCAGAGGAGGGGCATACCATTGGAGCTAGTCGGTGTCGTGGGTTGCCCCAAGTGGACCTGTTGTTGTTACTACGGGCAAATTCTCCATGAGAGCTGCTTGATTGGGCACATTCAAGGCACTCGTGAAATGTAGAATTTGCGAAACAAAATAAAATGGCATGTTTATTGGATCTCTATGAATTTCAAGATACATGAAACTTTTAAAATATCGTTTGACTTTAACACGGAAAAAAAATACAAATACGGTAACTCAAGACACCAAAATAAGAAAACATGGCACAACCTTATACTTATTCCACCAAAATTCCTCTATAAAATCATATTTTTTGAAAGGAATCAATAGGACTCAATCATTTGTTTCAAATAGTTCCACGTGATTATTTTCGGTAACATATAAATGATATGCTTTCCTTGGTTTTAAATGTGCTAACACTACTAGGTGAGTGCTTCATGTTTTGGCCTATTTGTACATGGCATTCCACTGTGGTTGAATTACTGACTCGTTGGCGCTTGCTATACTAAGCAATCTCTTGAAGTTAGTACGATTTCCATTCATTTACCTCTTTCCTTTTGGAAGTGCGGATAGAACCTTCAAAAACTTGTTCGGGCATACACAAATGATGAAGGAGCTCATAGGTAACACCTAACCGGCTAGAGTAACAAATTCTTGTGCTAGAGCTTGACGCCGATCCCTATATGCTAAAGAAGAATCCACTCTAACTAATTTTACAAATCCCATCAAACTCACAAATACCAAGAAAGATTCTAGGACAAAGATATAGTGTTGCATGCTCTAGTTTGCATAGGAAGCAGGTTAGAATGACATGGCAGCCAACCCATGAAAGATGATGAAGGAGAAGTTACTCCAACTACCGCAAGACTACCTATTACTCGCAGACTAGGTGGCCAGAACTTCCGGCTTGGTCAGCGACAAGGCTAGGGAGAAATGAAGGGGGTTGTATGTATGTATGTCAGTGTATATTTTTTCAGGCAATTTTATAGTAGATTATATATTATCCATCATTCATTAACATCAATAATATAACATAAACAACAACAAGGTGAACTAGCAGACTAATTTGCAGAGCAGAAAAAAAAGCATACCTAAAGTATTATATCCACTTATATTCGTATCCATACCACCTATTCTCAAAAGCCTGCAACATGAATAAGAACATATTAAGTTTCCATTGAAAACCATAAGAAAATCATGTGTAAATAGAAATATTACCATGTCATAATTCATATTTGTGCTTCTTTCATAAAACAATGAACCACAACTTTATCCATCTCTTCCACATAGCATGTAAGGCTATGATTCAAGTAATCATCATTGATGCGATTACGTAAATGTAGCACTCTGCCTCCAACAGTCGTATTAGCCCACTCTACACGTTGAGCGGACCCACTTTCGCATAGTATAACGTTTACACTTTCGTCCCCGCTTTGTGTAAAAGGGTTAACCCGGTTGTATTATGGTTGAAGCACGAAGGCTTATAAGCAGGTCCTCACCCACCTAAACTTTCAAGGTGGTACTAAACCACTACTACACACCACTTTTAGGCCACTTGGGCCAACATAATACCACACTACAAGGCTTTATTGGACTAGGGTGTTACAGTATATGTGACTTCACAATATTCGTGGCAGAAATACACCTCTCAACTGTAGCAGTGGCAACAGGCAATACTAGTACTAACTTTAAAAGCCAATAAACCAAAGGATAGAAAATATGTTTTTTCTTGTCTCCATCATTTTCTTTGAAAGCTCACCAATAGTTTGTAGATTGCAGAATCTCTCATCCCCCCACACATCGGCGGTGTAGAGACAAAGATGATGCCTTACATCATTCAATTCCCAGAATTAAAATCATTTGGATAAAGTTTTTCTAGTCTCATCGGGTCCTCAATATTAAAATCATAGAATGATTCTCTAGGATTAAAAGCAGTCAAGTTGTCTCACTAAAGCGACTATCAAGCTCTTGAACTGGCCAATCAATAGCATCATTAAAACAATCCACTTGATAATGGTGGTTGTTTGTAACTCCTGTCTTTTGTCTTGGTTTCTTTGGATCGATAATATCATATTTGTCATAAAAGGCATACACATCACCAAGCAAATTTTACCACCCATCAGGTTGGTTGCAACCTCCGGCCCAACTAGCCACTAGGCTTACTGATGTGATGACCGAAACCTCCAGTCAGGACGACTGGAACTTTAGGTCCCACTAGCCGTTGGGTTTACTAACACGATGACCAAAACCTCTGGTTGGGCTGAGCAGAACTTTTGGTTGGGCTGGGAGAGAAGAAACATGTACCGGTAAACCGGAGCCTCTAGCCATCATGGCCGGAACTTTTGATCCACACTCAAAGACACCCCCTTTTTTATGTGTGTGGTGTGAAAGTGTCCTTCCTTTGAGCACCTAGAGAGTACGATGAGCCTTGACACACGAATCCTCCTTGGTTGTGTGACATACCTATGACTCAAAATTAAATGTGTCCTATGTCTAATAGCATTTGAGCCTTGCATCCACTCCAATGCTTAGTAGGGTTCCTCGTGTCCTCTCCCCCATCGACATGTGAACTATCTTTCAAATGAAGCTCATTAAATGAGGTTAGTTTCTTAATCGTAGCATCATCCATCACCAAAACCAACTATGGGGCCTTAGATGTACTTTCAGCAGAAAAAATGCAACCAGTTGAGTTACGCTTAGTTCGCTATCATAGATACATGTGGTTCATTTGCCCATTCAACCATGTCAAAGAAAATGGCATGCAAAAAAAATTGTATATTTAGTTTGAATCCAAAACGTTGCATTGCAATATGGTATCTGCTATCCCTTCCATTATGATTCAAATTAAAGCTTGGTTAATTTGTCTTTTTTTCAACACTAAATAATTTGTAAATATTTGATAATTACCAATTTTTGTTACTAAAAAGTTACAACATGGATTGGCACAGAACTAAACGTGCCTATATGCCCCAAGGGGCGCCGGTTTTCACGTTTGGTCCTCATTTCTTAGTGTACTTGCTCTTATATTTTCCATGGGAGAAAGGTCGAAGAGTGCACTCCTCAAGCAAAATGATTATGGGACCCCTTTTTTAGTTTGGCCAGGGGTGTGGGCAAGGATCTGAAAAAAAAATGAGGAAGGAAAACTAGAGGGGGCTTGGGCCTCTCGGAAACAGTGAAGAAACTGGCAATTTATACAGGTTCAGGCCTCATGGATGTGTAATACCCTACTCCTGTTTCTGGTGGTTGGTCAGAATACAAGTGCTCCTGGTCTCCAAGAGCCGACCCCCTCCCTCTCAGGCCTGGACCTCCTTTTATAGCTTAAGGTGTTTCATGAAAGGCCCAGGACTTAGCTTCTAGGGAATGAAAAACATTCTTTACAAATAAATAAGACAGTTGTTATCTTTCTGATGTGTAGCGTCGTGCATGCCTCGTTGAGGCGTGGGCATTGTCCCACCACAGTTCGTGTGATGGAAGGGCACCCAAGCCTTCCTCCTGTGCAGGTCATCATCCTCCTTTGATGCCAGTGATTTTTTTTCTGGAAAAAAGCCATCGCTCCAGCCTCAGGCCCGACCCCCTTAGGGGCTTCCCACGTGGGTTTGGGGCAGGTTTTTTCCACCGCACGGGGTACCCTCGTGCCCTTATCACCGACAGACTACGGCCGGGACTAAAACCCGTTGAAACATACTTCTATATCCACTCATTTTGAATAAGATTTCCTCTCTCACCTCCTTCCTTTTCCGCATATATGACTCCCCTGCCTGTGGCTAGCAGTGCAATGCCACTTGTGGCCACGCCGTCATTGCCACTCCCGACCGGCCGTGCTTCCTACCGCATGGCCGACGATACTTGATGCTGCTGTCGCACCGTCCACGTTGTTGTCATGGCGGCCACGTGCTCCCCCACAGTGGATGTCGACGCCGATGCCGTTTCGTTGCATCAACCGGATGCGTCTCCTCCCACGCCGGCCGGCAACACACCCGACGTTGTCGTTGTTACTCTCGACGCCGTCGCCACTGCCGCCTCGGCCGGCCGTGTGTCGACACCAGAAAGGTAGAGGAAGCACCTGATATTTTTTTGTGTGCTATCTTAGTTATACCAAGTCCCGTTCCCAATGTATCATGTCTGGTACTCGGCGTACCGGATTTGATACCCAATGATCTGATTTTTGTTCTTGACGTCAGCAACTCCATTGACGAACGAACATCCGTTTTGTAATCTCACTCCATGGAGGGAGTATTTATTAGTATATTATCATCATAATCTTTAATATGCATTTCATCTATACGCATATCCTCCTTTTGTTACAACGAGATTTCAATTGAATAAATTTACTGTTAACTCATTATTACTATCATTTTCTGCACATATAATCTATTTAATTGTTTTATGCATATCATTGTTACTTGCATGTTGGTCGTCTAGCTCCACCATGCCTTTTCTCCTTGAGGAATTCCACGTCATTAGTTCCTGTCCTAATCGAAGAATAGTACATGGTTAATGCCGAAAATAAGGCCCAAACAAGTTCTATAGACTTTGGAACTGCCTGTATTACTCCCTGATTATAATTGTATATGTAATGCTGTACATGAGTAGTACTAACAACTACTACTAATAAGGCTTGTTCTCTTTGTTTTGACACTGAAAGGTGCATTTGATGAGTTTCTTAAATGTCATTGCGTAATTAGGTGTACCTAAATGCATCCTAGTTAATCGATCAAGGAGCCAAAACCAAGAGCATTCATGAACTAGTACTTGCAAGAAACATGAGACAGGAGTACAGGACTCGACTCGACTGCCCTTTCCCTTCCTTGCTTGTTCCGCAACTGATCTAAAAAATCAAGCCTGGTTCCTATTGGCTATACTGCTGCAGGTACACATACTAGGATCCTGCCGGCGTAAAACCTGCACATCTCACTGTCCAGCCGTAAAACTTCTTTGTTCTGAACCCATGTGCTTTGTTTATTTTTTAAGCTGTAATTCATGAACTCATAGTAAAATATATGTGCGCGTTGGACTTTTTGGACAAGACTCAAGTTCAATAATGCAACATGCTCACCGTGTTTGGTCCATTTCTTAGGTGAGATGAGTGGCTGACCGGGCTTGACGGCAACACACTATTGAGCTCTAACCATGTCTCACCGCTAGAAATCACCACAAAAACATGGGCTGGTTAAGTCATAAGTGGTTATCCCTACTTCCTACACTAGAAAAAAAGTTCATGGCTTTCCATTACGTGGAATGTTGTTGTGCTAATGGACTACATACCCAATTTTTTTTTGAGTATTATATATACAAGTAAATAGCTTTGGCTGCAGTTTAAACAAGCTCTTTAACGTAGAATCGTGCCACCCCCTCCCTCTCCGCTATTCAATGAGGGTTGTATTGTAGTTATATTATGCTTCAATAAAAATTAACCTTTAAAGATTTGATACTATCTCAGCAATGAACAATTGAAAGGAGAAACTATCGTACTTTGTTGTACTCACCGTGGTAATCATAGTCAAACAGGGAGATGAAAGTGTTAGTATGAGCTAATCTCCGGTAGCCCCTTAACAGCTTCCTCGCCGTACTGTACTATGCAGCTTCTAATCTACTCCAACCAAGTACTACAGCGGTACAGCCAACTGCCGAGAACATATACTATTTTACTCTCTTTTTCAGAAAAAAAAAAGAAAAGAAAAATGAACAAGTACTTCATAGGCTGTTGGGTGGCCATAGCGAAAGCCCCCCGTCGCCAAGTCGTCGAGATGACGATTGACGAGAGACAAACACGCGCCTTTTTCTAGTGGCCGCAAGAATCAAGATCCATCCAACGAGCCGAGAGATCGAACCAAACCCACGCGACGCAAGCGAGATCGACAGGCAGAAAGGAGGCAATCGATTCCCTAATCTCTCGCTGCCGCCATCCGCCAGGCGGCCGCGCAAGCGAGCATTGACTATAGCAAAAGTGACCAGTAACCAACCACCACCACGCCGCCCCGGCCGCCGTCGCCATCCATCCTTCCGCCCGCGACCACCTCCTGACTCCACTCCACTCTTCCCCACCTCCACGGCTCCACCTCCACTCCCACTCCAACTTCCCGCACGCTGCCACGGGCCACCACCACCACCGATACGCTTCTCCAGTTCTCTCCTGCTGCTCCCGCGGCAGGGACGGACGGTGGGGAGAGGAGCATCGCTTCCTTGCTTCCTCCTCACGTGCCTTCCCCCCGCCGCTAGCTAGCTAGCTTCCTTCCTTCATTCCCCCTTTCGGTTCGATTCCCGCACCAACCGAAGAGCTGCAGAGGAGGACGGGTGGGAGGAGGCGAGAGGAGAGGCGATGCAGCAGCAGGCGTGGCCGGCGGCGGGTTTTTGTGGCCTCGTAGCCGGGGATGGTGGCGGAGGTGCCACCACCGTCGACGAGGCGTCCATGGAGCGCAGCAAGAGCTTCATCAAGGCGCTTCAGGTAGGCCGGCCGCCGGCCCCGGATCCGGGAGATCCCGCCGCGCGCGACGGCTCGTTTTGCTCTGAATTCGAATTGTTCCTTCGGTTGTACTGATAGAGTTGGCTTGCGCCTGCCGCGCGTGAACGCAGGAGCTCAAGAACCTGCGGCCGCAGCTCTACTCGGCGTCGGAGTACTGCGAGAAGTCTTACCTCCACAGCGAGCAGAAACAGATGTGAGTTTTTTTTTTCCTGTTCTCGTGCGATTCTCAGCTCTAGGAAGCCAATTTGGACGAGAATTTGTGCGGGCGGCAATTATTGCTTTGCTTGATGCTCCTATGGCCTAGTACACAATTAACTTATTCATGATTGCTCTATCCACCTACTACTAGTAGTTTTCCATTTGGTGCTAGAAGGCTCCATTTGGTGTGCAGTAGGTTTGAGCGGTGAATTGGTTCAGAGTTAGCTGAGCATATGCAAAAAGCAGAAAATAGATGGAGAAATTGCTTGTGAAGCAGAAACTTCGGTCACATTTGGGAGTTGGTACTCTTGTGAAATGTAATTTTCCCCTGTAAATTTCCTGCTTTCATAACGATCCCTTACTGGGATACCGGTAGAAAATTAATCTTGGTGCATAGGGTCTGGAAATGTTACGTTTACTTTTGAAAGTCTGCATTGTTTATTTCAGTCTGCTTTGTAGTTGTAGGCTCTGAAATCTTCAATGCATCTACCAAAGCTTGTAGTGAAATGGATGTGTCCATTTTCAGAATTTGACTGCAATGCAAAAGGACAGTATTGAATATCTAGTTTCTGCTAGTTTTTGGGTACACAAAAATGAAACATTCATTGGGACTCGCTGATCCGTTTTCACTTGCTTCTTTATGTCAGGGTTCTGGACAATTTGAAAGATTATGCTGTCAGGGCTTTGGTGAATGCGGTTGACCACCTTGGCACAGTTGCCTACAAATTGACAGATCTGTATGAACAACAGGCCTCAGAAGTCTCTACTCTTGAGCTGAAAGTAGCATGCTTGAACCAGGTACTGCTGTTTAACTCAGGAATTTCTGAATTTGTGTTGATGCTGACAAAGAGTTTAGACTGACATCCATACTGTTCAATATCCAGCAAGTTCTCACCTGCCAAACTTACACTGATAAAGAAGGCATTAGGCAGCAACAGATGACCGGAACCACCACAAGACATCACAAACATTACATTGTACCAAGTAAGGAAATGTACAAAGACAAGATGTAATTCTCCGTCAAAGAAATTATTTGCATCTAATTTAACTTGTTAATTTTTTTCTTTGAGCTAGCTTTGGCCAACAAAAGAATGCAAGCCTTCTCTGAGATGCAAACCGATGTTGATATTGACTCCAGGCCTAGACCTTATCCTTCAGGTGCAATGTCTTAACACTTAGCACACATTTAAAATCTTGATATAAAATGCCTGCACTAAAATGGTTTCTCTTCAGCAAAAACTCTTTTCTGGCATTTGGCTTCAGAGAAAAACTCCAAAAGCAATGGAGCACGCCAACCTGAATTTGTGTGAGCATTCCACCTATATTTTGGCTGTTGCGAAATTGGTCACTACTCTATGATTTATTGTTCGTAATACTGTTGTCCTTTTGCAGCCTAGAAGAAACAAAGGCTACAAAACCTTCATCAAGAGGTCCCATGCGTTGCTATTTAATTGCTTTTATTGTTTATGGCTATGCCCCAGTCATGTGATTCACTTTCGTGACTGGCACTGAGTCTATCTTCCTTAGGCAGATTTTTGTGAAATTTATCTCATACAGAATTGCTTCTGTTTCAGGTAAGGAATCATCGGCATCTCCATTGCCCAGGCATCTGCAGTCGAACACGATCAGTTCTGATATTGTTATGCATAATGTTGGCATGAAGGTAAGCAACTTGATGAATTGTTAAGGCCTGACCTTTTTATGTCGTAAAACCTGCAAACATTCATATCATTTATGGATTCTTATTTTCCAGATTGAAATGTTTATTTCCCAAAGGCAACTTTTCCCTTGTGCCATAGTTATATCTCAGAAATTGCATGATCTGCATTTGCAGGACCAGCCTGGTGTCAGGCATCTATCATCATTTAGTTCTGTTGACAACCCAAGAGGGCGTCAAATCCAAAAGGCTCCGCTCCGTACAAAAAGTATGCTAGCTGCTTTCTTTGTCAAGCACAGGTCGGGAAAAATGAAAAACGTCTCTGTTCGCTGATCAATTTCAAGACTCCAATCTATCTGCTACTCTGCTCCATCCGTATCATAAGTACAACCAAGGAGCTTAGATTACATCTTCTACACTGTATTGTATCTTGTATATCACTGGTCTAGAGATAAATCTTTTATATCTGGATGTTTATGTCATCTTTCTGATGACCTAAATGCTTTATATATGGGTATAGAATAACAGTTTTTGGGATAAATAGATGTATAAAAGGAGTATGTCAAACCTCATTTTCATTTATGTAGATCATATGAAGTCTTTGCAGAGAACGAAAAAAAAAATGATTTTGACTTCCTTGGAAGAACTTTCAATGATCTTATATGGTTTGCTTTATGACGTGTGGGTTGATAAATACAAAGGCGTTGATCGGTTGTGCTCTACAGCGCTGCTCCTTTACCTGCTGCTGTTGCAGGGGAATGAACTAAAAATAGGCTGCAAGGCAGCGCTGTAAGCCTGTAGCCGATTGCCGATCAGCTCCAAATACTAGATTGCAGTTTGCACAAGTGAAATGGAAGTGTGTTCACTCTGAACAGCGAGCAAGGTTACATGACGTACTGCCAAGAAGAGCAAGTGTAATGCCGCTTGACAGATCGAAAGGTTTCTCAATTCTATTCAACACAAATAGCACGTTTTTCTTACGGACGGCAAATTCAGAACCAGGATTAAAATGTTTCTCCAGAATAAAATAGCATTGCCTTATCTAGTCACTAAAATATCTTTTACATCACCTGATCTAATATAAGCATTAAGCAATCAAGTGGCATATGGTCACAGCACGCTCAGAAGAGAATTTGAACAGATCATCTCCAAATTGAATGATGAGGCAACAGAAAATCAAAGCAGCACTCAGAAATTCATGGCGGCCCAACCATCTATCTATATATGAAGCACTAGATCGCGCACTCCGTTTGAGCAAACGTCAACGAGTATATGGATCTCAGATAATCAAACCTCTTGATAGGTGTTCTCGGAAGATAATGAGGAAAGATGTCCAAGCATTATTTTTTCAACAATTATAAAGTTAGAACATGCGCCGCCTGTTGGGAGCAATCTCAGGGTTGTTGTTCCTCATCATGGCAACAAACTCCTGATAGTTAATTCTTCCATCCTGTGAAAATAAAATGGAAAAAATTAGCACTGCAAGAAATGAGAGATTTGTATTTGAGCCGCTTAAATTCTACTCCATGGTAATTACTAGAAAAGAATCGTTCTCCTTGTAGGATGATTGGGAAACACACTTTTTTTAACTAAAGAGTTTGCTTTAGGAAGCGCTGCAGAATATACTTACATGATCAGTATCTACTGCAGCGATGATTTCCTTAATCCTAAATTCTAGTAATCACTAGATAAGAACAGGATTGGAATTTTTTGGCGTTCTCCTTGTAAGATGGTTGGGAAACACACTTTTTGTTATCAAAGAGTTTGCTTTAAGATGTGCTGCAGAATACTTACATGATCAGTATCTACTTCGGCGATGATTTCCTTAATCGTTTTATCGTCCCCCATATCATATTTCTTCAGAGCTTCTTCCAACTCATCTACCGTTATGTATCTGCTCATAGTGATTCAAGCAATTAGAAGATTAATGAGAACTAACAAACTGATAACTGATAGAACAAGACCCTGAAATTCAATTTAAGGTTACCCGCTGTGATCCTTATCAAAATATTCAAATGCTTTAAGTATGTGGTCTTCCTTCTCCAATCTGTTCATGTGCATTGTCGCTGATATGAATTCAGCATAGTCAATGGTTCCGTTTCCATCAACATCAGCCTATTATGGAAAAAGAGGACATAATGAGAATGTCATGTGCTAGAACCACCAGAACAGTTGTATATATGCTACTGTCAAATTTTTCCATACAACCATTCCTTCAAAGGAGCACTTTGCCACTGTCTAGTGGCCTACGCCAATTTAAAAAACAGAAAAACGCTATGTAAAATTCAATGTGGTTCCCTTGTTAGTACGATTTTGCTCCAAGATTTTCAAATCAGAGAAGTTCAGGATGGCCATTAGAAAATGCATTCTGTAAAAAATTGTAGTCTATAAAACAGAGAGTCTGCCAGCAGACTACAAACATACCGCCTCCATCAGCTGCCTAATTTCTGATTCAGAAATTTTGGTGCCAAGTTTTGGTAAACCAGATCTGAGCTCTTCAAGAGTTATTGTCCCACTGTTATCAGTATCCAAGGATCTGAACATTTCTTTTAAGCCAGTAATCTCTTCGTCTGACAAATTCTCTGCAACAATCTAATTTTTATAAACAAATGGGTCAGAACTGTCTGCTAATGAAATACAGGTGGGCAGCAGGGAAAATAAGTACTCCAACAAGAAATACCTTCAATGCTACTTTCTTAAGCTTGTTCATTGCCCTGAACTGCTTCATCCTGCTGATTACTGTGATGTCAAGTGGCTTGTCTGGGGCTTCTCCGTCCTCTCTAATCCATGGGTGGTCTGTATGCTTACAGTGTTAGATGGATAAACTACTATGACTACTAGCTGCAGTTCAAGGATTTTGCATGAAAAAGTGCAAAAGGAAGATAGTATTTGCCCCTAAACTACTCCCTCCGGTCAAATATATTTAAGGCTGGTAAAACTAAGATTAGCTCTCTCAACGTCCAATATAATTGACTGGAGGGAGGACTAGACAAGTGTGCATATTTCTGCTGAGAAGAGTGACGTGAAAAAGCTAGTGTAGACTTACTCAAAATTTCAGCAGCGGTAAGGCGTTCTTTAGGGTCTGGCCGCAGCATCTTCTTAACCAAATCTTTTGCACCATTAGATATCGAAGGCCAAGGATCCGATGAGAAATCGATGTGACCACGTAAAACAGCATCAAATATACCATCTTCACTCTCTGGAAAATGAAGGTAGAAACATCTGTGTTAGAGCAATACAAGCAAAAAGATTGAACGAAACAGGAAGCAGCAGACATCACCTGCCCAGAAAGGTGGAACACCAGAAAGAAGGATGTAAAGAATAACGCCAGCACTCCATATGTCAGCCTCTGCTCCATAGTTTCGTTTCAGCACCTCAGGAGCAACATAATACGCGCTTCCAACAAGATCCTTGAAATGCTCCCCTGCAACATCCATAGTAGGCCTTTATTCAGTTTGGGCATGCCCAGAGTAAGAAAAATAAATATAAGTTCATTTTAGTAAACAATAATAGTAATAAAAAGGCCAGATGCTAGAATGCCTTATAACAGGCCCAAAACAACAAAATCTTCCACCATGTCCACCATTTCTGAATAATGAAATCCAGCTTCACCCACTAAGTTCATTTGGCATTTATGTCTTCATCGATTGTATTTTTAAGGTCTTACATGCGGCATCTAGCTATGCTAAAGTGCGAAGGATGGAAAATGTACAATGCCATCTCGGTAACACCCTACAAGCTTAAATACAATCACAGAGCTCTCCAAGCCCCAGCCTACGGTGTAGTAAGGTGGATCGATCCAATGCTAACTAGAACAGCGCACAAACACTAAATCTGGTTTATGTAAGTATGACGTAAACATAATAGCTAGCAGCTTTGCATCTAGCCCCTAATTCTGCATCTGCAATGCTGAACTTCAGACATGTCAAACCCAACAGCTCGATCCAAGCAAATCCAAAATCCACATAAGTCAAACATGGGAACAATCAAATCTCTCACGATCCATTGCTCTGTAATGAGGTATAGTGAACCTGAAGCACGCACCAGGCTTGAAGAAAACGGAGAGACCGAAGTCAGTGGCCTTGAGCGGCGAGTCCTCTTTGGTACTGAGGAACAAAAAGTTCTCCGGCTTGAGATCCCGGTGGAAAACCCCCATGGAGTGGCAGCTGTGCACGACGGCGACGATCTCGCGGCAGAGCGCGGCGGCGGCGCGCTCGGAGTAGTGTCCCCGTGCGATGATGCGGTCGAAGAGCTCCCCGCCCTCGCAGAGCTCCATGACGAGGTTGACCGAGTGGCGGTCCTCGTAGGCGCCGCGGAGCTCGACGATGTTGCGGTGGCCCGTGAGGTGGTGCATGATCTGCACCTCCCGGCGCACGTCCTCGAGGTCGTCGCGGTGGACGAGCTTCCGCGTGGCGATGGACTTGCAGGCGAAGCGCTGCCCCGTCGCCTTGTGGGTGACGAGGTAGGTCACCCCGAACTGCCCCCGCCCGAGCTCGCGCCCGAAGGTGTAGGTCGCGCGGACGTCCTCCATCGGCCGCCCCAGGACGCGCCCCATCGCCGCGTCCGGCGCCGGCGCCGCCGCGGGAGGCGGCGGTTGCTGGGGCCTCGGCCACTGCGCCGCCTGCGGTTGCGGCTTGGGCTTGGGCTGGGGCGGCGGCTGCGGCTGCGGCTGCTCGGGAGCGGGGCGGTTGTGGCGCGACGTGCGGTTTCCCATGGCTGGATCAGTCGGGGGTGTGGGGGCTGCTTGCTCGACAAGGGGGAAGGCGATGGGGGGCTTTCGGTTTGAACAGCGAGAAGCGCACGAGGGGAAGAGTGGTAGACGGTTCCGCGGAGACGACCAAGTCTAGGAGAAAGGGGGAGAGACCAGTGACCACGACGCGCGCTGCGGTTATCGCGTGAGGCGCGTTGCGACTTGCGAGTTGCGAAGAGTGACGACACGAGCCAGGCGAGGAGCGGGGAGCGACCGGAGGGAGACGGCGACGCGCGCTGCGGTTATCGCGAGAGAGTGCGTTGAGAGTTGAGACGGTGGGGAGTTGGGGATGGGATCGGGTGCGACGCCAGGGGATCGCGTGTGGCGTGTGGCGTGTGGCGTGTGGCGTGTGGATCTGGTTTAGGGTTTGGGGTGGTCCGGCCGCTCGGTGGTCCCGGGTTGACGGTGGGGTTGGATGGGGTCGTGGAGTCGGTGTGCCGATAGACGGTGGGGTGGGTTGGCTCGCGGCTGTCGATGTCGAGAGTGTGATCGCTCGCGTGGGCGAAGTTGTGGATATTTTTGTACAGCGAATCAATGTGTGTGGCGTATGCCGCGCGGACGTGTGATCTGGTCTGGACGGTCTAGTTGGTTGGACGCTGCCGCCGGTGCTAATGATAAATCTTTTACGCTCCAAAGGCTCCTGTGTTTTCCTTTTATTTATCTTCTGCGGTCAAAATTTAAGTTTTTAATTTTAATTTTAAAATTGATTTTATGTTTTTTTCGTCGTAATCTTTTTTTCAGCCTTAAATTTCATGTCATGAATGATACAGATACAAATGTTTCATCCATAAATTAAAAAACGAAACGATTACAACCCTTGATTCTAATGTCTAAATAATTCCACTTTCCTCTGCACAATATATAGAATTTTTATAGAATGATACAACAATTAAAGAGCGTAGAATATTTTTTATGAACCTTTTTATCAAATGTATGTATTAGAAGTTGAGATTATGCAAATAATTAAGTGGTGGATGAAGAGGTGGCGTTTAATGCAGGAGTGAACGATTGTGAAGTGTGAAATGCGATCTCTGTCGATCTTAGTGATGTTAGTACTATTATAGTGCTTGTTCAATGTTTTTAAGTGTATATTCAAATGGATATCATTCTTACAGAAAGATAGCTAAGCTTAGCTTTATTAATTTAACTGGCATACTTAAAAGGAAAAATGATTTAAAGATTTATGTAAATCATCTCACCGTGTGGTAGTCGCAGGCAATCCATCGAAACAAATACATTCTTTGTTTTGAATTACTTGTCGTTTTAGATTTGTTCTAAAATAAACATATCAATCTTCAACTATTGATTTTTATAATTCATATTATGAAAAAACATTTATGGTGAATATTAAAATATAAATCTTACAGTTTTAAACTACGTTAGCTTATGGATTGATGGTTAAAGATTATAAACGTTTGACTTAGAATAAATATAGTAATCTGAAACGGAGAAGAATAAATTGAGACAAAACTTATCCATCACTAACCTTTTTCAAATATAGGGTCCATCATTAGCCTAGATAATCCAACTACATCTATTCAACCAACAACATGCTAAGTATATAGTTGTCAAACACAAAACCGTCATTTCTTTCGTTCACAAATCATCAAAATATTTAAATAATTAGATATTATTTTTACATAAATCATTTTACATCATCTATAGTCTAAAAATCACCACTAAACTTCAAAAATGCAATACATAGATTTTCTTTAAAATTGTTATAATAACATTATAGTACTAACTCGTTAAGTTCTATAAATTTTATTTCATAAGAAACTGAAAATTTTGACCGATTCTCACCCAATATGTCGGATATTTTATAACCAAATACGATAGTTATTGAATAAATGAAAACTAGGTCCCCACTATTCAGCGGGTTGCGGTCTTCTGATGCAACATTAATTAACTAGGACGATGTGCCACCGTCGGTCCTTGACACATACTTTCTCCTCTAGTTCCCCGATAATGGCTTTGAGCTCGAGAAACTATCGTGGAGCTCACCTTAGGAGTGCTCCATGCTTAAGGCACGCTATCGCTGCCATCCTTGACGATGTCAAAATCTTTCACCAATCCATCGACCGCCCTTTCGTTTTATATCTACCATGGCTATGGTTTGGAAAGCAGCGTGGCCTCTACCACCCGGACGCCAGTCGCATCAGCACCTAAGTGTCTTTTGGGAGGGGGGAGGGGGTTGTGCATCCTCATTGTTTTTCATGACATGTTCAGGCACACCACACTTTATCTGTCCATCCCAGACGCCTATGGAAACGCCTTGTTGACAATCTCATCACTTTGACTAGCCTCACATATACATGTGCTTAAGCCATATTCATTTTATATAGCAGTCTAAGTGTTAGACTATATTTCTGCTATGGCTCATTGTACTTGGCGGTAAGTCTTATTTGGAGATAAAGGGAATACATGCTGAAAGGACCTCGATGTCGCCTAGAGGGGGGTGAATAGGCGTTCCTAAAAATTCATCACAACTTCATAGCAAGTTAGAATCTCGGGCTTTCCGGTTCAAATCGGAATTTTTAATATGAAATCAAAACTTTCGTTCTTAACCGAAAAGTCCGGCGGATAACAAGATAAACACTAGCTATGAAATTAGAGCTCAAACATAAACTTCTATATGAACTAAAAGGTGACTAGAAAGGTAGCTAAGCAATATATGAGGTCACCAAATAGATCAACAAATCATGTAAATAGATCGGACAATAATAAGCCCAAGCATGATATAAAACAAGTGAGAACAAGCAAACCAAAAGAGGAAACACGTGATGTGTTTCTCGAAGTTCGGATCCTTGAGGGATCACTATTCTCCGTTGAGGAGCTCCGATGAGCCGGGTCTTCACTAACCCTTTCCTCGAGGTTGCACAAATGCATTCCCCTTCCACTAGCGGTATCTCTTCCCTTGCGGAGGCGAGATCCAACCTTCACAAACTTCCACCGGCGCACCACAAACGAATCGATGGTTCGGAGGCGACGCCTAGCCGTCTAGGTGTCCTCAACCACCAAGAGTAACAAACATAATCACCAATTTGTTTGTTATG